>OU015469.1:25629644-26137144 GCA_907164805.1 Brachyptera putata | reverse complement strand
CATAGAAAAAGATAGTAAAGATGAGTTTCTTCTTCGAGTTTCTTCATTCACCCTGAACCCCTCACAATTCCACCACTGGGTTTAGGGAGGGGGGGGGGGAAGGGGGGGGGGACGAGAAGATTAGTCATACTTCTTCAATGACGGGGAAGACTGCACTATAAAACCGAAACATTCCATTCCAATTTCACTTAAAGGGCAACAAAACAAAACAAACAAAAAACCAAACTTCTTTGTCGCGTATTCACTTTTTCATGCCGCCTAGCGACTAATTTGGAATGTGTATTATTCGATAAGTAAGTTTCCGCGCATGCGTGACAGCCGCCGGTATGATTATAATAAACTAGCCAAAGAATTCAAACCGGCCAGATGAAAAAAAAAAATAACGAAACATATTCTAAACAAAATTGAACGAAATTCTCAAAGAGTCATAAAAAGACGTCGATCGTGTTTTATTTAATAAATGAGGAGCTTGTAATTGAAACCTTTCGTTGAGATTGTTGACCCAGGATGTGCTGCTATCTGGTGTCGTAAAAAAACGAACACGAGGGTGAATATTAGAATAAAATAAGAAGACTTTTCCACGAAACTGGTTAACAATGCGAGAATGCAGGGCAGGTTTTTGTGTGCAGTGCATTTGTTTCATTGTTGATGACGCATTAGTCACGTGGTAGGTTGCTAGTACAGTTGCGGTCTCATAAACTGTTTGATGAATGTAGATTAAAATGCATCCTGAAGAGAATATATGGATATTTTACGCACTATTTTCAGTGAATTAGAAGACATTGTGAATACGCACTTGACGCATAACGTGTGAAAAAAAAGCAGTTAAATGTGCGTAGATTAAATTTACATTTCAGATTAAACGATTTTAAGTCACCGCAAGTGTACATGTACGCTGTTTAACATAAGGAGTCGTCATGAATCAATTTTAAATTGCACATCAAATTCAAATAACCGTCTTTCTATCATTAACATGTGTGGGCTACATCATCAGAGTATAAAGTACGCATGACGATTATGCGATGATGATAAATAGTTATTAGCTGTAGCATCTTGAAGGTATTAAAAATATCTGTGTTTCCTCGTTTTTAGAATTTCGATATCTCATACCATTCAAAAGTCATCACCAAAAAACTGATTACTCACACCGTCTTGGAGGTATTGAAAATATCTGTATTTCCTTGTTTTCAGAATTTCTACATCTCATACCATTAAAAAGTTATCACCAAACACCTGATATCCTCCAAATCTCCTCCCAATGACTCTTACAATCAGTTCGTCTTCTATTTGTTATGATTCAATTTGCTTGTCAATATTTGCAGTGATTCCATGCAAGCATCAAGTCACGACTCGCTGCTACATCTTGCCATGTCAGCTCGAGATAATCGCGGCCGTGACGGGTGTAAATCAGTTCACTCGACAGGGATCTGAACCTGGAGTCCGGGGTTCGAATCCCGATCGAAGTGCAACTTCGTGTTAGGCAGTCGTTAAACGTAATGCAGAAAGCAATTAACCGGTTTTACTTTGATTACAGGCTATTAAAGCGACATTATTATCACTGAAATACATTTCTTAATTAAAATAGTTTCGTTGGGATATATATAAAAAAATAATTGGATGAACTTGGATGAAGTATCTATCTGACTCGTGTAGTGTTAGATTGTAATTGTAACTTGTAATCGAATAATATCATTTCGGATTTAACAGCTTCATATAATAATGATAAAGACCTAATGGCGTCGGATGGACGATTAATGAGATGATGAGATGAAGGTTTCTTGGGTAATGGGAAGGATAGTGGGAAGGAAGCGGTCGTGGCCTATATTGTAAGAACCATCCCGGCATTAACCTAGACTACAGAGGGAAACCACGTAAAAACACTGTAAACCCACGGGGATCGAACCCAGGTTCTTCCAAACTCGGATTCCAAAGACTGCTCTTTCGTTTAGTTTCCCGTGTAGTTATAATACCGCTATGTTATGCCGAAGGATCAGTACAAGGAAGTTAGTTGCATGTGTATGGATGGGAAGAAGGAGGCGGTCGTGGCCTTTATCAAGACATTTTCCTAGTATTTACTTCCAAGATTGACGGACTCCACGCAATTAGGTTAGTCGTCCATGCCGGAAATCGAACCCCGGCCTTCTGAATGACGCCTCAGTAATGGGAAAACTAATTTTATATTAAATTGAATTTTCTATACAAGGAAATGTTATGACAGATTCACTTGGCTCGACAATACGTTTACGGTTTAGATATAGTTTTCAAATCACTTCTATGAAGTAGCTTTCTTTGAAATTACAATTGGATTTAATTTGAGAGTATGGAAGTCTAATCAGCGAAATATCATTTTTCATGGTGATAGCTTCTGAACGGTAGTTCCTATACGATATCAAATGGTTAGAATCCAGGATGATAAATTGACTGCACATCAATTTAAAGGTATTAAAACTATCTGTTTATGCCACTTCCATCAGAATGTTCATCTCAAACCGTTAACAAATTATCACCAAAAAACTTATATTTCTCTAAATCTCCATGCGTTCTTGAATAGGAAAATAGGAAAACTGTCGAAAATGCTGATTATTAAAATTTTATAACAAACAAGTGGAAAGAACACTTTTGATAGTTATTTTGCCAAAAAAGTTACAGCGTAGGGAATCGAACAATGAACTCTCAAAACGTGAGGCAGCTACGCTACCAAGGCACTTATTCTATAACAATAAACGAAATGGATGCGTGACGAAAGTGTCAGAGCCCATATGATTCACTATGTTAAACTATAAGAAATAGTTTGGACAAATCGAAGATGGCCTGATTTCGTTCCGTTTTAGAATTATAGAATAACCCTCCTGTAGCACCACACCTATACATTTGCTTGCCTAGTGCTACTTCATCAATCATAGCAACTGAGCAATGAAATCACAAATCTTTGCGTTCCCATTGGTCACTTTCAGGCTCATTTACAAACCGCCTTGCAGACAAATTCTCGCTTCCCTGTTTATGCTCCCCCTCAATCGTGTCTAGTCGGTTTTCATGACGTGCCTACTCGGGCCCTTCTGGGTCTTCCTGTGCTATTCCCCTGTGCATGTCTACACGCAAACCTCGGGGACAGAATCGAATCGAATCATCGTAACTCGACTTTCTGTTCCGATACTCCGGGCATCGAGAGGTCGTTCAAACAGTATCACGTGCTGGAGGTATACTTGTGGCCACGAGAGATGAGCTCGTCTACCAATATAACAGACACAAATATCACGGTTGTGTTGTGTATAACCATATATAACTGTTGTAATTCCGTGGTATAATGATTGTTTAGGACGAGGTTTATGTTAAGAAACGCTACTGCATCTTTGATATTCAATTTATTTATATAAATAATAAGTACGGTATATATATATAAATATATACCGGTATGAGAAAAATATTACAACTTTCTGATTAACCACCAGTAGGTTATTATAATGGTATGGTTTAAAACTGTTCAAAAATCGCGACCTCCCCCGGGACTTGAACCCGGATCTTCAGATTGCCGGTCTGACGCGCTACCCATTACGATTTTTGAACAGCTTTAAGACATACCATAATGAATAAATATATAAAAAATAATTTGATATTTAATTGATGGTTAAATATTTAGAGTTGCAGAGAAATTATGTGTACTACATTAGTTTTACAATTATTTAATTAGTTGGTAGGTAAATTTCTTTCGTGGATCCATATGTGATATACTAGTATCCACGAAAGAAAAAGCTGCCGCAGTTGAATATTTCTCTATCTGTGTGGTATTGTCTAGTTATTATGATTTTCCAGGACGAGGTTTACGACAAGAAACGCCACTACATCTTTCAAAAATGTTAAATCCTCAAATCTGCAGCGATACTAGTCATGTAAGTACTGATATTTCTACAATTATTTCCTTGGTTCTTCTCTCGTGGATGCAAGTGTATATAGCAGCGTCGAGTTTTCAATTTACTCTCGTAAATTGGTTCTAGTATAATCGTTTATTTCTGAGGCGCGCTACAGTTAAGTACAGTTAAGTACAGTTAAGTACAGTTAAGCTCAATTAGGATCGTAATGCAATTTGTGAGCCAGTGAGTGGAGAATGTGGCATCGATATTCTATATAACACAATACCGACAAAACAGTTATATTATTACAGTAGGAAAACGCAGTAGGTGAGCTGTCAAGTGAGCCGAATATATATTTGTGGAATCTATGATCTATTTATGAAAGCTATAGGCCTATTTAAACATTAACTTTGATTTTGAAACTATAATGTCTGGTCATGCACTCACAGCTTTTCTTTCTTCATATTGGGTTTAACGATGCACTGGCATGATAGCGTAGATCTAATGGCGTCTGATGTATGATTAATGAGATGATGGAATGATGAGATGAAGGTTTCTTGGGTAATGGGAAGGATAGTGGGAAGGAAGCGGTCGTGGTCTATATTGTTGGAATCATCCCGATATTAGCCTGGACTACAGAAGGAAACTACGAATAACCTCTGTAAAGATGGACGGCGGCGGGGATCGAACCCTCACCACCCAGATCGCATGAAGCGAGCGCGTGAGCAACTTAGCTACGTGTGCTGGTCTCATTGCTTTCATTACCCTTTTGATATCATAACTTATATAACTTGCATATCATATCAGAATTCCGTTACGAAAAAAACAGATAATTTTAGTAACTCCAAAAAAAAACAGCTTTGGGTTCTGACATTTTCGAAGATAAACAGTTAAACATAAGTTGCTAAGCTGTTTACAAGTGAAAATTATGCGAGATATGTTGAATAGATCTCACGTATCTCCCCGAGGGTATTGGAAATATCTATGTTTTAGTTTCATTAGAATTTAGATATCTCATACCTTTCGCGGTTCTTCCCGAAGGTATTAGAAATATCTGTGTTTCCTCTTTATTAGAATTTCGATATCTCATACCTTTCAAAAGTTATCACCAAAACCTTATATAATATTTCACTAAATCCACTCTCGATTGCTCTTGTTAAATAATCGAGTAAAAAGTGTAGTATCGTTTTTCTGTCGGCAGGCAAATCTCGACAATTACCCAGTCATACGAATCATTACCACCTGGGTGGGACACTTTCTGGTCCATTACTTCATCTCTCACGCGCAAGTCTTTAGCGCACTAGGTGGCCCGGTAAGGTGCACTGACAAAATACGTTCGAGACAAATCATGTCTTAATATGTGATGGTTTAATATAGCTAATATATCTTATTGGTCAGGCATGAACATTTGGTCGTGGACATATTATCGCTTAATATCGGCTCCCCTAAATTCAGTATACCATGGCCACTCTGGGGTCGTATATGCAATATATATATATATATATATATATATATATATATATATATATATATATATATATATATATATTTATATATATATATATATATATATATATGATAATTAAAACAATCTCGAGATGTGTGGGATATTTTAGCCATGTTGTAAAAGATACGTCTCGACCAGGAATCGAGCCCGGGACCTTCAGATTGCCGGTCCGTTGCTCTCCCACTGAGCCGGTTAAATTCCGAGCTTGGGAAAATGTGAAATGTCGGAAATTTTCCAAGTTTCAAAACTGGGAAAAGTCCGGCGTTCGGGCATTTGGCGCAAACAGATCCTTAATAGGGGAATTTTGCGGACTTATAATTGTTTTGCTCGATTAAAATCGAAAAAGTATACATAAGGGGGTAGTGGGTCTCGAGAGCCGATGGCTAGGGAGATTCACAGCTTTTACGGCGTTGGCAGGAGTTGAGCCAACAGATGCCGGTTAACCCCCGAAGTTCCGCACTTGGATTTTGTTAGAGTACTTCTACAGTGCGGGACCGAGAGCAGTTGGCGGGCGGAGAGCCATCAGCTCCCGCGAAGGACTTGTGCTTTGGGAAAAATTCAGTGAGGCGATCTTGAGAATCGCTTGGCGGGAGTTGAGGCAACAGATGCCGGTTAAATCTCCAGTGCCGCACAATTGCAAATTGATCTGAGTGCGGGCCGAGATCCGCTTGGCGGGCGGAGAGCCTTGAGCTCGGGCGAAGGACTTGTACTTTGAGGAAAAGTCAGAGTGAGGCGATCTTGAGAATCGCTTGGCGGAAGTTGTGGCAACAGATGCCGGCTAAATCCCGAGCTTGGGAAAAATGTGAAATGTCGAAAATTTTACAAGTCCCCAAACTGGAGAAATGCGGAACTGAGATCCGCTTGGCGGGCGGAGAGCCATCAACTCGGAATAATTTCAACTCGTATAAGACCGAAATTGAACAGAGACCATAATATTCCAAGTTGATAATAAGAATGGATAGTTATGCAAATGCACGGTTCTGATTATGATTGCATGAGAGAACAATCACAGTTCCACATCTATCCCCTGCATGATTCCAGAATTCTACAACTATTACATTCATTCTGCATATTTTGCATATTTGGAGTTTTTACCTGAAAAACTACATGCATTGTGCATATTTCATGTGCACGATTTTGTTTAGAATCAGTGCATATCAGGATGTTTTAGTGCATATCGTTATCTCGTAGAAACTATTCTAATATCTTGCTTGATACGAATAAACGTGATAGATAACTATTTAAGCAGACCCCAGTATTTCAAGTCGGCTTTTGTGCAGAAGATATTTTGCTGAATGACTCTTATGTACTTTTAATTTGGGAGAAAAGATCGTCAATTAAAAGTTAATTTCGAATCCTGCATAAGGTATGGGTTGTGTAAACACAATTCACTTTATATCAGCTCATTCGTACCCCCAAATAACCTATCTGTTGGAGGGGTCGTTAAGTATAGAATAAAGATCAAATACCGTCAAGTCAATTATACTGCATACAAAGTGCATTTGAAGTATCTTATGGCGTATAATCTATCGCCTGAAAGTGTATTCTATCGTCTGGAAGTATAATCTATCGTCTGGAAGTATAATCTATCGTCTGGAAGTATAATCTATCGCCTGAAATTGTATTCTATCGGCTAAAATATGTAATCTATCGCCTATGGCTGGTATTACAATTCTTTGTATTGATTGAATTTGCATGTTACATCGTTAAAAAGTATCCCATAATTCTGTGAATATTTCAAAACTGTAGAAATTGTTCTCTGTTCTATAAAAACACGTGTGTGTGGAATAAAACACCTTACGATAAGGTGATTTTATTATGGTTTGTAGCTTTCTATAATAGTTATAAATATATAGTTTCACACTTTTAGTTACAATATTTTATTACTCTATGTGATTGCAGTAATCTCATGTTAGGTAAACTTGCACGTACGGATTTTACTGCATGTTCAGAAAAAGCCGGGTAAAAGTGAAGACAGAATGAGGTATTATAATATATCGTGATTTTAAAATAATGGATATTTATGACAAGTTGCATCTTGATTGAAATAAATCAGAATATTTAAAACATGTTTCACTGAGTTTAATTTAAGGGAGTGCGTGGACGGAACTTACATAAATCGATAAATTTATCTTCATTCTTTTTTCCATTTTCAAAAACCAGTGTAATTGAATGAAAAGTTCACATCTCCAAGATAATTTCATGTTCTTTAATAATTATGACATTCTATTTCAGTAAATTCAATCAGTTTTAAGATAATACTACGTCAATGAATACAAAGAATGTGATGAAATTCATTGACGTATTATCTCAAAACTGATTGTATACACAAAAACAAAATATCATATTAATGTAAAGAGCATACAATTATCTTGAAGATGTGAACTTTTCATTCAATTACACTGGTTTTTGAAAATGGATAAAAATAGTGAAGAGAATTTTCTCGATTTGTGTAAGCACCATGCACGCACCCCCTTAAAAGACATTCTGGACCTCCTCACCATGTTAAAATACATAAATTCAAGGAATAATATTATATATTTATAAGACAATATATAAGATATTTCGCCACATCAACTCCCATGCAATCTTAAATCACAGTTTTCCCAAGTGTGACCTATGTCCTATAGCTCTACTGTCTCATACCGGTCGAAAGTTATCATCAAAAAACTGATATTCCACTAAGGCCCGGTTTTACGAATCTTAGTTAAGTACTAATCCACTAACTATTTGTTAAAGGTACGAAAATATCATATGTAACCAAGGGTGATAACAAGTTAATCCGCTAACTATTGCTTAATCCACTAACAAACGATTCGTAAAACCGGGCCTAAATCGACCTCATTGACCCATGACCTACGTACATGGTACTCTGGCCAATAACACAATGTTTCACAGCTGAGTGACTGACAGCAGTAATGACGGCTAAAAGTTACCACCCTAATCCCTGCATTGTTGTAAAGGTTGACCCTCTTACCTTGAACGGGTCCCGGAAGTCGATATCCTTTGTTTCCTTCAGGCCCAGTGGAATCATGGGCATGACAGCATCGCCACTGGAAAAATGTAATAAACACGCTTATTAAATGTGATAATGGAACCTTGATTGCGATCCAAGTTCATTAATATACGTGTGGTCGTGATAATGGTGGTTTCGAGCGACTGTTTCGTGTATTTGATAGCTATAGCGAGCGGGTGGTTCGAGTCGGCATTCACGCAGGATGAGCTAGCGTAACATTGAATACTTTTCTAGACAGAAAGGAAGTATTTTATTGTGGAGACACACCCACAGTGTAATATTTTCAGTGTCAGTGTTATGTATAAACGATCGCAGTGATTTTCTGGATGGACCTATTGTAGTGAAACTGCTTCACAACATTCAGAGAAGTATCTTATAGAATACTGTCGATCCATAATAGAACATTTACAATATGTCACGTGTTATTTGTATGTAAGGTACGCTGTGAGGTGGAAATATCGAGTGTTACTGTTACATGCAACTGATCTTTACACCTTTGTTATTATCAAATTTGAGTTATTACCATCTTCGACAAATATTGTCTGTATCTTGTGATGCACTTATTAATTTTGTATCTTGCGCTGATCAAGGTTTCACGATCTTTTGTATCTCAGGAACCACTGCGTTACATGTGCCGGTGTCTCTCTCTTTTTTTTTTTTTTTTTTAATAACATCGAAACTAGATACAAAATCATTATTCCCCAATCAAGGCTATGCTATGGATGGAATATTAGATCGTTTGAACGGGGCACCACAAGGGTGATCTTACCATCCCAAAGAATAATTAAAATACGATAACTCATTTAACAAACGAATCAAATCTTAAATAAGGCAGTTAAAAATATATATTATAATTTATAATTTATAATATAGAAATTATCACTCCAATAGTTCAATATTTAGAATGAAAAAAAACATTGAAACGTTTTTCTCCTATTTCACTTTCTAATATTTACTTATATGTATATTTCTTGTAACTGGCATCCTGCGTACGTTTGGTGTCAAAAGCCTTGTAACAAAGGTTATTACTGACTGAATCGCAGAGACATAGATTTATAATTATTACCTACAGACCGATAGCAACTTGTAGCATGGAATTATTTGTGTGAAATGTTGATTAATGCATTCTTAATGATAATATTGCACTAGAAAACAAGTCTGCCCACTCACTACACCTTTAGTAACACATATTTCAAGGTTTATTTTATCTCTAATCTTTTTCTACGTTTTACCTAAAATACACCAAAAGATACACCAAAAGATTACATATACATATATATATATATATATATATATATATATATATATATATATATATATATATATATATATAATATATATATATATATATATATATATATATATATATATATATATATATATATATATATATATATATATATATATATATATATATATATATATATATATATATATATATATATCCTGAATATTTATATCCCATTTGAAAGATAAAAACAAATCGCTGTCAGAAATAGAACTGGATTCAAAAAGTTTAAAAAAGTTAAAGTAAAAAGTCTTTATGGTGGCATGAAAGGAAATATTCAAAGCAGTAGAACTTCTCAAAACGTGTTTTAGTCAGTTTTTCCGGTCGCCGCTGAAAGCTTCTGCACGAGTTATATCACGTGACGGCAAGAAATGTACGTAAAACAAAAAATTATAATACTGAAGTGGATTTCTTGTTCAATTTAAATATTATTTCAGTCGAACTGTCAGTTTTTATCGTTTGAAGTTCTATCTTTTTTATCTACATTAATATTTTCTTACTGTTCGATCTTTATACATTTTTGTTAGATACTATAATAATTTGTATATTTATTTATAATGATCTTATGAGTCATAATTGAACTCGAATATTATGCAACTTATTTCCCTTACGTGCTATTTTCAACTTACTTGTAACTTATTGTTTGTATACAGTTAGGTATATTTGACATCTTAATTGAATATCGAACAATTTTTCCTATCAATTTTAAATTTGACATAGATTTTATTTATCTATATAGGGTTTAACGACGCACTCTACTGATGTCTGAGATTTATTGGCATCGGTGAGCAATGGGATAATGAGATGAAAGGCTATTTTATTTGTTGTTTTTTGGATAGTGGGAACCATCTCAGTATTGACCTGAACAGAGGGAAACCACGAAAAATCCCTATCAGGATGGTCGATCATGGCGGGAATCTAACCCCGGACTCCTAGATGACGGTTCAGTGTACTAGCCACTCGAAATAATAGTATTCAATATTAATTACCTGTCGTTTTGGTAAAGTTCTACGGAGCTGTTCAGTTCTGCAAGTTGTTCTTTTAGTAGTTGAAGATTCGAATTGACAAAACTCAGCTCCAGCGCAACCGTCTCGCGCAGCTTCCGGTTTGTCGTAGCTCTGAAAACAGCACAAAACATATTTGATTAAAATACAATCCAAGACCAAACTGAATCAATTTATTACATGATTTATTACATGATGATATACTCAAAAGCTCAAAACTAGGCTTTGTGGGCAATATTGTAGAACACCATGTATCGTCTCTATATGAAATGTCAATACAATAACAACAACAACAACAACAACAACAACAACAACAACAACAACAACAAGAATTCGACAACAATGTCCCCCAGATTGTGTTCACAACTGAGCTTCAGTATTCGATTGTTTTCCCCTCAATGTTCATCGTTGCCATAGTAACCTGTCATTTCATCTGCGAAAATCTGTTTGTAACATCTATGCACTAAGCCCTAAGATATTATGCCTATTGAAACAATCTTTCTATTCAACTACTAACGAATTTCCCAGACGGAAAGGAAATGAAAAAATATTGAATACTATTCAGCCACCAGAGGCCTACATTATCAATGTATGCTTTTCTGAATCGATGTAAAGTTACGATCTATCTTCTAATTTAATATCATTATCAATAAGTTCTTCCCTATATCTTATTGACCATCAATTTATTTTTTCATTTTTTCCTTGAATAGGTCATATTCATTAAAATCATTAAATATCATCCTATATTTAAACATTCCATTCTAATTATATGGTATAATTTCGAATATGATTTCTCATTTTCACATGGTATTATATGATACCATAAAGTTAGAATAAAATAAGAGTGCTCTCATTTGCACACTGTTAATGTGAACTACGTCATTGCCCTTTATAGCACAACTCATTTATTTCCCGTTCGAAAAAATAATTTCTTAAAATAGTCGAGTTTATAATGATCACTAATACTGAATATTAATATGCCTTGCGCAATGGTACGCAATAAGACATTTTATTTTTGAATTCAAGAAAAAGTTTAGAGTGAACGCCGCGTGTTTTAAGTTTTATTACTATAGGCATGAATTAAAGCATTACTAATTTTGTTATTTAGCATTAACTATTTCAAAAATAGAATTTTATAGCATCAGTGAAATTCAAAATTAGCAATAATTTTGCATCAGAAAGTCTTTATAGAAAGATGAAGTTTCTGGTATAGAAATGATGTGCGTAATTATTAGAAGCTGTTCTCAACATATTCTTAGGTTGAGCAGTGATCAAATTCTACCACTACTTTTTTTCAACATCATAAACTTGACACAAAGCCATTGTTGCCCTACAAAGACAAATGATGGAAGTTTTTGGATCGTTTGAACTTTGAACAAGGGCGACATTACCACCCCAATATTCGTTTAAAAAATTACCGGAACGCCATTCCGATACATTCTGGTACATTCCGGTACATTCCGGTACATTCCGGTACAATGCCAGTACATTCCGGTACAATTCCGGTACAATCCCGGTACATTCCATTACATTACGGTATATTCCGGTACATTCCGGTACAATTCCGGTACATCCCGGTACATTCCAGTACATTTCGGTACATTCCGGTACAATTCCGGTACATTCCGGTACATTACGGTACATTACGGTACATTCCGGTACATTCCAGTACATTCCGGTACATTCCGGTATAATTCCTGTACAATTCCGGTACAATTCCGGTACATTCTGGTACATTCCGGTACATTCCAGTACATTCCGGTACATTCCGGTATAATTCCTGTACAATTCCGGTACATTCCGGTACAATTCCGGTACATCCCGGTACAATTCCGGTACATTCTGGTACAATTCCGGTACATTCCGGTACATTCCGGTACAATTCTGGTACAATTCCGGTACATTTCGGTACTTTCCGGTACATTCCAGTACATTCCGGTACATTCCGGTACATTCCGGTAGATTCCGGTACATTCCGGTACATTCCGGTACAAATTATCCCCCGAAGTATTAATACATAAAACCGAATTTTCTATTTGTATTCCACACAAGGTATTATCCTTACGCGACTTGACACATCTATATGTTCATTCTTATTTTGTATTTTGTACTTTTGTATTCATGTTTTATGTGTGAATCAAATGTTTATCAACTCGAATTGAACTGTATGTTTTTTCCTGCCAAGAATAGAGCCTGAGCACGATGCGCAGTAGAGGCACGCGCATCTCATCTGCCTATCATTACTGACCATTAGGATGTTGTTAGTGGATGTCAGCTAAGAAGAAAACAACTCGGCGGAGGAACAGGATATAGAATCGACAGAAATAATCCCAGATAATAATGGTAGATAATAATGGTACTTGGCTTCAATTGGATGTATTCGTGACATTTTACATGCATAAGATAGCTAACAATCATATTGTAGTCACTGAAAAATGAAATAACTATGGAGAAATTATGATTTCTTTTTGTCTGGTTGTAATATTATAGATTACAGATTTGCCGGATGAATGCTTTGTACATCGTACTCGGTTGTTGGATGGGAATAAATGTGACGATTTGCAGTAATTGTTGACTATAGTTATTGGCTGATTGTGAGAGGATGACGCGTGGTTAGTTACCATGGAGATCATGTTGAATTATGTTTTTGTTGTTATTGTTGTAGTGTGTTTTTGTATGTTTGATAGTTATCAAAACCCCTACCCTGAGAAAAGTATGTGTATATTTGTCAAAAATATAAACTATTAAATGTTCAAATTTGGTATTAAGGCCGCCCGGATGTGCCCATACCAACAAGTAAAATTAGGAAACTTCTTGACCACTTTTTAAGAGAATGGCTCACTAAATTGACATGAAACTTTTTACCTATATTCTACACACACATTTTGAGCGAAACATTTCGTTAAATATTTTTTTCTAGCAATTTTTCATTAATAGCAAATATTTTGCTACATTTGAAGAATTATTTGATCCTTTCAGAAAATTGATTTTCTATTTCTGTTTCGTTCAAAATGTGAGAAACAAATGTGCTGTGAAAATATCAAATTATTTGCTTTATCGGACATGCTGTGCCCTTGTGAAGTGTACTTATATAACTTTGTTACAAAAATGAGTGAGAAATTAACACAATCTATTTGGTAGGAAAGTGGTCAAACTTGGGAAAAACATGAGTTTTGAGATAATTACAGTTGAAGTTGGGATACCAAGTGGGGTATGTTAGGAAAACGACTTCGTAGACAGTGCGAGACGAAAAGGGTGGTGGCACCTTATACCCTCATTCCTGAGATTTGTAAATTGTGAGTTGTGAGTTGTGGGATGAGATGAAATAACTTTCTCATTCTCAATTCACCTTGACATTTCACTCATCAAATAGACGGAGAGATTTTCAAGTGAAATGTGGAATAAAATGAATTGACAAAGGTAATTGTGGCTAAGTCAATTATCGCTAGCGATAGTAACTGAAGTCACCGTTGGGCGTGGGTTCGAGTACCGCATAGAACATGGGTTTTTGTAAACGTCTTTTCACCCATCATCACTTCATCGCTTCATTATCACCCGCTCATTCGTACGCCCGTATAACCTAGCTGTTGGTGGGGTCGTTAAGCAACATAAAAAAAAGGTAATTGAAGAATACCAAACAGTTATTTTCAGTGGAATTATTGGAATCTCACCCAAATTCCACTCGTCTCACATTTCACACATCTCAAGAATAAGACCCCAGGACCCCTATTCCTGAGATAAATGAGATGTGAGAAAAATAAAAGTGAGTGAGAAAATGATTATCTAACATGAAATGGCCAATTATTATTCCTGAATCAATTTTTCTCCCTTTTTTCTCATATCTCAATTTTTATTCAACTTCCTATTTTGACGGATCTGATGGTTTCTCACAATCTTTATCGTATTTCTTTATCAAGAATACTAAATCTGATGAGAAGTGAGATGAGAACATTTTCTCACTTTATTTTCTCACATCTTGTTTATCTCAGGAATAAGGCTCCAGGTACTCGTATAGTATAAGAATAAGCAGCATGAGAATACATCGGTTCTGTCATCTTCTGTCTTCGTCTCTCCTCATCAAACAATCCTAACAAGGATCCAACTAGCACATTTCTCGCCGACCACAAACCGCGTGAATCTGCATGAAGGAAGGAACAGTTAGGCCAGAGCAAGAAACTGTTCAGCTCACCACGAGAACAATTTACAAATACCGTTTAACCCAAGGTAAACGTTTGTTTTCACTCGAACCTATTAAAGAGTCCACGGGAGTCGATTTAGCGGAATAACAGATTTTTGATGATAACTTTTGAACGGTATGAGATATCGAAATTTTAATACAAATGAAACACAGATATTTTCAATACCTTCGAGATGGTGTAAGTTATAACTATTTATCTCAAATCACCTGATTGTCAGGCGTATACGGTTAAAATACCCTTTTTTTCACCGTATACGCCTGACGATTATGCGATATGAGATGAACAGTTATTACTAACACCATCTTGAAAGTTTTGAAAATACCTATTTCCTTGTTTCAGAATGTCGATATCTCATACCGTTCAAAAGTTATCACCAAAAAACTGATATTCCGCTAAATCGACTCCCATGGACTATTCTTTTCCTATCTTAATAACAACTGTGATATATACATAAATTGAACCATGGAGGATTCAAATCTAGATCTTGAAAATGATTCACTATTATAATGGTCCGTTAACTTCCTTGATATATAAACAAACAAACTGCAGTTTGGTATAGATTTTCTATTATTACGATATTTCGCATTAGTGTATGCAGAATAGTGTATACACTCAGTCTATCTTTTGTCTATTGGTATACAAGAAACGAACCGGCACATGGAGCGCAGTGGTTAACGCGCTCGCTTCATGTGATCCGGGAGGCGAGGGGTTTTCGGACTCAGTTCGATCCCCGCCGCCGACCATCTTTACAGGGCTTTTTCATGGTTTCCCTCTGTAGTCTATAGGCTAATGCCGGGAAGGTTCCTACAATAAGCCGGCCACGACTGCTTCCTTCCCACTATCCTTAATTCCCATTACCCAAGAGCCTTCATCTCATCATCCCATCATCTCATTAATCATCCATCCGACGACATCAGATCTCAGTTATCATAACAGTGCGTCGTTAAACCCAATATAAATAAAATATAAATATATGCAGAATAGTGTATACACTCAGTCTATCTTTTGTCTATTGGTATAGGCCTACTTAAAGAACAAGAAACGAATTTCTCCACTTTGTCTTGCATTGTAATTAAAGTCGACGAAACCAAGGTGTGTACAGATAGCTTGTCTGATTGACCTTGAAACTGAGCTGTCAAACGTGAGCCATCACGTGATCTACTTGTCCTAGACAATCCCAGCATGACGTATGTCTGCTCAGACTGAAAACAAAACGTCCAAATCATGCTTCAGAACAACACTTGATGAGTTCTCATTTTAATTGTATGTCCACTTTGAGATTGTGGGTTGTTTTAAGGCGACCCCAGTCTATGTAGTGCGGAAAGTTCCCGCCAGGTGATTTCACAGATATAAATTATCATAGAACTTGAACAGTGTGAGATATAACATTTGCAGATACATCATAGATGCAGATATAATATTGGTCGAAAATGCTAATACGTCAAATTTGATAAAAACAAAGGTGGAAAGATCACTTATATGTAACAGTAACACTCGATATTTTTCCCGCGGATTTTCCCGGGAAAATCGCGAAATTATCGGTATCGGGAAAGCGTACCGTTACATGTAAATAACATTTAGCCTATTGTGAATGTGTATTAGTTGATCCTGCATTACAGTATTTTAATTTTAAACAAAATGTATTTTCTTTTATCTTGTATAAATTTCATTCATATCCACAATCAGTTCTTGATTATATTCTATTCGATTCTATCACAAACAGAAACAGTTTAATGAAAAGTGAATGCCCTATACGCATGCGTGCCGACTTCTCGTCTACTTCCTCACGCTCCGAACCAACTTCATACACCTTGATTTTAAACTGTTGCTATTCGTTTTTCAGGCGACAATTAAGACTGTTAATTGAAATAAACGTTTTAACTCGACCATTTCATCAAGCGTCCGACTTCCTCGGCGATAATTCAGTAGGATTTACAAGTATAGGCACTATATATCAATGTGGTTCAATATGTATTTTACCCGTTTATAATGAATAATTATTGAAAAAAAAAAAAAATGGAAATGATAATATATTTTTATTAGGCAATTGAACCTTTTAAAAATATCAACAGGTGAAACCAATTGGATCAAATAACGATTTAAATGATCAACAATTCCTGATTCAATATTTTTTAATCAAGGTGTAAAGGTCTTTATAAATACCTTTCGAGTAAGCCTACATTCTATATAAATACATATCATACTCACATTACAACGCATATACTGCGTTTTCCTAATGATAAAATGGTAATAGATGGCCGCCCCCGTGGCTCAGCCAACTATTGGTCGTTAAACAAACAACAATAAAGCGTGTAACGCGTGATCTACTTGTGCCGACGATACCATCTCGCTGCGATATAGCACGCATGCGCGCGCATCAGATGTTCACGACCATGACTATTATTATAATTGTTCTCTTGCCTATTGTCTGATTACTGACTGCATTCTTGCGGCCGCCACCTTGACTCGCCTTATAAGGGCTGCATTCACACAACTAGACCAGAGCCTGCTGGAGTCACACACTCATTCAGGACCCACCCACTGCCGAACATTTTTACTCTCAACATAATGTATCAACGATCGTAGTGGCTTTCTCATGAGCATATTATTGTGAAACTGCTTCACTCAACTGGGCTGGAGTCTTCTGTAGTCACATATCCATTCCTTAAAAGTCCATTGGAATCGATTTAGCGAAATATCACTTTTTTAGTGATAGCTTTTGAATGGTTGAGATATCGAAATTCTGAAAACGAGGAAATACAGAGATTTTCAATGCCTTCACGATGAAGTAAGTAATAACTATTTATCTAAAATCGCCTGTATACGCTTGAAAATACACATTTTTAAGCGTATACGCATGACAATTAAGCGATATGAGATATAT
The DNA here is from genome assembly GCA_907164805.1 of Brachyptera putata. Lineage (NCBI taxonomy): Eukaryota > Metazoa > Arthropoda > Insecta > Plecoptera > Taeniopterygidae > Brachyptera > Brachyptera putata. The sequence goes on along the minus strand of OU015469.1, from coordinate 26,119,398 downwards.
AGTTATTACTTACATCGTCTGGAAGGTATTGAAAATATCCGTGTTTCCTCGTTTTCAGAATTTCGATATCTCATACCGTTCAAAAGTTATCACCAAAGAACTGATATTCCGCTAAATCGACTAAATGAGTCGGGCGACAGAGGGAAACCGTGCACAAAAAAATCTCAGTCAGAATAATGGTCGCCCGTGGCAGGAATCGAACCCCCGGTCTATCAGCCAAATTGCTGTTAATATTGAGTGGAATTAAATAACATTTTTTTGGGGCCGAAACACTGATTTTTTTCAAGGTTCAAATGGTGATTATATGAATTAGATATAATAAGCTCTTTTCGATAATAGGCAGGTAGCTGAACTTGGAAAAATGTTACCATTTTGAAGGTTTTCAAACTGCCTTGTTTCTACAAATCGGAATTATATTGTCTTTATATCATTAAAAAATGTTAATTCTTATAACTCGTATATCGTTAAATCAATTCACCTCCATTAACCCCGAGTCCCGGATGAGTCGATAAGGCAGGTGCTATTCGACCGACTCTTGTATCCACGAGATAAGAAGTTACCGAACGACCGTCCCTCTATCTCACACCACTAGCGGACGGGTGGTTCGATCCTGAATCTTTCACAACTACAAGTATATTAAATCAACAATGTTTGTGTTACATACCTTATGATCAAGACTGTATCAAAACAAGTAATGCTACTTATCTATTCAACAATGCTGTACAATTCTTATGTGACCTAAAATACATTGAAATTTTTCTACTTTTTTTTTCTGTGTTTGATTTGATTAATTTAATCTGTTAGATGTACAAGAAATAGGAACGTGTTGATTATTCTAGCGTGTAAAGGTTACCTACTGATGGTATTGCTCATCTTGTCTGTTTTAGAGGTAATCACGGGTGGGTTTACTACCTATAATGATAGACCCTAACACTTTTTTTTTTATTAAGGGTCGGGCTTTTTGAAAATAGAATTCATTTGTTATAAAATTGTTTTTTATATATTATTTGAAGTCTCCCGAGGCATTTTATGGTTCATCTTCTGAATTGAATTAAAGTTGAATGAGGGTTGCGTCCAGTGGCGTGACTGTGCAGCAGTGGCGTGACTATAGAGGTATACTTGCATCCACGAAAGAAGGATGTTTACCAACATGAAAAACGAAAATGTCTCCAATAAACGTGTACTTTTTATATACTTTTATTATATCCTTCTTTTTTTTTACGCTTATTTTTTCTCTTATTTTTCTATGACATCGTTGTGCAAACTAATCAACTAATGAAAATCACATATTTTTCCGAAATAATTTTTACAAATCAACATCTATTGGAGCCGCCCCGGTGGCTAAGTCAACTATCGCTAGCGGTGAAACTGAAGTCAGGTGAGGCGTGGATTCGAGTCCCGCATAAGGCATGCGTTTTTGTAAATATCCCTTCTCCTGTCACCACTTCACCGTCTCATTATCACACGCTCATTCGTACCCCCGTATAAGCTGGCTGTTGGTGGGGTCGTTAATCAACATCGAAAAAAAAACATAGATTGGACAGAATAGGCCCTAAACTAGGCCTACCGATTGTAATTTCTTCAGCAAGAAAAAGCTCTCGCCCCACTGGTACACTACAAGTCTTCCTGACGCCACTGGTCGGGTCTACCCTCAGTGAATTCTATTCGGTGAAAGTGTATCTAGCCCTATGTAGAACTAATCGTGTGTTTAAAACCTCACGAGAAAAAACATCTCGAAGTCGAAGTAATTTATTTAAGTATATAGTTTTGTTTTGTTTTCTTGAGTCAATAATCATGAAGTCTTGTTTAAATGAAGTGAATTGAAGACCGGCCCGTGGTTTTAACGTCTTCTCTTAGACCAGGGGTCTACAAACTTTTCAACCTAAGGGCCACACAATTCCTCCACCAAGTCCCAAGGGCTAACGCCATCTTTTGAGGAGCTACATGAATCTCATTGATCATAATTATAATGTTTAATTTTATTGTGTAAATTACCTATGTGTCACTTATTGTAAATTTTTAGGATAAATCTCATATTTTTTTTTTCAATAACATCGAAACTTGATACAAAATTATTGTTCCCCAATTAGGGCTAAGGATGAAAGATGAGACCGTTTGAACGGGGCACCCCAATTATTTATACTTAAAATGTTCAATTTCATTCACTGAAAATATCGTGGCCTAATTGGTCTTTAAATACAAAACTTTTTGTTCTTATGATTTACTTACACTGTAAATCTTACAATGTAATCAAAATAAAGTATGGCGGGCCGGATTGGTGGTGCTTGCGGGGGCCGTTTTGTAGACCCCTGACTTGGACAACTTACTGCAATGAAATATCGTCTAGATATTTTAACGAGGAGTTAATCATATTCGGTCCAAGAGTCGATCGTGTACAAACTTAAACGAGACGGTCATAGAGTCAAATAGTACTTTTCGTTCGAGATATTTGGTTTTTCAATTTTGGTACGATATTTAGTTTGTACTGATCAATCACATCTTTGAAAAATCATAGATAGTATTATTCGCAATAATATCGCGCGGGATCTCACCTAGCAATCAAGATTTTATTCGACTGATGTGTGTTTAGATTATTTTTGAAAACTTGTCCATTAATATACTATAGCAAATATCAAGCACAAAAATCTTTGATATCCCCATCAAAACCAAAAATGTAAAAAACGGAGCCAAGCCCTTGCTATTTCAAATCTTTGGCATTCAAAAGAAGTGATAGAAAAAGTGTTGGCCAATTGTTAACTCTGTAAGAGAGGGAAAATGCATGTGTTGGATACATATGAAGCTATCCATATGTAAATCTGTTGTATATATATGTATATATATATATATACATATATATATATATATATATATATATATATATATATATATATATATATATATATATATATATATATATATATATATATATATATATATATATATGTATATATATATATAACTTCTAATTAAACTTCTTGGATACGATCCAATATCGAGATGTGTGGGATATTTTAGCCATGTCATGAAAGATACGTCTCGACCGGGAATTGAACCAGGGACCTCCAGATTGCCGGTTTGCTGCTCTCCCACTGAGCTACCGAGATATTTCTCTTATATATATATTATATTTTTTCGATGCAAACGTTCGGAAAAAGTTCGTTCGGTAAAAAAGAATTATAACTAGGCTTAATAGATTTTGACATGATGAAATGAAACTGCGATGCACATTTCATTCATTTCATTCATTTCATTTCATTTCATCTCATTTGGACAACCATTACCTAGACAAGGCCATCACAACTATAAAACAATAACTCATTAGTTTAGAGTTCTTTCCATGCATCCCACACTCGAACATCCAATTATAAAATCTATTGTTTATTTGCTCCAATTAGGAAAAGAAACATTTTTTTTATGTTACAACTTCAGAATAATACATTTTAATGCATTTAATTCATCCAGCATAACAATAAAAAACATGCCTATGTTTTATTGAATGCATTTTTTAATGTTTAAATTTTGAGAATTGTGTTAACACATAGAATAATTTAGGTCAATTATTTTTTGGTTAATATATTTTAAATATACCCCAAATATCTATAATGTCATTGTTTTTTATTCGAAATGTACAGTAATTATAAAGTAAGAGACTTGTAATTTTCGTGGTCCAACGAGGTAATTAATACTGGATTTCTCGGTATATTGTTTTGTTAGGTAAAGTCACGGACACAATATGGGTGGTAAATTGTGTTGATTTCAGTAATATATTCGAGTCTGTTGTAATAAGCCTAGTAGGAAAATACTCAAGTACTTATTAGGTTCAATAATTTACAAATTGTTTTCACGGATTTTCCTTGTTTTAAGTCACTTCTATCCACATTTGTTCATATTGTTGTTTTGTATAATCCTTAATTGTTGTGTATTTGTTGAATTGTTGTAATTGTTGATTAGTAATCCCATACCCAAAGGCGACTTCAGTTTCTGAAGCAATGCCTTATAGCTGAAAGCTAGCTACGGAGGGCGGCAATAACAAACTTTCATGCTTTTCAGTTTCCTGAAATGCCCTATAGGCCTATATAATATTTCCGTCTTATGCTGGCCTTCCATACCTGCGTTATTCGGATTGCGATATCGGATGTTGAGAATCGGACCAATCAGGGACGAGTCCGATGCGATTCTCGATTATTGAGCTCGGCTCTACTTTTTGCGATTTCGGATTGCGATATTACCGGAAGTTGTGTGTGTTTCTTCTTAATTCATTTTGTACAGTCTCTTTATCCCAGCTCTGAAGTTATTTATATTTCTAAACACATGAGGCTCTATAAGATGGCAGTCTGAAAATCACATTACGAAATCGGATTCCGGTGTCCGAATCGCATACCGTTTAGTATGGGAGCCCAGCTCAACTTCGAAATTTGATACAAAATCACTGTCCTTCAATTAAGGCTTTGGATGATAGATAGGATAGTTTGGACGGGGCACCACAAAGGCCTTTACATTATATCCACCCCATTTTAATTATTTGAAACCAATTAACTTGTACACCAGGACTCCGCTGTCTGTGACCATAATTTTCCGCCGCAGATAAAAGTCTTTCAGTTTCCGAAAGTCCGGAACACATTGTAAGTAATTCCTTTTCTGACATACATCCGGACATTACCAGCATTGGTATTGAGAGTGAACCAAACACACGAATGTTGATAACTTGAAACAAAATCGTTGTTCCCCAATTAAGGCTAAGGATGAAAGTGAGATCGTTTGGACGGGGGAACCACAAGGGCGATCTTACGACCCCATTTTATTATTATTATTATTCTAATTCTAATTGTATTCGTTTCAATATTTCGACTTTTATTGTAACAGATTTTAGAAATGTCATTTTGTATATCGTTTTTTCAACTTACTTGAAGAGGTTCTCGGCACCAGCGCGCAGGCGCAGCTCCTTGTTGATTTCCTGATTCAGTTTCGAACGTTTGTTTTGAAGTTTCCCGCGACATGTCGCTACTCGAGGGTCAGAGCCCTGTAAACAAAACAAACAACATTTTAATTCCATAGAAGGCAGTGCATGACTTTATCAACAACCAATAAGGTCATCAGATTGGATGTCAGTTTGAAATTCGAACGTTGACACTGGAAAGAGTCGGACAATGGCGATGGAATTAGCAATGCTTTACCAGCAAGTTGGAATGTGTAAGTAGAGCATAAATAGGAGAACAATGAAAATGTGTTTTATATTACTGATGTCACTCATTGTTGGTTTATGGCGTTGGGACAAATGCTGTGAAATGTACAACCAATCTTATTGCTTTTTGTGTTATCAGAATCCAAAAAGGTAAGCAGTTAAAAGTACCAGTGATATCAGTGATCTGCAGTCGTGATTTCAAGTCATATATCCTTTCCGGAGATTATTTCAACGCATGTGAAGAATCAATTTGAGGAGATTGTGTTACTGAAGAGTACTTCAGAAAGAGTTCGATTTATTTTCTAAACGAAAGTAGTAATCGAGTCTTCTTTCAAGTGGTATTATACATTGTTGTAATAAGTGGACAACAATGTTCAACAATCATGTTCCAATCACAACTTTGGTATTGTTTTGTTTGACCCCAGCTTTTTTAGTTTCTATGGTAACCAGACAAACAGTTTTGACAAAATGTTTCGTGTTCTATAATAGTGTACGGGTGATTCTTCGTGATTAAGTTTAGGTTCGAGAAGAGAAATATTAAAAAACGTCACAATTTTATCTACGTCTGAAATGTTATTTAACTAAAAAAAAAACAGATATTTAAAACTACTTACACTTTTTACTTACAGTTACGAACGCAAGATTGCATGTGTTACCAAATAATTATGAACAACATTAAAAGGGTTTCTTTCGAAAGTTTTTTTCTAATCAGGTGATTAAAAATGTCTCATTATTACGTGAAGCAACCTCCAAAAAAACGCTCTAAATTTTTGTGGTATAATACCGGTGCATCCAATTATTTGTTAGTGAGAGAAAACTGAAACTAGTATTGAAAATAATAATGACAAGTATGTAATTGAACGACGTAATTATTATTCAACGAGATTGAGTGATTAAAACATAATGTTTGTACTTGCGTTGTAATGAAAAACCAAACAACTGCTTTTAAGATATTAGTAAATATTATCTCTAATCTACTTTATATTTTCTACAAAATATTAAGAGGGTTGTTGTATGGATGCTTTTTCTCCATAAAAAAGGCTTGTATGATTTCGACTGGGTTCGAGTCCCGGTCGAGACGTATCTTTTATGACATGGCTAAAACATCCCACATATCTCGATATTGGATCGTATCCAAGAAGTTTAAAGATCATATATATATATATATATATATATATATATATATATATATATATATATATATATATATATATATATATATATATATATATATATATATATATATATATATATAATTTTATGGGTAATGGGTAGCGCGTCAGACCGGCAATCTGGAGATCCGGGTTCAAGTCCCGGGGGAGGTCGCGATTTTTGTACAGTTTTAAATCATATCATATATATATATATATATATATATATATATATATATATATATATATATATATATATATATATATATATATATATATATATATATATATTCTGAATGTATTATTGAAATCTGATATTTCACTTGTCGCTGTTTCGGTTCGCACCACACAGATCTTTCCTATAAGGCTGTATAATATTACCAAAGATAAAGAATAATATCGACCCTACAATTACACCTCGTTTCGATCTCTCTGAATCATGGGGTCGAGTGTTTCTCGATCACGACAATCGACCGATCGCTACGACGGCTTCCAACCAACATAACAAACCTAAATAATAACAGTTATCATTAAAAGTTTAGCTATTTTTCAATTCTTAAATATGTTTTGTTCTTTTTTTCATGACTAAACTTATCATGAGAAATCAAATTACACTGGAATTAATATAGAAATACAGTAATAACGTTGTTATTTATTGTTGTTCCGTTGGTAGATTACCTCCAAAGTTATATTTCATATCAACTAAACTTTTGTATACGATATTGTGATTTCAGTGAGAAGATAAGTCGTAACGATATCATTGTTATATCTTACATCGAGTTATTGATCAAGGGTACGAGTTTTAAAGTTTCGAAACCACCGGTTGTTTACAATACAGGATAGGGGAGACGGTCGATCGGGACAGAAGATATTTATACGATCAAGGGTAGAAATAATTATTGATTTGAGGTTTATATATGCTGTATCTTTGACATACAATTACTGTTAGTTATATTATAATATATGAAATTATCAATAGTAAAGATAAATAACCTTGGGCAAGATGTTTGGTATGTTTAATAATTGGGTGTTGATATATATATATATATATATATATATATATATATATATATATATATATATATATATATACACGAAGATATAAAACTTGAACGGCTTCGTTATTTATAATTGATTTTTATCTCCGTTTTTATATTTACCAGTTTTATGTCAGGATATTAACTTTATAAACTATGTCATTATTTCTCGGGATTTGATCATATGATATTTATACAACGCTCTTTTATGGTTTGATATTTTTAAATTCCGGATCTGGTCGGACTGAGAATAAAAATAGTATGATTGAATGATTTAATGGTTTGTTAATTAAGGGAACATCGCTCTGTAGAAGAACAGAGCTGCCAACCTAACACAAATATCATCGTTATTTGTAGTTGAATAATGTCTATAAGAAATCCATGCCTTAGGTGGGACTCGAACCCATACCAGACATGACCGAAAGTTCTAAAGCAGTGTCTTAGCTTTAAGGTACATAAGGCAGGGGCGACCATTGTACTTGTATTAATAATAATTTTTAACCCAAGCCATTTCTAAGGCTTAGAAGCCATTTTGTCTTTCATTACGTTTTTAATAATACAGATGAAAACAAAAATTAACCCAAGTAAAATAGTATAAAGAAGTAGGCAAGTATAGAAATATAGTTCGAAAACAAATTATAAGTATTTGTGTGTAGTTTTTATCCACTAGAAGTAAAAACATCGAACACTTCTTAAGTTCAGTTAGGCCTACATCATTTTCAGGATACTATGATCAACACGAGATTTACTATAAGAAACACAACTGTATCTTCCAAAAGCGTTGTAATGTTTAGGAAAGTCGTATAGTGCGTATTAGAAAACCGAAATTAAGTTTGTCATATTGGCAATACCACTGTCACCTCACGCGATCAAAGAAACCGTGACTGCAAAATCATATCATGTTTTAATTTCTATAAGTTTGGTATGACTTGTGCTCTAAAAACCCGAAACAATCGCAGAAGGCAAAGCGTATATTTAATATTAATGATCTTTGAAAGTAAAACTCAAAACCAAATCTGTCTTGAAACAGACCACACCCAATAATTAGGGTACCGCAGTAATAGTACAGACATGATCGTGTGAATTTAAAACCTAATAATAAAACAATGTTTTGAAATAATTTGATCTAGATATTAATAAAAAATGTCCTTCACTAAAAAAAGTGTCTCAATATTTCACTATATTTCCGTTCAACTGAATTCTAAGCTTCTGATTGGTTGGAATTGACACGCCAAAAAGATCCCGAGGGGTTCCGCAAGGTTCATTCTCCTTCTTTTCCTCGAATTAATCACAGATTATGAGGAAATATCGATTATGTCGTATAAAAAAACGAAATTATCCATTCATTCACGTCATACTTAATTAAATAGCGAACAAAAAAATCTAGATTAAAAACGAATAGTTTGGACATTATATTTGCTAATATATAATTATGTTATTATATCTCATAATGGTTCCGATCGGGAGTTTTCTCCTTGGTCTATTAACACCGATCGGTGGTTTTGATCCGACAATATCACGAAATAATGTAAAAAAAAAATGACTATCGCTTTTTTGCCTTTACTTTCTCCGGTTTGTTGACCGGAAATGCGTTTAGCATCTGTTCTTCGGGTAGTTAGGCCATCTTATAATGTTGTCATCTCGGGTAACCGTTATACACGATTCACCTAATTATACTCTTAATTGTATGGTTTTGTCTTTGTCTGATTCGAGCTAAACTATAATTGTTCCTCTCACTCGGCTAGAAATCTCATGAGGAGAACGAGAACGTTCGCTATTTTAGAGAATATAGGAAGAGATTTCAAAGACTTTTGAAAGTCACTTTTGGAGTTACACCCAAAAATATGAATTATGAAAATATTTTTCAATGAACTCTTTTAATAGGTGGATATTTTTCGAGATTTTGTAAAGCTGAATTTAAAATTGAATATCAGTTTTGTGGTGATAGCTTTTGAATGGTATGAGATATCGAAATTCTGAAAACGAGGAAACACAGATATCCTCAATACCTTCAAGATGGTGTAAGTAATAACTATTCATCTCATAGGCTTATAACATATAACTGGCAGTTGTATACGGCTAAGAAAATGTGTATTTTTAAGCCTCAGGCGATTTGAGATGAATGGTTTTTACTCACACCATCTTGAAGGTATTGAAAATATCCGTGTTTCTTTGATTTCAGAATTCCGATATCTCATACCGTTCAAAAGTTATCACCAAAAAAACTGATATTCCGCTAAATCGATTCCCAATGGACTCTCAACAATATTGATTAATCACTTCATAAAAGTCGGTTTCAAATATCAACTTTCACGCCATAAACAGTGTCTTCTGGTCTAAGATATTTGGACATTGACTGTTACAAGCGATGAATATTAACTTCTTTGGTTATGACACGACAATTTATCTCACTAAATGCTGTTATATAACCATCACGTGGTGTGATCCACATTTCCAATAGTATTACGATGAAAAGCTAATTATTAAAAGTCTAGGAAGAGAATTTCGTCAGGTTTCTGTTTGTGAACACATCGAGTGTGAAATCATGGCAAAGCGGTTAGAAACATTCGAAAGACGTTTTTAATTAGAAGTTAATAAGAAGACTATTATTCATACATAACTCAATTTTATTTCAAAATACAAATGGAGCATGAATAATTCAAAGTGTCAAAAAGTTACCTCACTATAGAAATTATTATTTAGTATAAGAGTACATTGGAGTCGATTTAGAGAAATATCTATTTTTGGTGATAACTTTTGAACAGTATGAGTCATCAAAATTCTAATATGGGAAGAACACAGATTTATTTTTGCCTCCAAAATGACACAAAATAAAATTGGATTCTTAAATTTCCACAGATATACATTTTTTTCCAACTGTCTACACATGTAAAAATTTTAGAAATAATTAACTACATAGTTTTAAAACTATGTATTTTACCTACTTTCTACCTTTTTACCTAAAATGAACTTCAAAAATGTCCATAATGATTCAAATATTGAAAACAACTCCGAAAATATCCATAAAGATCCAATTATTAGCCGCCAAAAGTGCTTGTAAATCTTCCCAAAAAATAACCAATTACAACAAATTCCCTTCGGGGCTCCAGACCCCCTTTTTAGCTCGCAGCTGGGCGGTCATTTCCTTCATGTGACCCCCCCCTCCCCCTAACGACGTCCCTGGACTTATCGAGTACTCAGAGTCGAACAGTTGAAGGTATAATGAGCCCAATTGACCTCACATATCGGAATGTTCCATCCCTTGCAGCCATGTTGCGGTTCCAAGGAAAGAAACAAACTATTCCATGCCTTTTCCGTGTTCAACAGGTAGGTAACTACTCAGTTTATTGCACCAAACTGATGGAGATAATAGCGCCATTATGTTACACTGGCTGCTACTTGGTTTATACATAATAATAATCACACAAGAAGAAAGGTATTTGAATACAATAATGTATTGGATGTTTTGTGTAAGAAGGTCTCAAGTCTTGTAAACGAGAGGATAACTTTCAACAATGTTCTGAGCTACCAGTAACTGAAGTTGAGATACTTCCTTGGGTTTGGGTTCGATTCTTGAATAAGACATTTTTTAAAAATCAATATTGAAATCCTGATATATAATAATCAACTTTCAAGTAAGGCTGAGGATGAATTAATAAGACCGATCGACCGTCTTTCCGACCTATTAGCACTAACGGTCAGGTGTTTCATTAGACAAAACACAACAAATTGGAGTATAGGCTTATTTCAACATCATAGGGAAATGAAAAAAAAAGAAAATTGTAATGACAAGTACCAATAAATATTAGAATATAGTCTATCCATCCACTATAAGGATGGTATTACAACAATGATCTTTTCGAATGGTATTAACAACTATGGAAATTACAATAACCATCTTTAAGAGAGGTCAACCTTACACAGGATAGACTATATATTAGCCATTATAAAATCGATATGAATATATCGATATTTCGATTTTTTTTTTTTTTTTAATGCTGCTTAACGACCCCACCAACAGCTAGGTTATACGGGGGTACGGATGAGCGGATGATAATGAAACGATGAAGTGATGGTAGGTGAAAGGACGTTTACAAGAACCCATGCCTTATGCGGGACTCGAACCCACGCCCAACGGTGACTTCAGTTACTACCGCTAGTTGACTTAGCCACCGGGGCGGCTGATATTTCGATATAAAATGTATTATCTTCGATGTTTGTAATGCTGATAAATGTGACTTGAGTCACTCTTAAACCCAGCTACTAATTACACAATTAAAAAAAAAAAACATTCTCCAGTACTTCCCATCTTTTAATTAGGGGTATAAAAGTGGATATCCACAACGACTAACAACTAACTAGTATAATTAGAAATTTATTTACGACTTTACGTATGACTATATCTACTGATACATTTCTTGGTCTAATGGCTCACCGGTTGTACCGTTATGCTGGTCTAATATCGCCGGATAACCGTTCGAATGTTACGCAACAAGATGGATTGAACCAGTTATTTGCTCCGATCTTGATGAGGTAGCGGGAGAACACAACTTATCTCTTCTCATCGACAAATAATGTTAACTCTACTGGAGGATATTATTGATACGATAAATAGTCTTGGACAGTGCAGGAAGTTGGTGTAGGACCGGTGTTATATCAAGTCATTTTTTTCTTAAATGTTGCTTAACGACCACACCAACAGTTAGGTTATACGGGGGTACGAATGAGGGGGTGATAATGAAACGATGAAGTGATGGTAGGTGAGAGGACGTATACAGAAACTCAATGAAACATGTGTGTGAAATCGTACCAGTTGAGAATGTTCCGAGCTAAGAATCATGCCAGTTGAGAATAGCACTAGTTGAGAAAGGTTCAATACTGCTTAACGACCCCACCAACAGCTAGGTTATACGGGGGTACGAATGAGCGGGTGATAATGAAACGAAGAAGTGATGATAGGTGAAAGGATGTTTATAAAAACCCGTGCCTTATGCGGGACTCGAACCCACGCCCAACGGTGACTTCAGTTACTACCGCTAGCGATAATTGACTTGGCCACTTATGTCAAGTTGGTCTTTATCGGAGAGATGGTGGAATTAAATTGAATGGGTAACCATGGTGATAAAACTTTGAACTGCCACGATGGTAATTTAGGATCTGTGTGAATTACTATGTGAAATGTTGTTAAAAAAAATCGTGAAAATATTTACAGAATTATGGTTGGTGTGTCATTTTTAGTTTTGGGGTGGTAAGATCGCCCTTGTGGTGCCCTGTTCAAACGATCTCATCTTTCATCCATAGCCTTAATCGGGATACAATGATTTGAAATAAAGTTTCGATGTTATTGAAAAAAAAATAGTGTTAGTTGATTCGTGGTTCAGTAAAATCAATTTTCATTTTAGAAAAATTGATAAGATATTTTGATTACATTTTATAGGAAACATTTTTTGATTCATTTGATATTATTTACTGGATGCCAATCCTCAATGCTTATAAAAACACACGATTATTAAAAGTATATATCATATAAACTTATTCATCAGAAATCCCTCTACAATAATACATATACATTTATCGAAGAATGAAGATTACCTCCGTTAGTTCAGAAGCACGTTCATAAGAAACGGAAATGTGTTCGGCAAAAGTTATAATCCACGATAAATATCAAATTAATGAAACAAGTTCTTGAATGAATGGCTGAATGAATGAACGTAAGGTGCGTTGACCAAGGCCTTCAACAGAAATAGTAGTAAATAATACATTTCAGGGAAGTGTTAATGAACTGAAATTTCTATACTTGTGCCGACTGTAAAATTAGTTCAACATCACAAAATAAGAAAGTTCATTAAATTATTGAGCAGTATAGTTGCTAACGAGCTCGCTTCATGTGATAGTGAGATGAGGGGCACATCGGACCCGGTTCGATCCCTGTCACCATCCATCTTCACGTGTTTTTCCATGGTTTGCCTCTGGACCCCCATTCCTGAGATAAATGAGATGTGAGAAAAATCAGTGAGAAAACTATCTCATATAATAATGACATATTTCATCTCATATTTTATGTGAGATACTCATTTTTATTTACTCATTTCTATTTAAATAAAAATGAGTAAGAAAACGAGTATCTCACATAAAATATGAGATGAAATATGTCATTATTATATGAGACAGTTTTCTCACTGATTTTTCTCACATCTCATTTATCTCAGGAATAGGGGTCCTGTAGTAATGCCGGTATGTTTCCTACAGTATAGGCCACGACCGCTTCCTTCCCACTACCTAAGTTACCTTCATCCCACCATCTCATCCGACGCCAATATATTCAAGTTATCATTACAGGACCCCTATTCCTGAGATAAATGAGATGTGAGAAAATCAGTGAGAAAACTATCTCATATAATAATGACATATTTCATCTCATATTTTATATGAGATACTCGTTTTCTCACTCATTTTTATTTTCTCACATCTCATTTATCTCAGGAATAGGGGTCCAGTGCGTCGTTAAATCGAATATAAATAAGAAAGCGAGTCAGATCAGTTTTTGAGATTAATGCAGCCAATTATAATATATAAGTTAGTCGTAGTAGGAACTGTTGTTGGTTCGAGATGAATCTTGCCACAGATATTATTAATCTTTACCGTTCGGCTCACCACAACAAACCACTAATCTTGTAACACACATTAATTACGGCGAGCATCATCACCTCCCCAAACCTCGGCCGAGAATCGGTCACAAAGCGTTTAGAAGGTTCCGAGCGACCGTCCTTCGTATCCCACACCACTAACCAACGGGTGGTTCGCGCCTCATTCTCTCGGGGATACAAGTAGAATTTACTTATTTACATTTTTTACAAACCATAATATATATATATTATATATATATATATATATATATATATATATATATATATATATATATATATATATATATATATATATATATATATATATATATATATATATATATAATTCATAATGGTATGATTTAAAACTGTTCAAAAATCATATCATTATAATAACCTACTGGTGGTTAATCAGAAATCAGAAATAAATGTATACACAAGCATTCGAAAAAGTAACTATGCCCTATACAAAATATAAGTTACTTGTAATCACGAAAAAGGTTATGAAAGAAAATTACTGCTCATTGACTATTTGAAAAATGAACGGATCCATCCATTATTAGTTGCTGATTACCATATAAAACATTTAACAAAATTTAATTCATATTGCAATATATTGTAGTTGTATTTAACATATGTATAGGTATAGAGGTAACAGGTATAGAGGTAGAAACTGAAGTCACCGTTGGGCGTGGGTTCGAGTCCCGCATAAGACATGGGTTTTTGTGAGCGTCCTTTCACCTATCGTCACTTCATCGTTTAATTATCATCCGCTCATTCGTATCCCCGTATAACCTAGCTGTTGGTGGGGTCGTTAAGCAAAATGAAAAAAAAAATCTCATAAAGCAAAGTTTTTACAATGGTTTAGTTGGTAAAGAAGACTTTTTCTCTCCCATGCAGGAGTCGTTAGTGTTATTGTCAGCTCGGAGGTTAATTAAGGGGGAGGGGGGGGGGGGGGGTGCGGGGGGGGGGGGTAGAAAGCAGAATGGTTCGTCTGCTGATGAATGTGGTGATAGACAATGCCATACATCCTTGCCTTGCGCTGGATTCGTATTCCCACGCATGCGCGTTGCATAACTTAGTATCGAGCCAGTGGTGTATAGACATATAGGTATAGATAATATGGTCACTGGTTAGTAGAACTGGGTCAAAAAGACCCGAGTGGTAAATTAAAATGGGGCTCGGAGGGAAAAAAAGGTAAACAACAATGATTTTTTTGGGGAAAAATGGAGCTTGGAGCTAATTTTCCAATTTGTAAACCATTTCCTGGCAGATTATTTCCTGGTAGATTATCCCTTGGGAGATATAGATCCATGTAGAAGCTACAGGGTAATTAAAAGTGAAGTCTATTATAGACTATACTTCGAATATTCAACAAGGAATAATATTACATTGCTTACAAGTGATAAGTACCCTCGCCTACACCCAGTACAATTTGCTAATAAGAAGGAATCGGAACGCATCACAAAGTAGTAAACCATCCCTTCTTCCCCTCCTCCCACCTTCCCAGATCTACAATGATATCACGAAAAAAATACAACAGATTAATTAATTTGGCCTTAAAACGTATTCAAAAGAATGTATTCGGAATTATTTTCATCGCTACTGGACGCTAATGCATCACAAAAATAATAAAAAACATTCTCAGAATAGAAAAATATTTATTCACCTGTACAAATTCTATCGCATGACCAAAGTATTGGCGAATGAATATAATTCCACCCTATCATCGATTTTTTATTTATTTTGAAACTAGAACGAGCACATTTCAAAAAACGTACCGGAACGCCGTCCCGGTGCGTTCCGGCCCAAATGAACCCCTGCCTACACCACTGTATCCAGCAAGCACACACGCGCCGCAGTTGGCAAGCATTAGCCCAACCATATCATCATTTATCATATAATATATCAATAGAAGTTAAAGGCTGGCTCACGCCCACCTCGCATTATTGCCTGCTGTCATTGGACTTGCCCTTTTAGCTGGAAATATCTCCCGAAGAAGTTATAGCTTTACGATTCTCAGGCTTGGATCTGATACACACCTTCAGGCTTTATAGAAGCCTGTGTCATGTGGGATGGGAACAATTCGAATGTGAAAATACAAGAAAGAAATTGGTTCACTAAGGGCAAGTTTTACGAATCGATAGTTAGTGGATTAAGCAAAAGTTAGCGGATTAACTTGTTATCACCATTTGTTACATATGATGTTTTCGTTCCATTAGCAAATAGTTAGTGGATTAGTACTTAACTAAGATTCGTAAAACCTGTCTGAGGACAAGTTTTGAACCTTAATTAGATACTAATCCACTAACTATTAGTTAAAGGTACGAAAATAAAATAAGTATGACCAATTTGACAACAAGTTAATCCATTAACTATTGCTTAATCCAGTAACTATCAATTCGTAAAACCGGGCCTAAATAGATATATTCATTCTTATTTTTGTTTTATTGTTGCTTACCTCAAACATTTTTTTTTCAATAACATCGAAACTTGATACAGAATCATTGTATCCTCAATGAAGGCTATGGATAAAAGTAGGATCGTTTGAATGGGGCACCACAAGAGCGATCTTACCACTCCATTCTGATTATAAGAAAACAATGAACTTCGACACCATACACTTTCGTCGAAGATAAAAGTCTTCAACTCCACCAACAGCTAGGTTATACGGGGGTACGAATGAGCGGGTGATAATAAAACTATGAAGTGATGATAGGTGAAAGGATGTTCACAAAAAGCACTACCCTATGTGGGACTCGAACCTACGCCCGACAAGACTTCAGTTAACGCAGTGCGCAGTTGACTGAGCTTTACTGAATTTGTTCTCAACATTTTAATGTATTTTTGTTTTATAGTGTTTATAGGGATCTTATTTTAGGATCTTCATACTTGTCAAACTTGACCAAAAATACTAACAAATAACAATAAATTAATAATAAATACACCAATACTTGTCAAACTACTGCAATAATAAAAAATAATTTACTCCAAAATTATCTGCAAATTATCTTATCTTAAAATTATCTATTATCTGCGGCGAAGATGAGTGGCCACAGACAGCGTAGACCTGGTGTCAAAGTTCATTGCTTTAATTTAAAATAATAATAAATTGGGGTGGTAAGATCGCCCTTGTGGAGCCCCGTCCAAACGATCCTACTCTCATCCTTAGCCTTCATTGAGGATACAATGATTTTGTATCAAGTTTCGATGTTATTAAAAAAAAAAAAATACAAAATAAGTGAAACAATAATAATCATTCACCGTTCCAGTAATCTATTCAATATTCCTATCACCAATAACAACAGAATTAAACACAGTCTAACCACTTTCACTCATCGTGAATGGTACAAGCAATAAAATTATTAATCCTAATTTATTTCATACCAACCACCCACAGGGTATACCTTTAAACATTTATAAACTGAACCTTCGAACCATTTGCAGTAAAACCCACACTTTCACAGGTCCCCCAATGTTGCGCGCGCACGACCGCGACTCGTGAGCCCACATGAGTCTCGCACCCGAGGGTGTGGGAACAAAGTGAGTCTTCACGCAGTAATGACAACACCCTCGCTACTGTGCTCGAATACCGATCTGTACTCCGCTCCTTTAAGAGCATAGCGAGCTCGGAGGAATATCACGGCTTTTGGGAAGAGTGACAAATATGGCTGCCGATATTCATAAGTCCATTGGTTGATGTTACCACAAGCAGCCATTGTTGTTGTTGTTGTTGTTGCATCAACCTAAACTGACCGTATCCAACCCAATCTGAATAATTTGATGAACCTATAACCTATCCAAAGTAACCTGAATACAAACATCCAAAACTAATTTAATGTAAACTAAAACCCACTTCTGGTCCGACGGATTGTCACACCTCAATAATTTTTCCCGCACCGCAGGGAATATATATATATATATATATGTGCTTACGTAGGTTCTCGTGGCGTATGGTAGTACAAATTCTGCGGTAATGCCACGCTCTTCACACTCTTCATGTCGACGTTTCGGCGGAATTTGCTCCGCCATCTTCAGGCAAGTTCCATCTGGGAACATTCAAGTGCTGACTATCGACCCAGTTGTTCCCATCACCCCCTCCCCCCCCATCAGCCTTCCCATCACCTAAACAGGAGACCTTCATATCATCATTCATCCGACTCCAATATATTTCAATTATCATTCCAGTGCGTCGTTAAACCCCAACAAAATCAAATAAAAAATGTTTTTCCTTTAGATTTAAGGTACTTAAGGTACTTGTAAAATCTGATTCTTTATTGAGATGATCATATTCATTTCTCACCATAGCACCATGCTTTTCTTTTATAAATACAATCGTTCCTGTTGTTTGAAATTATTAATTTTAATGTATTCTGCTTCATCTTTTACAAGCCAGTGCACCTCGCTAAATCAGCTCTACATCACTCTTAACCGCACAGTTCGTGAGCGTACCGCCACCCACTCCTCTGACAGTCCCTGACCATGACTCCAGCAGGCCGTGTAAATCATATCGACACTTTCATCTCGGCGGACGCGTTTGGCAGCTATTCAAGATGTCTGACGGAGATATTTCAAACGATTTCAATCTTCGAGAACACGTATTCTTCAAGTTCAAGTTCAACGAATTGTTGGACGGTCATTCCGAAATGCAATATTCGAACAATCTTGTGCTGAAAGAACGACGACGTCTCGGAGCTGACAAGCAATTTATCATTCAATTGTCCGGGTATTAATCATGTTTCGGATTGGAAATGAAAATATAACTGCGTTTTAATGGTTTATGTGATGGGATGTAGACACTGATAAAAATATGTAGTCAATTCAATTGTGGTGAGTCTATGTATGGAAGAGAGTGGTAATGGGGGATGCGGCGGCCATGTTTTTGCCAATTAAGCTTTCCTATTTCCAAGTTGTCACTCAATCTCATTCTTATTCTCATTCTGGCTCATTCTTAGGTCAAAATGAAATAAATTGATAATCCATTAACATTTCCACGTCAATAAGACGTCAATCTACATAGGCCTAGACAAGACAGAGAATGGACATTAAAAAAGCGGCGGCCATGTTTTTGCCAGAAAAGTATTGTATGGCCACGCTTTTTCAAGATATATGGGCTGTCAAGTTAATTGTATCCAGGAAAAGAGAGTGTAGAGGGAAACTTAACAGGGAAAATACTGCATTGTGAACTCCGGCCAATCACAGTTCACTTGTACCAACACGAGATCGCGCATGCGCCGTGATCCGCCCAGCCGCGAGGGCGGATTTAGTTTCGGCGGATTCTTCTTCTGTATCGGCTACACGCGGTGTTTTCTGTTTGTTCCCTCATCTAGTTCTCTTTCGCGGGTACAACAATAGTTTAGATTGCAGCTCGTGTCAGTGAAGGTGAAATCTTGGCAAGGTTAATTCTAGTCTATTAAATTGGTTTAATATCATACGCCATAGCTAGGCCTGAATACCTACTTTCTATCAAAAAAAAATACAAAAATTATAAATTTAAGTAGGACCTACATCATACCTATAAACACGGAAATGGAATTTTTTGTCATATAAACAGAATTAATTCACTAGTGCAGTCGTCATTGACAGAATTAACAATATTGAATTTCGTTTTTTCACGTCACCAAATTCTGCCGAAGGTTTGAAAAAATTTCAATATAGTATTTGTTATGTTTTTCATCGATATTAAAGAAATAATTATTATTCAGTTTAATTAGTCTGTAATAATAATATAGGGTACTATTAAAAAAAAATTAGAGAACTATACTTGAAAGCTAATCTATAAAAGCTTATAAAGCTTTAAAAAGCAGGAAAGGTCTGTAGATTTAGCGCTCTAATTTAAACAATTCATCGATTATTGATTCAAACTATAACATTTATTATCTTTCGAATTCATTCTAAATACCTATTTAATCTTTCTCAAAACAGAAGGTAATGAAACGTCACGTCATTATTTACCAACAATCACATTTTCCTCATCTACTAAATGACGACACAAAAGAAGTAATCACCAATAAATACCTCTTGAATCACATTAAACTTGCAAATAGTGCATGAATAACATTAAACAAACTCAAGATTACATAAAAGAACACTTAAAAAGTCGTGTAATTGACCAACTAAAATAAAACAACAGCGCATCGGTTTTAAGCGAATCATTCCTAAATAATCTGCTCGATTTTTTTTTTTAAATTCTAGTCATGGGCTATAATTTATAAATAGTTCACACTATTATGTAGAAAAAGTATGGTCTTCATATTTAACCAAGAATAACCATTTAATCCCCCTCCCCCCCTCCCTCCCCTCCCCCTCAAACTGCTTATATCGGTCAGCGTAGACATGATGTAATTATAGCTAAACCACAAGACTATAAAAAATCCAACACAGAAATATTTGCCTTTTGTTGTTTCGCGTTTAAGAAGATTGTGCTGGCCGAATTGGGTTATTGGCGAAGGCCGTTTTGTTGACAGTTGAAGTCTGAAGAGGAAATTAATAGTTATAGAGATCAAAGTGAACAATATGGAAGTTGCGTGGCGTTTTCTTGATGAACATCTGAGAGGCAGTTGAATGCTGATTGCAGAAGCAAGGTCAGCGCTTCGTTCAGAGAATCGTGGTGGCTGTGAGAACTGTTTTAGTTCGTGGATATTACTGCAATTAAACAATTTGATAGCCTCCATTGTTGTTGATTTGATGTGATTTCAAACAATATCAAGTTATTCCTTTCTCGTATAGACGGTAGACCTACATTATTATTCTATAATGTACTATATATACATATATATATATATATATATATATATATATATATATATATATATATATATATATATATATATATATATATATATATATATATATATATATATATATATATATATATATCACATTTTATCTACATTTTTCTATACATTCTTCGTAACACTGAATTTGTAGAGATCTATGTTTTGATAGATTTGATCATTTTAGATGGTGGATACTTGAAATTGAAATTCAATAATTTTATATATATTGAATTTTAGAGCGAAAATCAATTCATTGATTGATGCATATTCATCTGATCGATTATTAGTCATGAGAATCCAGCATAGTAAACGAATATTCCGGTTTTTAATTTCCGAAAGTGATACTAAACTAAGAAATATTTCACGTACTATGCTAGAAAACCATAAACCCGGCTCCTCCACTGATTTCTCAAACAACAGTCTCATCAACAAAACAACCAATAAGCACGAGTATTTATAATCTTCTCTTCATTTCAGATATTTTTTCTAACAATAAATCTAAAATAATTATCTAGAACTACACCACACACGATATAAATCCTGCCTGTTTATCCCGCCTACTCCAGCATTCAAATCACTCTAAAAACGAGGAAGCAAAATTCACACTCGTAAGATGGCCGCCAACAATTCAAACTCATAAGCCACCTAGATTTTTTAGCTTCAGTCTCCAACGATTGAAGCCCTCTCCAGCCTATTAGTAATCTAACCTCCTTGACCTGAACGTACTGCTCTTGAAATTTAAACTAATTAAACCTCTATATAAACACATCCAAACAGCTATAGGCTCGAAATGAACTTCGCACAATTCCTTCACTGTGGTATGTATGTCACGAATAAATTACGCCATGAATCTGTATTGTGCCTCGTACAGGAGTCCATGCGGTAACGGTAAGGCTATAACGAATAGTTTAATACCATGTCTATATAAGTAGCTAGCATCTAGGAATCAATTCAAAACCTTTGATAGACTTGATTTATGAGCGAGATTAAAACCGCGCATGCTCAGTGCTTGTCGGTATAACAATAGGATGGAGTGTTTGATAAATTTGACCCTTTTATTTTATATGAGTGTGTGTGATTGTGATTCCCCCATATAACTTAGCGGTTTGTGGGGTCGTTAAGCAGGATTATGGTTGTGAAAGAGGATATTTAGAACGTGACGATTTGCGTGTTAGAACGGCTGTTAGGTTGTGATGAACTTACGGTGCACTTGCATACCTCGAATAAATGAATTGTGATGCCTTTTTTTAGATTTTTCTCGAGATACAGGATCAAATGAGAGTGGAATATATTGATTATCTACAATGAATTGCGTTTATATATAACATCAGATCAGATCAGCGTATCAGATTTCATGGATTACTGTAATAAAATACAAGAATTGCTTGAAAACATTGAAAATGTTCAAAGTTCAGAAAGAGGTATTTTCACAAGAATGTAGCCTATGTGTATTTCAAAGGGTGCCCAAAGATTATGAAAATGTCCGAAAATGTTATTGCATGCATGAGAGAAGATTAAGTGACAATTGATATTTGTCAGAATTTTCTGAAAATCATATTCGAGTTTTCCCGTTTTCTGGACACGGGGTACCGCACATGCTCGCGTTGAAACATATATCTAATTACAACCATTGCTCTCAGCGGTCTGAAAATATTATTGCATGCATGAGAAAAGATTAAGTGACAATTGTTATTTGTCAGAATTTTCTGAAAATCATATTCGAATTTTCCCGTTTTCTGGACACGGGGTACCGCACATGCCCGCGTTGGAACATATATTTAATTACAACCATTGCTCTCAGCGGTCTGAAAATGTTATTGCATGCATGAGAGAGGATGAATTGACAATTGTTATTTGTCAGAATTTTCTGAAAATCATATTCGAATTTTCCCGTTTTCTGGACACGGGGTACCGCACATGCCCGCGTTGGAACATATATTTAATCACTACCATTGCTCTCAGCGGTCTGAAAATGTTATTGCATGCATGAGAAACGATAAAGTGACAATTGTTATTTGTCAGAATTTTCTGAAAATCATATTCGAATTTTCCCGTTTTCTGGACACAGGGTACCGCACATGCCCGCGTTGAAACATATATTTAATTACTACCATTGCTCTCAGCGGTCTGAAAATGTTATTTCATGCATGAGAGAGGATGAATTGACAATTGTTATTTGTCAGAATTTTCTGAAAATCATATTCGAATTTTCCCGTTTTCTGGACAAGTTGGACGCACATGCCCGCGTTGAAACATATATTTAATTACAACCATTGCTCTCAGCGGTCTGAAAATGTCATTTCATGCATGAGAGAGGATGAATTGACAATTGTTATTTGTCAGAATTTTCTGAAAATCATATTCGAATTTTCGCGTTTTCTGGACACAGGGTACCGCACATGCCCGCGTTGAAACATATATTTAATTACAACCATTGCTCTCAGCGGTCTGAAAATGTTATTTCATGCATGAGAGAGGATGAATTGACAATTGTTATTTGTCAGAATTTTCTGAAAATCATATTCGAATTTTCGCGTTTTCTGGACACAGGGTACCGCACATGCCCGCGTTGAAACATATATTTAATTACAACCATTGCTCTCAGCGGTCTGAAAATGTTATTTCATGCATGAGAGAGGATGGAATTGACAATTGTTATTTGTCAGAATTTTCTGAAAATCATATTCGAATTTTCGCGTTTTCTGGACACAGGGTACCACACATGCCCGCTTTGAAACATATATTTAATTACTACCATTGCTCTCAGCGGTCTGAAAATGTTATTTCATGCATGAGAGAGGATGAATTGACAATTGTTATTTGTCAGAATTTTCTGAAAATCATATTCGAATTTTCGCGTTTTCTGGACACAGGGTACCGCACATGCCCGCGTTGAAACATATATTTAATTACAACCATTGCTCTCAGCGGTCTGAAAATGTTATTTCATGCATGAGAGAGGATGAATTGACAATTGTTATTTGTCAGAATTTTCTGAAAATCATATTCGAATTTTCGCGTTTTCTGGACACATGGTACCGCACATGCCCGCGTTGAAACATATATTTAATTACAACCATTGCTCTCAGCGGTCTGAAAATGTATTTCATGCATGAGAGAGGATGAATTGACAATTGTTATTTGTCAGAATTTTCTGAAAATCATATTCGAATTTTCCCGTTTTCTGGACACAGGGTACCGCACATGCCCGCGTTGAAACATATATTTAATTACAACCATTGCTCTCAGCGGTCTGAAAATGTCATTTCATGCATGAGGGAGGATGAATTGACAATTGTTATTTGTCAGAATTTTCTGAAAATCATATTCGAATTTTCCCGTTTTCTGGACACAGGGTACCCCACATGTCCGCTTTGAAACATATATTTAATTACAACCATTGCTCTCAGCGGTCTGAAAATGTTATTGCATGCATGAGAAAAGATTAAGTGACAATTGTTATTTGTCAGAATTTTCTGAAAATCATATTCGAATTTTCGCGTTTTCTGGACACAGGGTACCGCACATGCCCGCGTTGGAACATATATTTAATTACAACCATTGCTCTCAGCGGTCTGAAAATGTTATTTCATGCATGAGAGAGGATGAATTGACAATTGTTATTTGTCAGAATTTTCTGAAAATCATATTCGAATTTTCCCGTTTTCTGGACACAGGGTACCGCACATGCCCGCGTTGAAACATATATTTAATTACAACCATTGCTCTCAGCGGTCTGAAAATGTTATTTCATGCATGATAAAAGATAATTTGACAATTGTTATTTGTCAGAATTTTCTGAAAATCATATTCGAATTTTCGCGTTTTCTGGACACAGGGTACCCCACATGTCCGCTTTGAAACATATATTTAATTACAACCATTGCTCTCAGCGGTCTGAAAATGTTATTGCATGCATGAGAAAAGATTGATTGACAATTGTTATTTGTCAGAATTTTCTGAAAATCATATTCGAATTTTCGCGTTTTCTGGACACAGGGTACCGCACATGCCCGCGTTGAAACATATATTTAATTACAACCATTGCTCTCAGCGGTCTGAAAATGTCATTTCATGCATGAGAGAGGATGAATTGACAATTGTTATTTGTCAGAATTTTCTGAAAATCATATTCGAATTTTCGCGTTTTCTGGACACAGGGTACCGCACATGCTCGCGTTGAAACATAACAGGTCACTACTTCAAAACTGTAGAATTACGCAACTCATCTTCATCCATAAGACTATAAAATACAACTTTTTATACTCATTTTATAGTTTTTCCTACTAAAAACTTTTTCTTCTTTGTCCACTTTCTATATTAGAACACTAAAAATGGTAAAATCATAATATATCGTTTCAAAACTGTTATGTTTATTTGACAAGGTATATTTTTATTCGTTCAGTTTAGTAATAATAAAACATAAAACAGCAATTCAACTTCTTTTCTACAAGTTTATATATATACAAAAAATCTTACAATTATTTCATAATTTTTCCTCATAATTTTTTTTTTCATCTTTCTTCCACTTCCTATATTATAGTACTCTAAAAACGGTAAAATCATAATCTGTCATTTTAACACTTCCAATGTTTATTTGACCCAAAACCATCACACACGTCTAAAAAACCACTCACTTAACGCACCAATGTTTGTCTTACGCGAGTGAAATGTTCGCGTCATCCAAGTTAAGTTGCTATGGAGACGGATCCCGTTGTGGACCAGTCGAGATGCTGGAGTCAGATGACGCGCGAGAGATGTGATGTAAGGCCTAACGGTAACACCTGTTACCATCAGTGACGTGTGATATCATATCCTACAGCTACACGCTGGATTATAGATATCGTTCTGATAGATAGGCCTACACGCTGGATTACAGCTATCGTACAGATAGATACACGCTGGATTACAGCTATCGTACAGATAGATACACGCTGGATTATAGCAATCGTATCGATGGATTATAGCTATCGAACAGATAGATACATGCTGTATTATAGCTATCGTACCGATAAATTATATAGCTATCGTACCGATGTATGAATAATAGCCTTCAGGACAGGCGTAGGAACTTTGATTCAAGGAGTGAGTGGGGGAGTTACTTCAATTTCTCATTTTTTTTTTTTTTTTTTTTTCATAACCTAAAACTTTGGGGTTATCGCGATACAAATTGGACCTACACTACTCTCTTCTAAAATTATATTTTATAACCTTTACATAGACCCACATAAAAAAGAAGAGGGGATATAAGTGTTCACGTGAAATTTTTGAGTAGCACTTCTTCTGTCTACATTGAAGTCTTCTGTGTAGTAAATATATCGCACAAATCGGAAAACCCGTACACTACTTTATCACGTAAACGTCGAGGATCACAATAATCCATTCACAATATATAATATGATCTTTATTCACCATGAATAACTGAAAGAGCCAACAGTTCACCCTCACGTTTCCTAGCTCTGGAGAGCGTCTGTATCAGGAATTAGCATGAGTTGCGAATCCATACAGCAATAATCCAAGATACACGGTAAAGATACGTGCGGCCAATACACATGCGAGATCAGGAAATATCAGCCGGAGACGTCGAGATTTATCGATAGCATTGATTCGAGATTTATCGATAGCATTGATTTGAGGAATGTGTGTCTTGGGTGAAGAATTTCTTGGAAATATCATATTAAAAAAATCTAGAGTAACGTGTGCAAAACGAGTTGCTGACGGCTGTGAAGAATATAAACAGCGGAAATATAACCGTTATATTTGTGTAGCTGTGGTATTTTAAGATGATATGACTTCTCAGGACCTGCGGTTCAATATGATGACTGATTGGTTATTGCGACCCCACCAACAGCTAGGTTATACGGGGGTAGGAATGAGAGGGTGATAATGAAACGATGAAGTGATGATAGGTGATAGGTATTTTTCAAAAACCTTATGCGGGACTCGAACCCACGCCCAACGGTGACTTCAGTTACTACCGCTAGCGATAGTTGACTGAGCCACCGGGGCGGTGAAAGATGAGGAGATTTTGAAAGTGTTTAAATACTTGATGATTATTGCACTAATGGTTATTTTTGGTATGTAAATAAATATATATATGTATACGGTTGGTGTCACATAAAACGAGTGTAATTGAATTAAAAGTATATCAACCCTAAATTAATTTGATGCTTTTCAATGTATATAATATTATATTTTTGTGAATTCAACAGTTTCAAGATAATACATCAATGAATTTTCAACGCATTCTTAGTATTTATTGACGTATTATCTTAAAACTGATTGAATTAACAAAAATAGAATGTCAAATAATTGAACAGCATAAACTTATCTTGGAGATAATATACTTTTTATTCAATTACACTGGGTCAAGGAACATAGAAAAAATAGTGAAGATAAATTTCTCCATATTTACGAGCATCATTCCAGAATACAGGTCATATTTCATTTTGTTGTTATGGTACGTGCATTCGTCCGCCAAAACACTTATACCACTGAACGACGATATAGGAAATAAAACCAAATAAGACATTTCAATGAAATGTAATAAAACAGATATTCTAAGCCACGATTCTCGATCGGAATAAATAAATTGCTATCTTAATTGTAAAATGGTAAGAAGTAGTGTATGTCGTATCTCTTCGCACGAGTTTAGTGTTGTTTGTCAGATAGAAGCTCGTTCTCTTCTAGTTCAGTGTGTTATACCGTTAGCATAGCTATTGATACACAAACAAGCAAGCTGGAATACTAAGAGTCCATTGGGAAACGATTTAGCGGAATATCAGTTCTTTTTAGTGATAACTTTGGAATGGTATGAGATATCGAAATTCTGAAAACAAGGAAACACGGATATTTTCAATACCTTCAAGTTTATATAAGTAATAACTATTTATATTAATAATTGTCAGGCGTATACGGTTAAAAATGTGTCTTTTTTAACCTGATAATCAGTTGATTTGAGATAAATAGTCATTATTTATACCGTCTTGAAGGTATTGAAAATATCTGTGTTGCCTTTTTCTCAGATTTCGATATCTCATACCATTCCAAAGTTATCACTAAAAAGAAGTGATATTCCGCCCAATCGACTCCCAATGATGGATTTTATAAGATCTTTATTTTGAACTGGGGTTTGTTAAAGATTCAAATAATCTCTAGAATCGTGTATACCATAAGTCGTGTAGTCGTATACATGGACTCCATTTAAAAAAAAAAATATATACATTACTGAACTATATTTTGAATATGGGGTTTGTTCAAGATTTAATATTAATCTCCAGAATCGTGTATACCATAAGTCGTGTAGTCGTATACATGGACTCCATTTAAAAAAAAAAATATATACATTTTACTGACATTAAATATTTTGACATCTTATACCTTTCACTCTAACTTATCACCAACCATCTTCCATACGCTCCATAAACTTCCGGACTATAAAACTATCCAAACTAATTACAGAGTATAATATTAACAGTATAATTAAAAACATCAACCCGACGAAAGGTAATCAACAGGTGATCTGCAGTCGCCAAGAAAGGTGTGTTATGATCTAGCAGTGGGATTTAATTGAGTGAAACTACATTTTAGTTTCGGGTGAATTTCGTTTTCAGCTCGTGTCTCGATGGAGTTGCCGCGAGATAGTTGTCAGTGCTGATCCGGTTCTAGAAGGTGTTTTAATTCGCGGCCAAACCGGGAAAATGGGAAGAAAGTTTGTTATTTCGGTTCGAGTTGAGTGCATTTTATAGGAGGGAGATTTGATCGGATGAAGTGGGTAGATAATGTGGTGACAGGTTTTATTAAATGGACTATGTCATATATAATGACATTCATGAGGGTTGGATGATGTTTTTATTACCATACAAATAAAGAAATAAGTTCAAAATACGTATACAGAAGAACCTCGTTTATACGACTTTTCTAGGCAGTCACAACCATTCTCCATAAAACTACATGTTAATTTTGTCCTGTTATACGACTAATTTATTTATGACTTTTTGTATATACGCCTAAATTTCGGTCCCATTCCTTCCTTATTTTATTTTCATTCATTTTTCAAAATGTTACGATATGGTTCATCTCCGATATTTATATTTTTAATCTTCAATCTTTTCTATTCCATTGATTTTTGTTAGTAGGCGTATACACTGAATAGAATTTCGAAAATATGAGCGTATCGATCATAATATTTCATTTGATGTCGAGAAAAAAGTTGAGATCAATTTGTCTTCCCTTGAAAGTTATACCACTGAACAAAAGTCGAAATATTATGAGTTAATCATTACTCATTTATGTATAAAAAACATACCTATTTTTAATATTGCTGTCATTTATGAAAAAGATTTAAAAAAATATATAGATCTGTGTATACAAAGAGAAAACTGGCTTCCAAGCTATTTAATAAATGGAAAATAGAAGTAATGAATATATATATATACATATAACTTTTGATTATTGATGCTTATCTATACATATCTTCTTAATCATTTTGATTGATCTCGACTTATTTCAGTCCGCCTTTTAGAATCACAAATATTTTGTTTATACATTAATTGCGACCTTTTTTTGCGCATCTTTCAATAACATGGTCAAAGAGATGATTAAAAACATATTAATCACGGCTTTCAGTATTGGTATGCAAATGGTATTTTCAAGCTCATTAATAAGTGATACATATTCAAGATGTTGTCAATGGTAATAATAATAATAATAATGTCAAGTCCGAAAAGAAGATTATGTTTTGTAAGATAATAATTAACTGCTATAAATAATGTAAATGTAAATTCGTTATATTGATTATCGATGCTCGATGTATGTCGGAAACTTTGAACAGAAATCTGATTCAAGTTACAATTCTGTATAATTTGACAGTTGAGAAACATACACATGAGTGTTTTCTTATGATTTCATACTCTATTATTGTATTTATGTTTATGTTTATGTTTAATTCGTTCATTAGAATTTGTTTTCAGAACAGGTGGTAGGCGTAATGATTACTATAATGATAATCAAGTGAAAATTATCCCCTAAAACAATACAAATGATTATTATTTTTCAGCACTCTTATATTTAATTATTGATTTTTGATATATTCTTAAAGTACGTCAGAAGCCTGAAACAAAATTTTAAAGAATAATAGCGACGTTCATTACCTCGATTTTCAGAGAAAATTAGAAACATATATTTAAATTTCAGAAATTTCAATTTATTCATTTGTCCTCCAGGACCCGACCCTTTTTCTGAGTCGTGACGTAGACATTACTCGTTTCTATTCATGTTTGAATACGGAATCAGTAATGCCTACGTCATGACTCATATATAGTCTCTGGAGGACAGAAAAATTGAATAGAATTTATGAAATTATTCTGGTGATTTCTAGTTTTCTCTAAAATCAGGGAAATAAATATCGTCATCATTCCATATAATCTACTTTCAGGGTTGTGATGTCCTTTAAACTCTTCTTTCAACCAATTTTATTTCCCAGCTCTGAAACTTCAGCTTTAAAACTGGCTCCAATTTAATACACACACCTTTGAATCGCAGCCAACTCAATCTGTGAATATTTTACTATCACTAAATATGGAGAAAAGCCATTAATGAAAACTAGTTTGATTCATAGTTTCTTTGCCGGATCATTATCACAGTACTTACAAATTAAATCGAATTTTGTCGAAATACCCGGGGCCATAAAAATGTACATCACCGAAAAAAAAACTCCATTATAAATACTGCATTTCAATTAATGGATGTGAATTTTTTTCTCAAGTACCGTATGAATAAACAATGTATTTTCTCGCGTAAAATGCCATTAAATTTGTTATGTAAATAAGTATTTAGCCATGCAAATGTTGGCAGAGGAAATCGTTAATTAGATGGTATTTGATATCATCATCGCATCCTGCTGTACTTTTATATCCACGAGAAATGAATATTCCGATCGGTGGTTCCCCCTATCCTAAACCATTATCGCGCGGGTGGTTCAAGCCTTCATCTCTCTGCAGCAACTTTTATCGACAATACATGAATATTCCGATTGACCGTCCCCCCTATTCTAAACCATTATCGCGCGGGTGTTTCGATTCTTCATCTCTCGTTGATCTTAAGAACAGTAACTATTCGTGAACGTGTGAGATTCTGTCGGAACAGGTTTGAAACGGACGAAAGTGGAGTTTAAAGTTGAAATAAAACAAAAAGTGTTGTCGAGATGTTCCCGGGGGAATATTTAAATGAGGGGATAACGGGAGTTTTGTTACGACTGTTCGACCGACAGTTCTAGATTATTCATAGCCATACGGTTGAATATGTAAATTACGAGATGAATGTGAAATAAAACACACGAAACGAGAGAGTGAAATGCTAGTCGTGGAATGTGCCGGAGGTAAATATGGTGTTTCCGTCAAAAATACAAGTTTTGTTTTTGATTAAAAGTGTAAAATAAGTTAGAAATTTTATTTATTGTGTTTATTGACGAGTGTGATATTTTATCTGCAGTCACATAATCAACTGGAAGTAACAATATTGTGTCTATATTTTTGTATTCCATTTCCAAATTACGAAACATTTGATGATAAAAATATCCAAGAAGTTATATTATCATATAATATATATAAATATATATATATATATATATATATATATATATATATATATATATATATATATATATATATATATATATATATATATATATATATATATATATATATATAGGCCTATTTTCTATCTCCGAGTATAATTAAGTTACCATTAACCCCGCCTCACAATTCCAAACAACCAACACTCATGAATGGCAAATCTCATTTCGTTCCATTTGACCACATGATGCCTCCTGGACACGTGATATGACGTCATCAAATATATTCAGGAGCATCCTTATCCTGAAAGATGTCGGTTTGAACACCCGCGCGCTAATGGTGTGAGATAGGGGGGACGGTCGCTCGCAACCTTCATATCTGATGGATTCACTTCTAGTTCTATTCGCAGATCGTGTGGGTAGCACTAATCGACAAATCGTATAGAAATCAACTTGTACATGATTCATGATTAACACGGTGAGAGATGCACTGATCATCAGGTTTGGTCCATTGCCATTAGGTATGTGTCTTGATCGAGATGCTGCGATCATCTTGCCATGTGTGTCACTGGATCTAGGGTGGATGGGATGAAAAAAAGTTTTGAAGTTAATTTGTTTGAAAACTACTTTTGCTGGGACAATATATTATCAAAAAATGTGCATGCCCTCAAATAACCTAGCTGTTGGTGGGGTCGTTAAGGAAACAATAGTACTAAGGCCTGGTTTTACGAATCTAACTATTTGTTAAAGGTACGAAAATATCATATGTAACCAATGGTGATAACAAGTTAATCCGCTAACTATTGCTTAATCCATTAACTATCGATTAGTAAAACTGAACCTAAGGAACAATATAAAAAAAGGAAAAATTATACAAAAAATTACTTCAGCCATGTGTCAAATAATACTTATAGCTATTTGATCGTCATTTGAAAAGAAGAAACTTACACTAATATAGATAGTTATGTATCTACCAGTATAATACACTTTAACATGCCGGTTAGTGTCAGATCTAGCGTTTATCGTTTTTGAAAGTTGTTGTGGCATTACTTTATATCCATAAATTACAGATAAAAAACGTTTTACTCATATATGGATGAGAAGGTTTGATGTATACGGTGATATTTCTAGTCTGTAATGCTGTTAGAAAACTTCAAACAATATTCATGTTTCTCAACTTGAATTGTAAAAGTTTTGTTTATTTACATATTTGAAATTATATTAGGCCTAACAAATTTAACTATACCTATTTGAAAATATCGATATTATATTTTGAATAGATACGAAATTCAATAAAACTAATACATATAAATTATTTTGAAATGTTCAATTCACAATAACAAAAAATGTGGAGTCACTTTAAAGTATTAAAAAAGTTTGTATTTTTCATTTAATTTCATTTCATTTATTCATTAATCCAAAAAGATCATTACATAAGATTATGTATACAATATATGGCAAGTCATACAAATATAAAGTCATAATATAAATACAAGCGTATTTCTAAAATGTATTCCTCTATCAACGTTTTTCATCGAATATCCACTATTTAAACTCAGTCACATAATAATGTCGAATCACGCCAAGTCATTAACATCATCTGTGCATTCTAATCTAAAAAAAAAAACACTCACGAATTACACGATAATGACAAAAATCAACGAATGTTTAGCAAAAAACAGCGATGAATGCAGTAATGCATTTGATCCAGAAAACAGTAATCCGTCGCGATCATGTCATTGAGAAGAGAAGAGTCATCGCGATTTGTGCCAGTTAATCCAATCCTCAATACTTTTACTAGATCATACACGACACACAGTCGTATCATTTCCGGTTGGATCATGTTTGGTCAACGTCGGAAGAAAGCGGAAGTGATTCGAATTTCAAAAATAGAACGTGTTTTCCATTTAAATCAGACAATTTATAACATATTATGTCATATCGATGATGTAATGAGAGATATCGATGGTTGAGAAGATCGATATCGCCAAAAAGACATCTCCAGAAACTTCTTTTTTTAGGAAGTACGAAAATGTGATCATTAAATCAGATGTATATTTTTAAAATGTTTCAATTGATTTAGTATTAGTAAAATATGTTTCAGGTCACGATAAAAACAAATTTCGAATCATTTTGGATTGATTTTGTTTCTGATTTTTCAATACCAAATATCAGATTTCCGATAGAATGGAGATAGAAGGTATTGGTTTCTAACCATCGATATGCACAAATGTCAGAGAGTATACGTTTTGAAATTCCACTCAATACTCAATTATTGGATGAGCAAAGCGAACAATCAATTTTACCGCACTCGAAAGAAATTAAGTTTTTTGTTCGTTTGTTTCCGATCCACAGGTCGAATGAAAAAAAAAGTTGATGCAAATTGGCATGCAATACATCATCATCTGATTCGATACTGTATAGTTTCAAGACGTAATCAGTTGATATTCTCTTTTGAGAAAAATAATTTCGAAATTTTGAAAAACCTAATCAGAATCACCCAAAGGGGAGAGGGGGGGGGGAAGTATAGGAGAAAAAAGTTGTCCAAATTAATTCTAATGTATACCTAATTCGAGCACACAAATGATACACATTATTTCAAAATTTCACTCAAATCGGATGAACCGTTTAAAAGATGAAAATTATTATGTCTTTTTTACATCATTAAAAGCCAAAAGGCTATCAAAAAAGCTATTAGCATGATCAACAAGTGAAACCAATTAGGTCGTTAAACGATTTGTTTCTAGTATATGACCCAATGTATGAAGTTGAATGGATTTTATCAATATTCCGGAAATGAAGAATAAAATATAAGAAAGTATATTATGCAATCCATCTCTTTATAGGTGTATTACACATTTCTTATACTTAGAGATTCCTTCTTCATATTGAAAATAACAGATAGTATTATATAAGATAAAAGAAATCTAAATAAAATAATATTTACTTATTGTGAAATGTATTAGATTTAACATTGACCTATTAAGTAACGGCTATAACCATTACGTTTACTTCCTTTGAAAACACACGCATATAAATCTTACCCCCACTCATTCTGAGGATGTGTACATAAGCCGTTTTTATCTTACGAAAACAAATCAAATATATCGTATAACTCTTTAGGTAAATGTTATGTGTCAACACATCGAGGAAAAGTTGAAAGATTTGTATTGTTTGATTTACAAAGTGTTTCGTCGAACAAAATATCTTCACAAGTAAACAATTAGCTATATTGTTCATTTACACGGTCATGCGAAAACAATAGAAATAAAAATACTACGCTGTATATATATATATATATATATATATATATATATATATATATATATATATATATATATATTCGATTGAAGTTCGTCGAGCTGCAAAGAAGAATCCCTGATGATGGCAGGTCTATATGTGAGGAAATATATGGGATATATATATATATATATATATATATATTATGACGGATGACGGATCGAAGTTCGCCGAGCTGCAAAGAAGAATCCCTGATGATGGCAGGTCAGATCCTGCCGATACGTTGGAAGAGGAAGAGAAGACAAGGTCCCGAAAAGTACTGCAATTCTATCCCGAACATAATACAACATATATATATATATATATATATATATATATATATATATATATATATATATATATATTGGGTTTAACGACGCACTCTACTGATGAACACGATCTATTGGCGTCGGTTAATGATATATGAGATGGGATGATGAGATGAACGGTTATTTTTTGGATAGTGGGAAGGAGTCGGTAGTGACCTATTGTTGAGGAACCATCCCAGTATTAACCTGAACGCCGGGGGGAAACCACGAGAAAACCCTGTCAGGATGGTCGACCATGGTGGGAATCGAACCCTGGTTTCCTGAATGACGGTTCAGTGTATTAACCACTCGGCCACACGTCTCAATATATATATATATATATATATATATATATATAAATCTTAATGGGGGTCATATATAAAGATAGAAACTTTATCATAGAAATATTAGACAGTTTTGTGATAAGATAATAGTATAGAAAATCGATTATTTTTCAAAATATCATTGAATAAAATTGACCGTATTCAATTGTACTCAGTGATTGTCACATTGCAATCAAATAAACTTTCAGATTATTGGCAATAAAATAGATTTACTTTACTGAAATGTCACTGTGAAATCAATCATTCAATAGAATATACACAGATATAATATTCCAAGCAGACTGAGAAGTCCATAGAAATATCAGATAGTTGAATAATATAATAAAAATCACTTTCACTATGTTTCTAGTAATAGTTTTGAACGCTGAATAAACCTGCAGTGATTGGCACCATATTAATACGCTCTCACTCTGGTTGTCTGAGCGTTCAGCTTGCACACGATTCGAGACGCATTACACGCTTAACAAACTCGTAAGAAAGATGCTTTTCAAGAGAATATATATCAAACATGCAGACATCACAATGATAACAAAAAACGTGGTGATACATTTTATAATTAAGAACAACTGTTGACAAAGAGAGAAGAAATTGAAAGGATTTAGGTCTGGTAATTGAGTCCATGGGAGTCGATTAATGGTGGAATGTCGCCATTTAATTATTTATGTTGGGTTTAACGACGCATTGTACTGATGAATAAGATGTGTATAACTTAGTTCTGTATAGTTTTGTGGCATTATCGGGGGGTAACTTTTTTTTAATGAATTTTAGAAATTTCAAAAATACCCATTAGAATAACATGGCGGAAAAAAAAGAAAATATTCTAATTTTCTCAAAAAAATGAAATTTTGCGTGAAGTTGAATTACATTTTGATACACATTTCTAAAAAAATTCAGCTTGATCGGGTCAGCCATTTTGAAGAAAAAGAATAAAATGTGCTAAATTGGTACCACTCGAAGCAGTTCTTAACCATTACTACCTATACTATTACTATCCGCTCGTCTAACAACGCATATATGGCGATTTCCTAATTTAATTATATGTTTTTGGACAGTAGGAAGGAGTCAGTAGTATCCTGGTGGCCTATTCTCAGTATTGACCTGCACGAGGGAAAACACGAAATGATGAACTGATAACGTCTTGAAACTTCACACTATCGAATCAGAACCTTTATTTTTCTTGAGTACGGAAAAATTGAGTATCTGCTTCGCTCATCCTATAATTGAGTATTGAGTGGAATTTCAAAACATACTTGAACATTTGTGCATATCGATGTTTAGAAACCAATTTTCGCTATCGAGTCGACGAGTGATAGTGGCTCTAACACTCGTATCGATAGCAATTTTTTTTTGTGATAACTTTTGAACGATAACTTTGATAACTTTACATTTATTTATATTGGGTTTAACGACGCACTGTACTGATGAATAAGATGTATTGGCGTCGATGAATGATATATGAGATGATGTGATGATATGAAAGGTTATTTAATTATATGTTTTTGGACAGTAGGAAGGAGTCAGTATTGGCCAGGGAAGTTATTCTATAACTCTAAAACGAAACGAAATCAGGCCATCTTTGATTTATCCAAACTATTTCGTATACGTTAACATGGTGTATCATATGGGTTCTGACACTTTCGTCACGCATCCGTTTCGTTTACTGTTACAGAATAAGGACCCAGATGGGCTGTTCTCAGTATTGACCTGAACGAGGGAAAACACACGATTAACGCCTGCCAGGATGGTCGAGTGAGCTAGCCGCTTGACACTCGTCTAGCGAAATATAAATATTTTTTGTGATACATTTTGAATGGTGTGAGGAATCCAAGTGTCTAATAAGGGAGAAACACAGATATAATGTTATAATATTCACAATGATGTGCAATATAATCGCCAGCTTTGGATTCTAACATTTTCACATGTGTACTAAAATTATTTTTATTTTAGCTTTATATCTGTGAAATTATACGTTACAAGTTATAAATAGTTCTGTCTCACACCATGATAAAGGTATTGAAAATATCTGTGTATTGCTCTATTAACATTTTGATATCTCAAACCATTCGAAAGTGATTATCAAAAACTGGCGTGGGCCTTGAGAGCGAAATACTGGAGATTTCAATGCTGGAGTAGAACAGTATTCGCACTACGATTAGAATTTCAGGTTCAATTCCACGAATAAAAGTACTTTCTTCCAACTTACTGCGAAAGATAAGTTGAGATGACATTGAAGATAATTAATTTCGCAGCTTTTTACATAGCAATCCAATATTTGCAACCATGTCGGTAGTTTCATTTAGCATAATAGAATTACATATACAATTATTAAGGCACTCAGGTCTTTCCAAATAACACATTTGAAATCCCAATCACATGTGAATCAAATACTATATCTTATATATATATATATATATATATATATATATATATATATATATATATATATATATATATATATATATATATAATAACGAAACTATAGTAATATGTATGAAATGAATCCTCTCCTCCTCTCCACGGCCCATTCAGCCAAGGCACTGCTTTACTAAACGAAGTCAATTAATCCGGACGTGGGTTCGAGTCCCGAATAAGGCATATGCATTTAATAAACGTCCTTTCACCTTCCATCACTGTCTTCATCGTTCCATTATCACCCACTCATACAACATTCATCAATGTTGGTGGGGTCGTTAAGCAATTAGAACAAATAAACCCAGTTTTAAATCTAATTCATAATTAGAAATCACTTGAAATCAATCCGTAAACACAACCAGTCCAATAAACTGTTGGTTTCAATAGCTATAAAAAAATATATAAACAGCTATTATTTATATACACATTACAATAATGTGGATTAATTTGTTCCACACAGCTTTA
Source organism: Brachyptera putata (assembly GCA_907164805.1). Taxonomy (NCBI): domain Eukaryota; kingdom Metazoa; phylum Arthropoda; class Insecta; order Plecoptera; family Taeniopterygidae; genus Brachyptera; species Brachyptera putata. Next base: position 26,081,242 of record OU015469.1, on the reverse strand, counting down.
CCCCATGCGGTGTATTGAGAGTTTTTTCTTATCGCTGTTGTTCGATAAAGTACAGTACAATTACCAAACTGGAATTGACAATCAGGTAATGTCTGTTAACTCGACAGCGATGTCATTAAACGTGGGTAATTGTAAACTGAGGCATAAAATTAAGAGCGATCGGAGAAAAGTGCTGATATATAAACAGAAGTAATGACTTTCATTAAATCGGGAATTTCGATATCCATGACGACAAAAAAATGAATGTATTATTGGATATTTTTCAGTTCTGATTTTGTTGTATTAATGAATGAGTTTTGAATTAATGAATTAATCTGTTTTTTTATTTAGTATGTTGTAAGATTGGAATAAGAATATTGTTTTATAAATATCTGAATATACGGTATATATTTTTTTTTTTTTTTTTTTTTTTTTTTTAGAACATTTGCCACCTGTACGCTGCTACAAATTGCAGATTGGAATAAATGAATTGAATTGAATTGAAATAATGACAGTTAAAGAGTCTACGGGAGTCGATTTAGCGGAATATCAGATTTTTGATGATAGCTTTTGAACGGTATGAGATATCGAAATTCTATTTAAAAAAAAATATAGATATTTTCAATACTTTTAAGATGGTGTGAGTAATAAATATTCATCTCATATCGCATAATTGTCAAGCGTATAGGTTGATAAATGTTTTTCTTAAACGTACACGCGTGAAAATTAGGCGATATGAAATAGATAAATATTACTTACATCATCTTGAAGGTATTGAAAATATCTCTGTTTCTTTTTTATCAGAATTTCGATATCTCATACCGTTCAAAAGCTATCATCAAAAATCTGATATTCCGCTAAATCGACTCCCATGGACTCTAATTCGTGATCAATCATTATTGATTGCCTGAAAACAAAATAAAATAATTCCATCTAAAATGTCCCAATTGTTTGGTCAAATGCATTCACCAAATCTAAAATGATAGTAACGAATTTGTTACTGGATTAGTATTTGCAGGTCACCTTTCTAAATGCTGTGGCAACAAAATAAATTATGTTCATTGAATCTAGAATTAATTTTTAGAACAATCGTTGAAGTGAAGAAAAAACTTGAAATTCAGACGCTGAAAACTGGCTTTGCACTTAATGTACAGACTGAATGGTTCTGGTTTTGATTTCATTTCGTAAAAAAAAATTATAATGAAATAAAAACGAAATCAGGTCAGCAAGGTCAATAACTGGTTTCCGGAACTAAGTATGCGAATTTAGGGTGCATGTGCATTTTATCTTGACCAATTAGATAGAGTATAAAGATCAATTTTCTTATTACTTCAACTTTAATTTCAAGTTTCAGTGTGTGCATTATAGTGTAAACTGGAAGGAAGAAGGGACCTCTAATCGTAGGTTAATGGATTTTTGTTCCATTTTCAATGTCAATGCACTTTATCAAGATCATAGAGAATTTGATTGAAAAAAAAACCACTGAAGGCCAATCAATTTGATGAAATATCTAATAATTTATCACTCTATTTAGTTTCCTTCCGACTATTCTAAATCTTATACTAATAGATATAGTAGGATATATTTCATAACATTAAAATCGATCAAGAGAAACAACAACATTTCAATGTATAGAATCCACTTTACACTTAGGCCGTTTTACTTGTTGCACACGTCTTAATTGCAAACGTTTGTTGCAACGTATTGCAACATAAGCGTGAAATTCCCAGTAAAATAGTCATCAATGTTCAAAACTTCTCTCAAAATAATTGTCAGAAAAAAATATTTTTCCAAGTTTTAAACAAGTATTTTGAAAAATTACAGAACAAAAAATAAACCAATATTAATACCAATGTTGATAGTGTCCGGATATATCGCAAAAACAGTTTATATTGTGTTCCGGACTTTCGAGAACTGAAAACTTTTATCTGCGGCGAAGAAGTGTGGTCACAGACAGCGTAGACCTGGTGTCAAAGTTCATGGCTTTGATTTAAAATAATAATAAATTGGGGTGGTAAGATCGCCCTTGTGGTGCCCCGTCCAAACGGTCCTACTCTCATCCTTAGCCTTAATAGGGGAACAATGATTTTGTATCAAGTTTCGATGTTATTAAAAAAAAAAAAAAAAAAAATCACTGAAATTAGATTATTTGATCCAACCATTTTATCACAATCTGTATTCAGCCGAAATATCTTATTTGGCGCCTTTTTGTTATGATTTCAACCTGCCCCTAGACAATAATAAACCAGACAACATAACCTCCTAACTTATTTCATCTCCATTATATAACTATATACTGAGTGTGTCTAGGAACACGTGCCTAAGAAACAGCGTGGCAAATAAATTAGATTTCACTCAACACACCCTGCAGTGTTTACCTGTCAAAACACCATCCGTTGCTAGGTTACATAAAACAAGAGAAAACAGTCACAGCCTACTAGATTCGGCGAAAACTTTGACAAGGGCATTATAATTAATAGCCCAATGTCAAATACAAATACTAGTTTTCTCAGGAGTTGGTTGTATTATATTATGGTCCATCGCAGACTGAAGGGGCCCGACGTTTACTTAGGGTGTTTCCGAAACGTCTGGGGCGAAAATATATAGGACCAGACGGATTTCTTAACACCTCAAATATCGTACAACTATAAATATTCTTCGCGCGCTTTTTATTTCAACAGGAAAATAAAATACATTATTGAAGCGCTGAAATGATAGATGTTATTGTTTGAATAACGATCCCACCAATAGCTAGGTTATTTGTGGGTACGAATGAGAGGATGATGGATGAATGATATTTGAAAGAACTATGCCTTGCAGCATTAGAACCCACTGCCGACTTGACTCGAGTTTCTAACGAAGTGCCACGATCAGAGGCCGCTACGGTTCTTCACAATCTATTGGCTCTGACCAATAAATATTTTGTAATAACATTCTTCAGTATATTGGGATCAAATATATATAGCTTATATATACATATAAACCTTTATATGATCAACCGGAATTTCATTCAATATCATAAATATGTATCAAAGAATCAACTTCAACCATACAATATATATATATATATATATATATATATATATATATATATATATATATATATATATATATATATAATATATATATATGTGTATATATATATGAGTACATGGCTTTCTGTTGAAACGTACAGCACGTGATGTTGATAGGACGGGTATTATTATCACTGAAAAATACCTCCTCGTCCGGGAATCGAACCCCGGACCTTATGCTTGATACGCATATGCTCTTTCCTTCTGAGCTAACGAGAGGGGTATATATATATATATATATATATATATATATATATATATATATATGCCTATGTAATATCCCAATAATCATATACATACTGATCTTTTGACTATCAAAAAGTATAGAATTAATTTAAATACATTCAATCAACATTGAAAATCTGCCTCTCACTTTCAATATAGAGCTATAAAATTTCCATATAATTTGCATCTTTATTGTTTTATTGTACTCATTCGCAGTGAACTATACCATACAGATAATTATATCCGCTGAGAGATAATATTACACTAATAAATACAGTCTCTGTACTTGTACTTATAGGATATAATATGTAATTTTTCAGTTGCTGTAATGCATAATATAGAGCTTGAGGAAACGTGGTAAAGCTTATAATCTGACCAAGGCTAAATCACAATTATTATCATAATATAAAAGCCACATATTAAACGATTTGATGAAATAGCTAGAACTTATTTTCATTACATTGTGTAGGAACTTGAAAAAGTCGATTGCAGTGAATTTAGCGGAACATAAGTATAAAGACCGATTTCTTCGGAACGGTGTTCAAGAAAACAATAAGTAATTGATTGGAAAGATTCATAGTCATCTATTACAATTGTTAATTATGAAAATTTCGATTCAAACATTGAAAAATTGAGAACAAAATCAGGAAAGTAATCTATAATTGAAGACAAAATAAAAATCTTTTATGCATTTCGCTGTAAGCAAGCATGGTATAAAAGAAAGATGTGCGAGTAGATTTATACAGTTTTTCCTGTTTGTAAGACAAAAATTTGTGATTCTTTTCAAATATAATTTCAACATTAGACCGTTCAGAAGTTATAAAAAAAAACTGTAACTGCTTGAGGCATAATGCTTTGGAAAAAGGGATAGCATTTCGATTTAATACCGTCTGAATAATAATAAAAGGTATAAAAAGAATAGAAATTTGATAGTTTTTACCATTTTCCACTCGACCATCGACCCTCCCGAATATACGAGATGCAGTTTATAGAAACGAACGCCCCAAGACAAGAATGAATGGACTGATTCAAAAGACGCTGTGAAATTTCCAACTTCTTAATACAATAATTGGTAAAATGCATCTTTGGAAGACACGAATACCAACGATATAAAAATAATTAAACTTTCCAAAAAAAAAAATATAACACGGAACGATATTTAGTCATTTATAATTATAATTTATAGATTGGAAATAAAAATCAATTAATTAAGTTTTTGTTTTTTTTATAATATGAGGAATGACCGCAACGTTTGTTTTATACCTGACCCTGCCCTGCCTCTCTCTCTCTCTCTCTCTCTCTCTCTCTCTCTCTCTCTCTCTCTCTCTCGCTCTCTCTCCCCCTCTCTCTCTCTCTCTCTCTCTCTCTCTCTCTCTCTCTCTCTCTCTCTTGGTCACACTACGTGCATGCAAATCGCAAATTAAATATATAAACAAATAAATAAAAAGCCATCAACAAATTTTGTTCAAAATTAATTTTTTTAACCAGACAAAAGACATGTGCAGTTTTTTGCAGTCGAGTACACTCAAGTACTCAAGTATGCACTATCTTAACTGAAGAAAATCAATTGTAAAACTAAACAACTCTTCCTTTTATTATAGACATTTTTAAGCAACCTTCCAACAGTAATCAATAAAGTATAAACAATTCTTACGTTTCTTCATACAGTCACTTAAAACCAGTAATTATAATATTACTGCATTCTTCAGTAGAAACAATAATTTCCAAAGAGTAACTTAGGAAGATTCTGAACTTTCCTTAATCGCGTGCGTGCTAAAACGACATAAAAATGAGTGTAGTTGTAATAATGGTCCATAGGAGTCGATTTAGCGGAATATCAGTTTTTTGGTGATAACTTTTGGAATGGTATTAGATGAGACTTCTAATGGAAGAGAAACACATATATTTTTAATACCTTCAAGATGGTACAAGTGAAAAGTATTCAACTTATATCGCATCATTTTCACAGGTATACATAGCTAATGAACTTTTTTTTTTAGATGTATATCTGTGAAAATGTCAGAATTCAGGGTTAACAATTTAATTGCACATTATTAAGGGGGCACCTGAAGAGAATATACCGGAATAAAGTATACTAGGTTGTGTGAGATGAGCATGCATTGGTGTTTAACCTGAACCCCGGTCACTTTTAAAACCACCCACTGAAAATTTTCACTAAAACCCATGTTACAAGACTGTGTGAAACTTATACGTTATACCGATATACGCTTCTCAACGCCCCCTATGGAAAAGATCTGTGCTTCTTTGTTATTATAATTTTTATATATCACACTGTTAAAAAGTCAACACCACTAAAACTGTGATACCGCCAAATCTAGCACGTGAAGTGGTTACCATAGTTACGCTAATTATTATTTGTTCTCACCTTAAGACTGGCCCTGTTCTGAGCCCTCAACACCGCGGCGTGGGCCATGTCGTCACACTCTGTCACAATGTCACAGCTGTTAGAATCCCGGCCACTAAACAACACACTGTCGTCTGGGTTCAATACCACGCCTTACTATTCATGACACACTCACACCGGGTCCTAATTACATTCTACTAGGCCGATTTCTTTTCTCACATGTATGTGGTAGAGTATATAGGAACAAGTGTTCGGAATATTTGATCTGTAATCGGTTTATTTTGTAAACTGGAATATAAATAATTAAAACGGATGTTTTTATTTGTTAATTAGATGTAATTAGTTTTAGAGAATTTAAATGAAATGTATTGTGTAATATAGACTTTTGTTGGTATGGAAATTTACAGTTGGCCTATTGAGGGAATTTCCTCATACTCTGAATTATATAGCAACAAAAGTTTTAACAGATTAACTTGTCTGAAAACTGACAAAACCTGATTGCTACGTATATATTAATTGTAACGGTTTTTTAATTATACACTTGATTTTTGATAGATGTAATAATTAAAAGTCCCAAAACGTTGCGTCAAGTTTTATGCCATAAATCAATTACGTCTTAGATTAAAAATAAATTGCATCTTCATATAGTGATTTTATAATAGACTGAAGCACTTTAAATAGTAATTAGATTCAAAATTGAAACGAAGAAACTTTAATTTAATTACTAGAAAGTTTCAAGAGTCGAGCACATTTTTGCACGCGTCTTTTCTATTCCTAGCGTGAAATATTCGATAAAATCACACATTACAATTCAATTTTTTATACGTGATTATCTTTATTGTAGAATGTACAGCCGAATTCTTTAGAAAAAAAGTTCATATAGGAAATAATTCAAAAAGAAAATAATAATAAAAACCAGAAAAATGTATATATACACAAATAATTTTATTTAACCCTAACAACACCCCAAATTTGAATATTTTTACATAAAATAATTTAAAAATTTAAAATTACACTTCCAAAAATAAACACACAAAAACTTTTTTTTCTATTAATTACCACAATAATCACTGAATTTATCCGTTAATTCGCACCCAACTCTCGTCGATATATCGATCTATCGTAACTCTAGCAACAGCGTATCGCTATCCTGCTCCGTCGGCTCTCGCGTTGAAACTGAACCAAGTGATAGTGGTTACCATTCGAGATGCAGCGCAATCATCAGCTAGCGGTACTTTCAGGCCGACCCAAACCTCACCAACCGAGAACAAAACGACCGGAGCACACTCTCACGGCGTCAGATTCGATTACGGCGACAACAAAAAAAAACACGGCAATTGGATACCAGAGAAATAGAACAAAAAAACAATCACACACGACAGATAGTAGATGATATAGTTGATTTCACGGGAGAAAGAGAGTCGTCTACCAATAAAACAAATATAAAGGTCACAGTTATATTTGTATAAGTGTAGGGTCGATAATTTTTCTGGACGAGATTAACAATTAGAAACACCATTACATCTTCGAAAAGTATGACATACATATATTATTTCAACAACTATCTGATTACCGACCAGTTGGTTATTATAATGGTATGATTTAAAACTGTTCAAAAATCGCGACCTCCCCGGGACTTGAACCCGGATCTCCAGATTGCCGGTCTGACGCGGTACCCATTACCCATAAAATAAAAGTTATATATACATATATATAAGTTATATATATTTATTTGGATCAAGTTTAGTATAAGGATGAAACTCAGTTTGGGAATTTATGCGTATAATAAAAACACACAGACATATCAAAATATAAAATGTTTATATATCAATAATTATATCATTAAAAATTTCAGAATATTTTAAATTTTGATTCGTCTCTGTGGTTTTACTGTACGCGTTAAATCCCTAACATATGTTTCGTCATATATATTTATATAAATAAATAAATATATATATATATATATATATATATATATATATATATATATATATATATATATATATATATATATATATATATATATATATATATATATATATATATATATATATATATAATTGAAGCAATTTTCAGATACAATTATTCATCTCATCTCATTACTTGAAAAGGTCCAGTAACACGACCCTTGTGATGTGTTTTTCATTTTGTTCCTAGTGCTAACTGTACAACATACCAGAGCCTATGACCAGGTACCACCTCTAGGTGTACGAAGCAATTATACTTGTGCGCTGCGCGGAGGAGAGAGATGGAGGGAGAGAGAATAGATGAGGAGAGAGGGAGAGGAAAAAAGCAATTATAAAGCAATTGAAAGTTGGACCACACATTGGATGGTGGTAACTATATGTTCGATCAGTTTTCTGGAGTTAGGTTATGATGAAAAATCACTTACGTCTAGCGAACAATAATTAGGATTTAACATGTTAATATTATATTATTTTATAAATTGCATGTATTTTAACTTATTTCGTTTTATTTGCTGTGAATTTATGTGCAAGTATACTTGTCGTTCCACAAGAGACAAGGTGTTTTTCTACTAGATTAATAATATCACAAACAAAAATACCACCATCAAATTTGTGTATATATGCCGATATATAGCCGCGGTATTTTATTACGGTTACATACGAATCGCTTCAATCTTATTGTGAAGGTTTAAGAGGGACCTATACACGTCGTCACATTTTCAGTGTCAGAGTAACATATAAACGATCATGGTGACTTTTCGTTGTAGTGAGACTGCTTCATAACATTCTATAACGTTCAAAACGTTCTAAATAAAAAATAAAAATAAAAAAATCTTCTAAAATTATGTCCTTCTAAATCTCTTCTAAAATTACAGAGTGTGTATCAGAGTCTACTTTATTCCAGTATACGCTCTTCAGCGTCCCGCGGGACGAGAGTTTTCCGGTAAGTCGGTTTTCAGATGCGACTCAAAACAATAGCTAAAAATCAAAGCGTTTCTGTAGATAGTTTTGTCTCTGAGGTCAAACTGAAAAAACAAATAACTTAACCACAACCCTGCGATCGAGTCAACATTTGATAGTTATTTTGCTAAAAAAAAGTAACAGCGTCGGGAGTCGATCCATGACTCCTCAAAATGTGAAGCAACAATGCTAAAAGTAGCGACACACCGACATATGCTTGCTCAACGCTATTTTATCATACCGTAGCACGGGTCGGCAACTGAGTCATGACGTCACAAATCGTAGCGTTCCCATTGGTCACTTTTAGTCCCATTCAAAATTAACTTGCAGACAAATTCCCCTTGGCAAAGGTCCCCGTTGCTATCGTTACCCCGCTCGAGCTGCGCAGAACGCACTAAACGTCAACAACGGCACGCAGCTGTTGATCTAACCAAGTCCATGATCTAACCACACACGGCTAATGTGTGTGCAGGAAACACGAGTGGTGTTCACGCTCTAATTGAGCTGTTCATCTATTCACTGTCACCAAACATTCCTATCGCATCTCAAATATAGGGCCATGTTTTCCCGAACTGACGCTATTAGGAATAATGTGTCATTTATTTGGGGACGTACCTCTCAAATGTTAGCACAAAGTTACCACATGTATAGGCACATTTATTTATTTTGAAACACAATCAGTTTATTTTACTCAAAGACATTTGAAACTATAGATTTTCAATTCAATTCAATTTTATTAGGTTCTGTAGATTATAATTTTCACGGTCATAGGCCTACAGATGAAAATCATAATATTTAGCACCAATTGAAATAATAAAAATGTCGCCCCGGTGGCAAAGTCAACTATCGCTAAAGCGATAGAAACTGAAGTCACCGTTGGGCATTGGTTCAAATCCCGCACAAGGCATGTTTTTTTAAATGTCCGTTCACCTATCATCACTTCATAGTTTCATTATCACCCGCTCCATCGTACCCCCGTATAACCTAGCTGTTGGTGGGGTCGTTAAGCAGCATTGAAAAAATAAAAAATATAACATGATGAAAAATTGTCTTTTGAGTTGAATATAACTTGTAACAAATGCATGTGATTGAATAAAGCCCCGAAATACGTCTTGTACACAGCCTTCTTCATTAGAGAAGACGTTTCTTCTTATGATCTGATTAAAGAAGGCTGTGATCTCATATAACCACGGGTACTCACCACATTCAGCTCTACAAATATTTGACATGATTGAGGTACATTTCTTTACTGCTTCACTTACCTGAAATCAAGAAACAAAAACATTATCAAACACTGATTAATAAAATTGCATTATAGGAAAAGAAATTAAATGAAGATAATTATAACAGTAAACAAAGGCACATTCACAAAACAAATTATAAGTAACCTCAATTTTGAGAACAAAGGTGATTTTCTCATCTATTTGGCAAATGAGAAATCGCCAATAACTCATGCTCATAAATCAGCTTATAGTATAGCGTTTGCCTTGAGTTAGTTTGTATTCGACGGAAAAAGTTGCAGATAATATGCTATTGGTGGTAAATAGTGGAACTTGTTAAAAGTCATAAAACAAAGCGCGCGCATTTCTCAACAATGACATTTATTAAATTTCTTACATTGTTGACAGATTATTTGAAAACTTCCGTCGGCCATGTTCCATTGAGACGATATTCTGTTTTTTACTTTTGCCGAATAGAATCGCTAACTTTGCACATTGTTGGTAAGAGACAGTTAAAAGTTGACAATCAAAAAAATTATAAAATTCAATATAATATTATATTAGAATATATTAAAATTCAAGGTTAGTAATTTATTACATTGCACCTTGCGGCTATTAATTAAAGAGCTCTATGTTTTTATTGTTTTACAGTTTTGATCTTCCGTTTAAAAAGTCATCACCAAAAAAGTAACATTACACTAAATCGCCTCTCATTCGCTTCCAAGTTTAATTACATTCACTATTTTATTGCCTTGTTTCAGTTATAAAAACAATTATATTAATACTAATGGAGGTAATAATACATGAAAATGTCTACTGTTTACATCTTCTCATCACGCATACCAATCTTGCACATCTCACACAAAAAAACATTCACTTTTACAATCGCCGTTCAATTAGAATCAGATATTACTATTAAAAATTAAAATAAACCTACTTATAAACGATCGTTATGATCTCGGTGATGGCAATTAATTCCGTGAGGATTTTATCAAGAGTAAAAACGTGTGTAATTTCACAGCTAAGTTGTAATAACAAGAATCACATTTAACATAGACTGTGTTTTATGTTTGGTATAGTCTGTCGCTAGATGGTGCTAGTGTTACTTTCATTTCAAGTAGCACTTGCATAAACGAATAAATATATTTGCTCTGCATTTTATTTTTAGTACTGTATAAGAGGTGTTTGTATGACCTATTAGTTAACTATTAGCTAACTATTGGTTAGATTACGAAAACAAGATCAATAACCTAGGGCGATAAAACCAAGTTAATCGCTTGATTCACCATCAAAACGTAAAATTAATTAACGAATATAAATTATTAACCATTTAGTTATACACACATTAATAAAACGGTCCGTTTGGAAAATCTAATTTTTTTAATGATTTAATAAATTTTATTTATTTTTTTTTTGATTCTCTAATGATAAATAATTATTGACTAATTTATAATATGATGCATAAGTTGAGATGGGATACTTATCGAATTATTCTTATACGTTAATATTCTCTCTCTCTCTCTCTCTCTCTCTCTCTCTCTCTCCCTCCCTCTCTCTCTCTCTCTCTCTCTCTCTCTCTCTCTCTCCCTCCCTCCCTCTCTCTCTCTCTCTCTCTCTCGGCCACGGACCGTTAGATTAACCGATGTGCTAACCGAGACGTCTGCGGCGATCAGTGCTGCACTCTGTGGTCCATTCTCTTCATCTCTAACTGGTTCATATTTACAGTCATCACTATTTATATGTAACAACTAACAAACGTGAATTCTAATAATGATGAAACTCGGCATGGAATGTCATTATTCATTACCTAGCTCGATGACTGTTTAGTTTTTAGAGGCAAAATCGGTCATACCACTTCTGAGAAAAAATATTTTCCAATTTTGAGCAAATCATTTATAAATATTGACGAGAAAAATGAGGAAAAATAATCGTTATGTAATTTGAACACAAATATTCGAAGTTTTCTGAAGTTTTCGAGGAAACCCGGCACCTCTACCTGTATAAATTGTGTATGAAACGTCGAAACCCAAGGCTCTTTTTAGAGCCACCAGTTGTTTCAAGGAAGGGCAAATTACCAAAAAGTGACTTATTATCATCTTCCTCCGGCCCTCAAAGTCTACGCTACAACATATATATATATATATATATATATATATATATATATATATATATATATATATATATATATATATATATATATATATAATATATATAAACTGATGCTTAAATAATCAAAGCAATAACTTTCATTCCACCATTCTGACGTCACATTCCGTCACATTACGTTTATCAAGTTGGTATTTACAGCTCCCAACACTCCTTATCACCTCTCTCATCTCACTTCTGTTCTCCTGATCGGCCTCCTTTGTCTCCTCCGAGACACGGACGTGGTATCGAGATTTGAATAACGAATCAAGACACATAGTTGCACAACTTTCGCCGATCAATTCTTCAGCGTGGCTCGCAGTCATTGACAAGTGCTATTGACTCATTGTGTTGGGATAGTCATCAATCTTAGTAATGTGTGTGTGTGTGTAGCTCATTGCTCATAGGTCAAGGAAATCGATGGCTGGTGTATAGTAATAATGCTATTTCATGTCGATGGATGGAATTAATCGGAGATCTGAGATTGAATCAGCGTTTATATAATTGTTAAGGGGGTGCTAGAGGAATTAATCTTTACTATTTTTTTTTCATGTTCTTTGAACCAGTGTAATTGAATAAAAAGTATATCATTTTCAAGATAATTACATGCTCTTCTAATAATATGACATTATATTTGTGTGAATTCAATAAGTTTTAAGATGATGCGTCAATTCATACCAAGAATGTAATAAAATTCCGAGGGGTTTACAACTCGCAAATTTGGTGTACACCTGATTTCAGGTGATTTCAGAGATTTCAGGGATTTCAATAAGATTTCATGACATAAGTACACCTGATTTCAGGAATTGTTAACCCCTAGTAAAATTCATTGACGTTTTATCTTAAAACTGATTGAATTCACACAAAATATAATGTCATATTATTTGAAGACCATAAAATTACTGTACGATAATTCACGAGAACCAATCAGAAACGATACGGAATGTTTTTGACGTTTTTGACTGGACGGAAGAAACCGGATCAACGTTTTTGTTACCATGAACAGGCCTCAAACAACTTAACCTAATCTGACAAAATACAACTTATTCAATCTAAATTTCAAATGAATATTGAAATGGATTGATTTCTTTTTGCTTTTCAGTATATTTCGGCATGTATTGCATTTTAAGAATTGAACACTGTAGCTTTCAGTTTTGTATACCAACAACCAGTTGATTTTCATTTTTCAAGTTCATTTTAATTCCGATTTTCAATAGTTCAAAATATTATCATTTTCCATCTTTTTTTTCCCATCAACATAGTTTTCTTCTAATGCTGCTTAACGACCCCACCAACAGCTAGGTTATACGGGGGTTATGAGCGGGTGATAATAAAACGATGAAGTGGTGACAGGAGAAGGGATGTTTACAAAAAACCATGCCTTGTGCGGGACTCGAACCCAGGCCCAACGGTGGCTTCAGTTACTACCGCTAGCGATAATTGACTGAGCCACCGGGGCGGCTGCAACATAGTTTTAAATCTTATACAACTATGAAATGAGGACAAAGGCTTTTGACGATATATCGAAATATTGTGATTTGTCTTAAAAAAATCAAATAATAAATTACATTTAAGTGTGCATATCAAGTTTCCAGAGTTTGTATATTAAACAACATCTGATTCGCATACCTTTAAGTTCTCCACACCTCAGCCTATAACTATAACTTCCCGCTGTTCTCAAATGACCGTAACACTTCATAATTTATACTTCATTGACTATCTTTACTTGGATCAGAATTGAATGAAACTAGTTTTTTCGGTGAGTTATGCTCCTGTCGTTGAGTCTCGAACGTCTGTTTTCCCTCGACAATTATCATAAACGACCGGCCGTGTTGACCCTTCAACAGTATTAGAATCACAGAGTAGTTCTAGATGGTTTATTGGAACATGTGATGATGGTAGTCACTATTAAAATGCTATAAATGAATGACCATACAAGATCGGAGAGTTTCCTTAGTTTATTTTATGTGTTTTAACAGGTTTATCATTCATGTTGGCCGAGTTAGTCTCACGTTATTCCCAATATGGTCACATCCTAGTTATTTAACATCATTATGAATTGAATTAGCAATTTGTAGATGAAAATAAATTTAGAAAAATTATATTTAAAATAAAATAGAGAATATTGTCAATGTTTGAGATACAACGAAGACATCTATTCGGTCAAAATACAGTTTTAATAACGATATACGATTGAATACGATCAAAATAACGAACGTCCTTCTTGGTTCAGTTAGAGACGTTTGCGCGTTTCAGTTGCGCACTGGTTTCATGACGTCACATGCTCTGTTAGTCGCACGCTTTGCCGCCAGGTTCGGTACCATCAGTTAGCGCCACTTGTTACATATTATATTCTAACAGCATACTGAATTACCAATATATTTGAAGTACCCAAATAAAAATAAATGAATACAATCAAAAATAGTCGAGTCGTTAAATTCATTGAAAACTAAACTAAACGAGTACAAATGATTCGACTAGTTGCAGCTGGTGGCTGTTCGGTGTGTGCGGTCTCACCCCCCGACTGGCCGTTGTCCGTTGACCATCAGACGGCCCCCTGCAGAGGATCTTCCATTATCCCCTCTTCCCCCCCTATCTGTCTATCACACCCCTCCCCCCTCCCCCCCATCCAGGACTGTTCAGCATTTCATTATCTACTATCAGCTATCACTTCTTTCCCGCCAAGTTCTCGTAAATACACGAGAAAAAGTCGTTATACCCCCTCGAAGGATCCGGACACCTTGACGTGGTGTGGGGGCTTGCGTGACCTCCAGAGCTGTCCAGAGCCACGGCGATAAGGTCTGGAGTGAGGGTCCAGACCAAGTTCGGACCGTCTCGGTCGAGTGGAAGCCTTTTGGTGACCGGAGTATATGGAGGGAGTACTGAATCTGGCATTTTCATTATATTTCGTTTTCTTGTCACTTTTCTCTTCATCTATCGTCTTTTTTTCTCAACCATCATATCATCTTATCTTACTTTTCTAGCTTTTTCTATCCCGCTCCCTCCATATGCTTGAAACATCCACAAACGTTGACAACTATGGTAATCAAAGTACACGGACATGAACATAGGCGCAAAATGACATCGCTGTCGACGCGCCTTTAAACCCTGACACTCTTTTTTGTGATTACATATTATAATCTCGCTCCAACTTCAGGATATAACGCTTTTGAAAGATGTAATTATGTTTCTTATCGTAAATCTCGTTCTAAAAATCACGATACCATACTCTAAAAATACCATATCTAATTAATAAAATGGCGATATTTTTGTTTGTTATATTGGTAGCCCACATTCTTCTTTAGTGTACACAAGTAAACCGACGAAGGAAGAAGGAGAGAAACACCCGAGTGCTAGTGGTGTAGTATTGAAAGAACGTTCGATCGAAACCTTCTTCACGTCCGTTTTTTGCTCTCTCCCACACACTCACCCAAAGTATGAAACTATTGTGCTTTCCTCCCCCTTCCCTTCACTTGAAGAATCGATGTAAATCAAGGAAGGTATCTGATGCCGACGCACTGATTATTAGAATGCAACTTAATATATAGTTATTAGCTATATTGTTTAACATTTCAATGGAGTATAAATTAAACGATTAAAATAAATTTGAAT
Organism: Brachyptera putata; assembly: GCA_907164805.1. Taxonomy (NCBI): domain Eukaryota; kingdom Metazoa; phylum Arthropoda; class Insecta; order Plecoptera; family Taeniopterygidae; genus Brachyptera; species Brachyptera putata. Next base: position 26,065,695 of record OU015469.1, on the reverse strand, counting down.
GACCATGTAAATTATTCCATACGCATATTATAATTATATATATTTATATATATATATATATATATATATATATATATATATATATATATATATATATATATATATATATATATATATATATATATTTTTTTTTTTTACTATGACGTGTTACGGTATTGGCGGTTTTTGATAACAACTGAAAAGTAGTTAACAATAGGTTTGATTTCAAGGTTAATTTAGAAGATTAATTATACTTCACACATAATTGAGATCCAAGTATGGACTGATTAAGCTATTGTTTGGTGAAATTATAGAAGTAAAGAACCGACGCATTTAAAAAAGCATTAATGAAGCGAGATTGATTGTTGAATATTGTTTGCTTCACGACCCCACTAACAACCAAGTTATTTGTGGATACGACTGAGCGGGTGATGGATGACCCACGCCGGACTTCTGAGTCCGAAGACAGACTTCTTCTGAGTTCTTCCGAGTTCTGAGTTATTCATTGAGTTCTGTTCTGAGTTCACGCCGGACTTCTGAGTGAGAGGACTACGAGGGACAGACGGGTAGATTTCATCAAATGTTGTTCATAGTTTTTTAATAGCAAAATTTTGTAATTAAATGTCAACCTTATTTTTGGCCAAATAAATAAGTGAACGTCATTGGTGTATCTACATTATACATTAGAATACAGATTTAATCAGTGATAAGAGATTCATCTTGGCTCATCTGTGATTTGAATTTGATCAATCACAATATCTGTCAATACGAATATTCTGAATATATTATTAGCGAACGGATACACACCCACATAACCAACTGTTGCTGGGGTCGTTAAGCACAATTGAACAAAAATAGGTCATATATACTATAAATAAAAACATAATACGGTAGTTCATATTTTTGTATAAGTTATGGATAGAAAGTATGAAAATATTTTGGTATACCGTTAGCAAATGAAAGAAAACTATTAATTCTATTTTGAATATACCTACTTTTACAGTTACAATATTTCGAATGCGGGAATTAACTGTCACCACAGAAGATGATTGGGCTTTCCTTTTCAATGCTATTTCCAACATCAGAGTACATATAACTGTTAGCTAACTGCTGGACATTTTCCGAAGTTATTTTCGTGATTTCTCCCAGCGAAATATTTCATTGTGTGTTATTCGTAGGTCAACACGAGTCAACATACATAGGCTTTTATATATATTTTTGTAGAAGGATCGGCACAGTATGAACAGATAAAAAAAAAATACAATAAAATCATAATAAACATAAGATAAAAGTTAATTATTTACAAAATGTGAGCTATATAAGACAATGTGAATCACTACAAATCATTGGTGGGGCGCAAATGACGATTGGTGACACCATACGACGTCCCTGCCTTAGTCTTAATTAAAACCTCATAATAATAACCTATCCGCAATTAATTATAAACTATCAATTAACGTGTGATCAGTTTATGTTGGTTTATTAGGTAGTGCGAAGAAACACGAAATAAACAAATTCTTATTAACATAAATAATGAACATAAATTTAATGATCTAAATGTTTATACTAATTGAAATCAAATGATATTCAGGCTGGCAAGTTTTGTATTGGTTACCATGTCGGCACAGTATGAACAGATAAAAAAAAATACAATAAAATCATAATAAACATAAGATAAAAGTTAATTATTTACAAAATGTGAGCTATATAAGACAATATGAATCACTACAAATCAAGATTCATACTGCCGCACGGTTTTTTTCGTTCCGGTAAATCACGCGAACCAATTTCTGAATGGTTATACCGGCACGGAAAAAACCGTGCAACCGTGTTACTATATGAATCCGGCTCAAGTTTATGGGACCTATACAATATACATAAAAATAAACTCTAATTGCTAAATCAACCTGTAGGCGTATAGGATAGTAATTGACACTAAAAACGGATAATCGATAATAATTTATATTGTTCCATAGAATTGCGTGTTTAAAATAATAATAATTAAAACTAAAGTGGAATGAATTACCTTTTTATATAAACATATATTTTTATTGACGTGTAGTAAATTATGCGTGTAAGTAATTGCAATAAAAGTTATTATAATAAAACCAGTTAACAATAAATCTGTATTGTAATATTGGGTAATAAAATGATAGCATATATAATGAATAAAATGATGAAATATTTTCTGTTATGTGAGACGAACATATATGTCTTCCTTTTTATAGGTTCTGTTTATGGAATGTTTTATTGAAAACAGATCATATAAAATCCAATAAACTATATCATAAAAACGAGTTTGAATCGAACTTCATTCTACGAACATTATCATGATAGTAATGAGTTGGAATTGGAAAAATTAAATGAAAAATTCATTTTCAATTAAATTAATGAATTATTGTAATTACAGAGGGAGGTACGGACCTATTGGCTAATTGTAGAAACTATTGTATAATTACGTAATCACTCTTTTACTTTTTCATTTTTTAATGTTGCTTAACGACCCCACCAACAGCTAGGTTATACGGGGGTACGAATGAGCGGATGATAATGAAACGATGAAGTGGTGACAGGAGAAGGGATGTTTACAAAAACCCATGCCTTATGCGGGACTCGAACCCACGGCCAACGGTGTTACTTTTACTACCAGTTACTTTACCAGTTAATACCAATAAACAGTTACTACCGCTAGCGATAGTTGACTTAGCCACCGGGGCGGCTTCTTCTTTTACTATTATTTAGTTGGAGACGACTTCCTTCTTTCGTAAATACAAGAATATGTGATCCGGGAGATGAGGGGAATATCGGACCTGGTTCGATCCCCTCCACCATCCATCTTTACAGGATTCTTTCGTGGTTGTTCTGAAGTCTCGGCTATAATGCCGAGATGGGTTCTACTACCATACAGGCCACAACGGTTTCTTTCAACTAGGCCCTATCCTTCCCATTACCTAAGAAACCTTCACCCCATCATCCCATCATCTCATTCATCCGACGCCAATAGATCTCAATAGATCACAGTGCTCCTTAAACCATTAACTAACGAGATACTCAAGACGTCCCACGTAAGTTACTTCGCGAGATTCAAAACCCTTTCATTATTACCTGAAGTTACTTCAATGATCGCTACACATTCCTAGAGCGCTGCTAGCAGTCAAGTTGAAGACTTGACAGTCAAGCCAGGCAAGCATCCATCCAACCGTCGACCGAAGCACAGTCGCCGAAACGATTCTGAGCGCTCTTAGCGGTGATTGCCGGTACTACAGGGTAAGGGGTGTGGGGAGGGTAGAGACAAAGGAGTGGGGATAAATCTTAATTTAACATTGTGTGAACTGTCTTTGTATCTCTTTAATCTATGCTTGTCTATGGTTGCCTATGTCTACAGTGCATCGTTAAACCATATATAAATTGTTAAAAAATGAAAAGAAATAATACAAATATTAAAGTACGGTTTGTGAACAAAAGACGCGACGAAGCGTGACAGTTATTTCATCTCGTTCACACCTGACATCAAACAGCGCCACCTGTCGTCTCAGTTCACTCTCCATTTTTATGCAAATAACTACCGTTCCGCGTACAGCTGTTTCACTTCATCTCGTGTCGTTTCGGCTCGAACAGATAAACTAGGATCATTGTGGCCGTGAATTGCGAGTACCGTATGCATAATACCAGGAGAGATGAATGCGCGAGCCACCCGCGCGCTATTGGTGTGTGATAGGGGGGACGGTCGCTCGGAAACTTCTTTCCGTTATATACAAATATAAATATTTTCTTGTATTCACAAGAGAAGAAGGTTCCGAACCGCCCCGGTGGCTCAGTCAACTATCGCTAGCGGTAGTAACTGAAGTCACCGTTGGGTGTGGGTTCGAGTCCCGCATAAGGTATGGGTTAACCGTAAACGTCCTTTCACCTATCATCACTTCATCGTATCATTATCATCCGCTCATTCGTACCCCCGTATAACCTAGCTGTTGGTGGGGTCGTTAAGCAACATTAAAAAAAGAAGAAGGTTCCGAGCATCTTCCCCCTTATTGAACACCACTAACGCGCGGGTGGTTTCCACCTTCTTTTCGTGGATACAAATATATTATTGATGATGATGACTATTGTTTATATAACGATCCCACCAACAGTGGAATAATAAGAGGATACGAATGAGCAGATGATGTAACTATGAAGTGAAAGAACATTTACAAAAACCCATGTCTTATGGACTCGAACCCACGCCCAACGATGACTACAGTTTCTAAAGCGGTGCCTCAGCTGCATAACTGTGCTCCGGAGGGCGGCAGTGAAGAGAGATAAAGGCTCAAACGACCCGTGCGTTAGTAGTGTAGGATAGGGGAGACGGTCGCTCGGAACCTTCATCTCTCGTAAATACAAGAATAGGTCCTGTATCTACGAGAGATAAAGTACCAAACCACCCGTGCGTTAATAGTGTGGGATAGGGGAGACGGTCGCTCGGAACCTTCACATCTGATGCTGGAGAAGAACAGCATTGCACTTGTGGTTCCTGCAAGTTGTGGAGCATGTGAAGACGAGGCTGATTAGGGCCGGTTGTTATGGTAACCATGGCAACGATCAGGAACAGTTAGGCTAATTAGGGGGGAGGACGGAACAACGAGAATGATATACGAGTGTTGCAAGTTCATAGGAAGTCATGTCCAACTTCGTACAGACTAGTTTATAAATCATGATATCGTGAAGAATTAACTCAATTTTGATACATTTTCTTGTATTTTTGTGTTGCTTTTTCGATTGAAACATAGAAAATGGAAAGAAAAATCACAGCAACATGCGCTTACATGCTAGATTATACAGTAGGAAAATGTAATTTGATATTTTTTTCATTTTGTACGAATTTTCTAATTTCAAATCAATTCAATTTTTGATTCATTATATTCACATATCACATTAGAATAACATACAGCCCCTATAAACAATGCCCATTTATTGGAAACCACTGTGGAAGCGACGGTTGTAGGCCTATCAACTCATAATTACTGAGAGAATAAACTTGTTATCACCCTTAGTTACGAATATCATTTTCTCATTGTAATTAATAATTAACCAATTGAAACTTGATTAAAGAATAGAAATAAAGTGATAATAGATGTGTTCGCTTCGCTCATCAGGCACTCTAAGAATATGTACACGTGTATCCAAGAGCGATGAAGGCTTGAACCACCCACACGCTAATGGTGTGGGATAGGGAAGACGGTCAATCGCAACCTTCATCTCTCGTGGACACAAGAAGTTTCGTTTCTAGTGAAATAGTGAATAGATTTGATTCCTCTCCATTACATATCAGTGTTCACAATACACGTCTGAGACGCTATTATATTCATGATAGACACGTTAAGGGGGCACCATACACAACATACACATCGTCAGACATACAAGTCGTATCGATGGTGGAAAGGCAATATTCGAAAGCGAAATTTTTCATTTTTTTTTCGTTAAATATAAAATTAAGAAGGTCATCTTTATCGATGTGCAAAGTGTCATAAGTGACATGTCAATACATTAGGCGTGGTCACCAATATAATTTTGTTGTAAGCGACAAGGATTCTGTAGATTTTGTCGTAAGCACCAACACAATATGACGTAAGCGCCAAATATGCTGTGGAATTTCCTAATTGAAATACAAGTTTGTGTAAACTTGATGAATTTTCATGAAAATTTGTGACGATCTGTAAACGTATGTAAGAATATCACACAATTTTTTTTTAAGATTATATCTCCCGGTTTGAAATTATTAAACGTTTTAAACTTCCTGTGAAAAATATTGAAAATTGCGCTTATGACATTCTGCCTTTCCGCCATCGATTGATTAAAAATTTCCAAATGCCAAAATTGAGGATAAAATATGTAGATTTTGTTTGTAACGAATGTGAAACCATTGGCCAACATATCTTACTTCTTATTGTCAGAGATATTGAAAGTCACGTTTTCATTTCTCTGACTGAATTACTGAGAAAACCGAAAGAACGATCCTATATTGTCGTCCTATGCTTTACTTATGAAAACTTTTAGACAGCGCTGTCCTGGTGTCAAAGTTCATTTTTTAAATATAAAATGGGGTTGTAGGATGGTCCTTGTGGTACCCCGTCTAAAAGATCCTACTTTCATCCATAGCCTCAATTGGGGGATAATTATTTTGTATCAAGTTTCGATGTTGATGAAAGAACTTTGTATCATATTTCCGAAGTTGTAAATATATATATATATATATATAATGGTAGCACATTATAATTTTATATGTTATTCATATGCATTATTTTATATTACACACATGCACCTGTTTTTCAAAATCACACAAATAAGTAAGTCGACTACCTATTGAAATGTCAACATTAAAACAATCCCCAAACTATTGACTATATCAACTAAACATTTCCTTTTCCTATCAGCTGCCCTCTTAATTCGTATCCAACCTAGCCAATACCAAACACAGCCGAAAGTGAAATTAATTCTGTAATTATATACTCATTAAATCCGCCGACATCCGCAAAATGGACGCCATCAACTTTACATTCATCCACGATATAATAGTAGTATATATATATACATTATATAATAGTAATATAATAATAATAATAATACCGTATGCCCGTATATATACGAAATTGGATACGCTTCCACGTTACAGCCTGAGTGTATAAAATGCATGTCCATGAACTTTGGTGACCTTTATTTTAATTACCTTACCGGTCTTGGACGAAAGTTGTAATTTAAAATACGTCTATAATAGGCTAATTTCACGGCACCCGGATCTCGCCCTTAGCACGGATACATTGTTGGTTTTAACTTTTAGCAGGTTTGTAAGTTGGTAATAATTACCGATTGATTGTACGATGATTGGAACCTATACTACCATCCAGGATGTGGGAATTTTTTTGGCGGAGAAATTTATGGGATGATAATTTGTGTAGGTTTTTGTTAACGTAGTTCATCTGTAATAATCTCAGTCGTACCCCCAAATAAATTAGATGTTAGTGGGGGTTGTTCAGCTAACTATAAACAACACTCAACAAATGTTAAATGATGTGATTATGAACGATTATTGTTTGCCAAACGACCCCACCAAGTGCTAGGTTATTTTGGGGTACCGAGTGAATTGGTGATAATAAAAATGGAGTGATGACAACCCACGTATACAGGACTCGAACCCACGCCTAACGTGAATTCGATTTCCAGCGTTGCCTTAGTTGACTGAGCTATAGAGGGCGGTAAAAGTACTGCGCCCATTCAAAAAGTTACCGATTCGTTTAATACTTTCTTTAATACTTTAATACTTGCTTATACTTTTTTTAGAATAGACCTATCATATATGAGGAATTGAGTTTTGACGACCCATTATAATGATAAGTAAGATCTATTGGCGCCGGGAAAAATATTGAAGAGATTTAGGTTTCTTAGACAATGGGGAGGATATTGGGAAGGAATCGGTCGTGTAGTATTTTTAATTATAGTATTTGTGACACTGCTAGAGTTTCCATTGTGCTTCAACTCCGCCAAGCGCTTTAACAACACAATGTGTGTTTTTAAAATGGTTTACGTAACGAAATCAGGCATAATTACATATCCATGTTGTTTGCTTGTTTGTAATTTGTCTGCATAATTAGGTAAGTCAATGGTCGATTGATGTTTGATTTTCGTGAATTTCTCAACCGGATGTGACTAGATTACATAAATAGCAACAATTAAACATAGTGATTCAAGACTTAGAAGGCGGTGATAGTTTCAAGATTTAGAAGGCGGTGGTAGTTTCAAAATGTAGAAGGCGGTTTACACGTGTATTGATTCGAGAGATTTTTGTGGTATTTTTGTTTCAGAACGAATTAAAAAAAAACATATTTTCAATCACGACTAAACAAAAGTGAAGGTATATTTTTTTTATATCTTTGGATTTGAATGTCTGTGATATTTTATATCATCAATTTATGCAATGCATTTTTTTTTTATGTTATTCTGTCGGATCATAAAAACTTTTGTTGTTTTTCCGCATAAAATAAATTAAATACAAGAATTCGTATTTTACCACCGATGTTCCCTGCAGTTTGGTTATAATATTCAGTTATAACTTATAATCGGTTACAATAATCCAGTTCTGTTATAATATAATAATTTCTGTTTTCAAAGATATTTGTTTTTTTGTTGTTCTACCTCCAAAAGCCACCCGCATCGGCGACTCATTTTAAAATACACAAATATTTATCTCAATTTATACATTCATTTATATTATTATCATTATTTTTGTTTTTATATCGGCAACACTGATCACTAATCACTATTTTCTTCGGACGATGCGTCCAATAAAAATGTTGTCACGTAGCCATAGTAACCATTAGTTATGTATTTATAGCATAAGTACTATAATTAATGAGCATAGCATTTTATCGGAAAGTTAATTTGTTTTGAGGTAGGTCGTGATCAAAAAGATATGTATAAATTTATAATAGATTATTATAAGCCACTTGCAAATATTATTAATAAACCGTGTAATGACTTTCGATTGCGTTGTCTTATAGACCATAACAAAAACCAATATCTAAATTATTAAATTGGGATTTTAAACGTTTGAAAGTTCGTTGTTTAAATTGCCTTGGTATAATTAATTTGAGTTGTTGGTAATAAAAACAATAAATATGCTATAATTATTTAATAATTGATGCTGTGATATTTTTATTGCTGAGGGCTTTGAATATTGATATTAGTTTGTAGCTATAATGAGATCTGAAGTCATTAGGTAATAATTGTTAACCGTGGAATACCGTTTAGAAGATTTATATTTTCATGCCTATGGTATTGTAAATGATATGATAAAGACCTATGATAAAGACCCAGTAAAATGATTAAGGAAATGGGGTGGGAAAATTTGGCGAAACGAAGACAAATAGAAAGAATGTGCAATTTTGTTCGAGTCAAGAATGAATATACAGGATGGGATGAATTAAGCAATGGAATTGGAAAGGGATTACAAAGAAGTACAAGGGTAGGGGTAAGAATGGAAGTGGAAAATGTGGATAGAGAAGTAGGTAAATATGGATTCATACAAAGAACGACGCGGGAATGGAATGAATTGGAAGAAGATATCAAGAACATAACGAAGATTGGTGATTTAAGAAGAGAGCTAAGAAAAAAATAACAAAGTATAATTTTATCGAGTATGTTTGACTGTAATTTCATTAGGTATAGTAACCATTACCACCTGTTTTATGAACAATCTGTAATGCATAAATAAAATATGTATGTAAATATTAGTTGGTTTGATTGAGCCTGACAAATATCTGCGATTTCTAAATGTGTGTTATAACAAAACTCGAGTAAAAACGTGCAAATATGTGAATAAAAAGCAATGTGAGCTGAATTATAATACAACGTTTTAAAGTTATAAGACGATATATAGAATCAATCAGTTCAACACAATTTTAAATATATATATATCATATTATATCATGCATCAGCCTATATCATTTTTACTCTTCAGGGGCCTCCTCATAGGTCTATATCTAAATGTAAGACAAAACTATTATACATTTTTTTATTTATATTGGGTTTAACGACGCACTGTGTTGATAACTCACATCTACTGGCGTCGATGAATGAGAGATGAGATGAAAGGTTATTTTATTATGTGTTTTTGGATAATGGGAAGGAGTCGGTCGTGGCCTGTTGTTAAGAAGCCACCCCAGTGAGGACCTTAACAATAGAGAAACCACTTAAAACCCCTGTCAGGATGGTCGACCATGGCGGTAATCGAACTCCGGTCTCCTGAATGATAATTCAGTGTGCTATCCACTCGACCACTCGTCTCAGTACTATGTAATACAAATTTCTATTAGATAACAAATAAAATTGTATAACGTAACGCTTTTTGACCTGTGAAGAAGACCAAGAAACTAAATAATCTACAAAAAGTCACTAGTTTTTGTTGTCAAGTTTGTGTACGAAGAGGAAGTGGCCGTTACGCTCCTACTGGCTCGTAAATAACGTTATAATAAAAAACAAGTGAACACGTTTCCTACAAGACTAGTGATATTTGTTCATGCATTTTTTAAGATGACTCTTCGTTATTTGGTTAGAAAATGCAGTACCGTATCAAAGCCGTCAATCGTGGACACTCGAGTCTACACAATCTCTCAGCTCTTGACTATATATACAAGGTGAGGGGAATAACATCGACTTGTAAAGCGAATAGACACAATGGAATGAGTTAATGAATGGAATAAGATGGATGAATGAAGAGAAATGGATTTATAGTAAATTATATAAATAAGTGAATAAATGAAAATTGAAACAAATATATAGATTGAAACAGAATAAAATTAATGGATGGAATTGCATCAATAATGGAAGAATACATACCCTACGTAAATAAACAAATTAGAATTAACGAATGGAATAAAATGAATGAATAAGATTAAATTAATAATTGATACATTTTAAACAATAATGTATGAAATAGTTATTGATAAGATGAATAAAATAACATCGAAATGTAAAGCGAATAGATAGGCCTACAATGAAATGAGTGAATGAATGGAATGAAATCAAAGAATGGAGATAAATGGATGGATTTATAGTAAATTATATAAATAAGTGAATAAACGAATGAAAAATAAATTGAAACAGATTGGAATTTATGGAATCAGACCAATAATAAATGAATACCGGTGTATACATAAAGGAACAGATGAGAATTATTAATGAATGAAATAAATTGAATAAAAAAGAATAAATTCACCGTATAGGCCTATATACCGTAGGCTATATTCTTATAATAATAATGTTCACAATAGAAAAGGTACTATTATAATTCCCACTTTTTCTTCAGGTCTCATTGATAAATAACTATTCTCATCAAAAATGTAAATTGAACTTCAACTATTAATTCAAAAGAAAAAAAAACATAAAAGCGAAATGTCATCCATTTAGTTACATAATACAAAAAAAAAAGATTAATATAATTTAGCAAATCATTGTCGTCTGAAAAAAGGTCCCCTAATTTGCCTTGATCGGGTCATTGTCTCTCGATCTATTGACTCGATATTCGATACGCGCTGGGATCAACAACCAAACCACTGCACCGAGATGCCTAGACCTGGCTGACATGCCATTAATCACCGTATCCTCGAGGTATTCGGTAGGCCGTGATTTGTACACCATTGTTTGTTAGACGGTATTCAGGAGGGCCGTGGTTGCTGTCTGTCGCGCACCGATCGTCACGCAGTCCTAGATGAACGATCGAATTGGATTCAATTAATCGAACGATCGATCGATAGTGGTTCGAGATCGAGTCTAGTTCAGATGCGATTGTTAGTGGCACAATTGTGGTTTCATGTATTATAGGAGAATGGAGGTAATTCAAGGTGAATGGATTTGATTAGTGTTATATCGTTTTTTTTTGTGATAAATTTTGAACGGTATGAGATAATATGTAATTTAAATTCTATAGAAACATAATTTTTTTAATAACATTCTTTTTTTAATTACATAGAAACTTGATACAAAATCATTGTTCCCCAATGAAGGCTATGTATGAAGGTAGTTATGCTTGCAATGTTTGATCGTTACAAACATTATTCTTGAAACCTAGTGAAACATATTTGTATCATGTAGGAATGATTTTGACTGCGTAAGTCTAGGCATTTCCCGGATTTTCCTTTTTTTAATATGGTCACCCTACTTCGTGCCAACAAAGCGGTCAGATGATGGCCTCGGCAGATCATTTTCCCGACTGCAAGAAATGACTTATTTATTTATATATATTAGGTTTTAACAACGCACTCTATTGATAACTAATACTATTGGCGTCGGTGAATGATGTATGATATGATGGGATGATGAGTTGAGAGGTTATTTTATATGGTTATATTATCTTATTTAGTTTATTCATTAGGACGCGATTTTTGGACAGTTATAAATAATACCACACACATATATATATATATATATAGATATATATATATATATATATATATATATATATATATATATATATTAATATATATATATATATATATATATATATATAGATATATTATATATATATTGAAAATATTTTCTTTTTTTTTCCGCCATGTGATTCTGATGGGTATTTTTGAAATTTATAAAATTCATAAAAAGAAAAGTTACCACCCGATAATGCCACAAAACTATACAGATCTAAGTTAGATGAGGAACCACATTGGAAAAAAGTTTGATGTTGATAGCTGTAGCCGTTTGACCTGTGGAGAACCGACAAAAAAACATAAAAAAACAAACATAAAAACGAACACCAATTTTTTTTCAGTATGTCAAATTGAATCCTCGCTGAAGCTCGTCTAATCAAACCCCGCTCTCCTGAACGACGGTTCAGTGTTTGAACCACTCGGCCACACGTCTCACATGTGAACTGGTTATGCCAGTAGACCGGGTACACGAACAGCACTCGTTCGAAAGACAGGAAATGATCAAGTTTATTCGACTCATCTCCGTCAGCTAATCAGGCACGAGACGATTAAAGTTAACCGGTAATCTGGAGCTCATAATAGAGTAACGGATCTATGCAATTTCACTGCCAACTTGGAGAGAAAAAAACTGGACAGTTTACAACGCTAACAATGTCAATAATTCAGTGAGGTTTAGAAACGTGGAAAGAGTTATGCAAGTAACTAGTACTAGGAAAACGCAGCATGTGTGCTGTATATATATATATATATATATATATATATATATATATATATATATATATATATATATATATATATATATATATATATATATATATATATATATATATATATATATATATATATATATATATATATTAATTGAATATTTTATAGTTTTTTCTATAATTCATTGAGTTTAAAATATTTGTAAATCTGTACACAGTTCTTTTCTCAAAAGTATGAATTCATATACTAACTGTGAAAGTTTGAAAGACCCAATATATTTATATAAATATATATATATATATATATATATATATATATATATATATATATATATATATATGTGTATATATGTAGTACGTGTTTATTCTACTGTTTGATTCATACAGACTTGTGTGGAGAAAATCTCATGTTTATATAACGACCATGTATGGAAGAAGCAGAGTTTTCTCTATAACAATTTTTGACTAGATAATCTTTTATGCCTCATAGATGAAATTACCATTGAAAAATTGATTCATTTTTCATTTCATTCACTGTAGGCTCAATTTTTTCTCGATTAAACAATACGTTTATAATAAACTTAAATTTCAAGTTCTTTCTAACAATCTCGTTTTTTGTTTCTTTTTGATAAATTACTGAATATTTCATTTTGCACACTATTTAAAATCTTTCGATTCGAGTTCACCGTCTTATCGACTCAACAAATTAATCTTTTTCAAAACAAGATTAAATATACGAAACAAGAAATCAAGTAGGACAAACAAAACCTAATAGGCCTAATATCAACTAAACATTGGTGGAAGTGCCAGCTTTTCAATATAGCTCTCATCAAGAGAAGATACTTTTATTTGAAAATGAAAAATGTCACAATATTTTCACTTTCATGACAGGTGTGCTAATCACATTAAAATAACAATTTTGCTACAGAGTGGAACGAATGTCTAAAAGTGGCTGTGAATTGTTGGAAATTGTTGACGAAAAAGAACAATACAAAATTTAAACCGATTTTCGGTAGTTATTTATAGTAATAATCTTCTTCAAAATTATTACAATCACTTAAAACGTGACAATGTAGCCAACTCTACGAGCGAACAGACAGAGAAATAAATACTTATAAGAAATAGTATATATATATATATATATATATATATATATATATATATATATATATATATATATATATATATATATATATATATATATCAGTTCTCATAATTATTTCTGTTTCTCTGATACAAGAATTCATGCACTACTTGAAAAACTAGGAGCTAAGATTCGTTTCAAGTATTTTCCTTTTTTTATATATTTCTTCAAACTTCATCAATTCAATACATTGAAATTAATTATTTCTGTTGGGGTGGTACGATAGCCCTTACGAAATATCCTACCTTTTCATCCTCTGTTTTAATTCGGGCAAAAATTGACTCTATTTAAATTAATGCACATAATTATAAGAGTCTCGATATATATTTCTTCAAACTTCATCAATTCAATACATTGAAATTAATTATTTCTGTTGGGGTGGTACGATAGCCCCTACGAAATATCCTACCTTTTCATCCTCTGTTTCAATTCGGGCAAAAATTGACTCTATATAAATTATTACACATAATAATATCTATATATATATTTCTTCAGATTTCATTAATTTGATACATTCCAATGACCTATCCAAACGATACATTTTTGTCATCGTCTGTTTTAATTCGGTACAAAAAGACTAGGCCTATCTATAGGCCTATATACATTTTCATTTCATGGTTTCCATGACTCACCCCTGTTCGTTTCCGTCCATCTGTAGCGTTGTCCGTACACTGTTGCATCCTCACTTGTTGCACCCACTTCAACATGGCGGCCAAGTTATCACATGGCTCTACCACTAACACTCCCTATCTCACAATCTCACTATCTCACAATCTCACAATCTCACTATCTCACTATCTCACTACAGATATCCAGCCAGAACTGTCTGAATATCTGTCGCAATAGTCACTATACTGTCACTACATTTGACACTATTTACACAAACACATTCAAACACAAACCAAACACAAAAAACACTATTCTTTTTCGATCGGACGCTGTAAAATGAAATCAATAATATGTAGAAATATTGGTTTATTTATAATAAAAAATACACTTCATTTTTTATGATCGATTTCACTCTCGTTGATATAGAAGACGGAACGAAAAATTATATACATATTTCTTCTTATAAAATATGAATTATGTTTAGTTGAAGGTTAAACCCGACAAGTTCAGAAGAAATGTTAGGCAATATTGTATAAAATAATATTCGTAATAAATCGATACTAATTAATATTCATTATTCAGTATCACATTTATCACCATTAGTCAAGTTTTTAATTGTATTCCCATTATTTTATTACCCATTATTACTTTGGTCAATTAAAATTCCTTATTTACAGTAAGCTGAATCTTTATGGTTAATTATACATAAACAGGCAATCAAAATATAAATCAATTTGCTCCATTAAAATATAAATCGGTTTTGAGATAAAATATGTTAATTGTTATTTTATATCCATGATGTATATAAGTTTCTATAACGATAATTTCATATAAAGATGATATATATATATATATATATATATATATATATATATATATATATATATATATATATATATATATATATATATATATATATATATATATATATATATATATATATAAGTTTGTATTGAAACACAGCCAACAACAGTATAAAATAAGCATTAAAAAATCAATTATTAGAAATAAACATTGTCATAATGATAATAATATTATCGTAAAGTTGAATTATCGATATTCGTAGGAAAGATTACAAAATTAATAATTTCATATACTAAAGAATACTTTAGAGAAATAATCTAAAACACAATATAAAAGATGGGTCCTCCTTATTGCATAAATAATTCAACCGTAAATTTATTTAAATTACAGCTGAATTTGTATAAATTTACTTTTCTTTCAACTTTCTAGGTTCTAAGGTCGTCATGGTGCCTATGTAGTTCCGCTCGAATCGATTCACTGAAATATCAATGATGTTTCGCTAATTTGAAAAGCGTGTTCACGATTTCAATATTCTGGGAAAATGGAGACAAATAAGTCGACCAAAAGTATAAATAAATACAAAATGTTATATTTTTATTGTCTGTTAACTAGAGATATACCGATATTTATATCTTTGAAAGAGTCCATGGGAATCGATTTAGCGGAGTATACGGTTTTGGTGATAAATTTTGTAAGAAAATCGAAAATCGAAAATCGAAAATCGAAAATGAAAATCGAAATTGAAAATCGAAAATGAAAATCGAAAATCGAAAATGAAAATCGAAAATCGAAATTGGAAATCGAAAATGAAAATCGAAAATGAAAATCGAAAATCGAAAATGAAAATCGAAAATGAAAATCGAAAATCGAAAATGAAAATCGAAAATCGAAAATATGAAAACAAGGAAACACAGATATTTTCAATACCTTCAAATGGTATAAGTAATAACTATTTATCTCAAATCGTCTGACGATTATGCGATTTTTTTCTCTCTCCGTTACGCCACTACACCATGTATGTTCTAATTACAATCGATTACGTTCGACAAACATAATTAATAATTTTATTATTTATTTTAAATTGATTAATTACTTCAACCTAATCATTTCACACGCGATAACAATCAATGATACCACCCCAGTCTGATAACTTCCTACGTCACCGATTAGTGACGTCATATACAGCGATGTGAGGGTCATGACGTCACGGATTGCGGACAGAGTAATCAGTGGATATAACTTGTTGGGGAATAAGTGTACAGGTAGGACTTATGTCACTGCTCGAGTACACTCATTACTGTGGGTGGGTTGATTCATTCAAGGACAGAAGAATGTGGAATTTATAAGTTATATAAGAAAAGTGAGAAGTGATATTTATTATTTTTATTATATTAATATCAGATAACCATATTATTCAAGTCGTATTTAATCGTATTTAATTATTCATTTCATGTATGGTGGTTATAAATATAGAGAAATTCACCTTCACCAATTTTTTTTCATATGTTCAAAAACAGTCATTTTATTTTAAATGCAAATGCCCATATTTGTTATTTCAATTTTAAATATGTTTAAATGTACAACTGTTTTTAATAAATGTATTCTATTTTTAATTTCAATATTTTTCAGCATATGAAAACATTATTACTTCAAATGGAATATTTGAAATTGTCAATATCAATTTCTAGTAGCACGTTAAAACATTTAAATCTGTTTTCTGAAGAATATAATGATTTTGAATGTTCATACGGATCTAAAAATACCGATTTAAAAGTCATTAGTTCGAGTCTTGAAACCAATGAAGCGCACAAAAGAAGCAAACCGAAAAAAACATACATTCAAATTTATATAGAAAAAAATATCAAATTAGTTTCTTTCATCCAGTAAAAATCACCTGCTCGCAATCTCCGCCTTCTAAATCGTAAATTTATATTCAATAATACAGTTTTCGTTCCATTTTCAAATTACACGCGTTTCATTTTCAGTCACGAAGACGATCATTCAAAATAATTAGATTGACGCGCAACAATCATTCCTTTTCTATACAACAACTCAAATAGGTTCAACTGTAAACCTGACCCCTATCAATAAATATAGGAACTTGAAACTTCGGTGAAAGCAAAACTATAATTTATGCAGGCATGCTACTGTGTTGTACTAGTACACTGTATTTTCATTCTTCTCATTACAAAACAAACTCTCAATAGGTACCAAGGTATTATCCGAATTTGAATCAAAGTTATTGAAATCAAATCACGCCCCTCTATTCATAAAAAAAACACACACACACATTTTAATTCATTAGAAAATACCGTCACGCGTCCATTAGAAAGAAAAAACACATTCTTTAAATGATCTAGAAGGCTAATGCAGAACGATTTGAAATTCGAACAGTAATGAAAATGATGTCACATTGTCGCATTGTTACTCATCCCCACTGCCTTCGAGGCAGGAAACGCATCCGGATTCGGATTTAATGAGCTCTGTTTGTCGAACTGAGCAAGGCTGTGTGTGTAGTAGTCGTCAACTGGGTCATTATTAACATTAGAACAACTATCGAGTGAAAATGGCGCAGAGAAAAAGAGATCGTTACCTAGATCGTATGCACCGTGGGTTGTGCAGATATCGTATGTATGCAGTTTTATTAAACGCAGCGAGATTTCATTTATTATTCTTGAGAAAAAATGATGATATTACTGGTCTAGGTAGAGTATAATATAGGAACTGTCGCTAATAAGTATTTTCATTTTAGTATTTTCGTTATCGTACATAAATATTCACAATAGAATTAGTTTATGTGAAGCCTGAAGAAAATCTAGCAAATCTAAAAATACGAAATACAAATGTATGGCTGATAAACAATCCAATAGTTATTGTGAATTACAATTTTATCATATATAATCATAGAGAATGTCGTAAAATTTATTATACATTTATTATAATTGTTCCGAATTCCTGATAAGTTCCCACATCCGAGATAAAATGTAATTTCGATTAGTAGGTCAATACGTGATTTACTATATTTTAAATACTTATTTAGTTGAAATAACTGAATATTTGACGATAAATGTCAGAAGCCCATGACATACTTAGGCCTATGGCGGTTTGACCGTTTTGTATCACTTATGGTTATTAACGTTCATTTTAATTACCATGGGGCTTCTATCTAGGAACAAACAGATTCATTTGAATATTTATTTATCTCAAATAAACATGTTCTTAATTAACCTACATGCCGGTAGGGTTTTTATAAAAAGAAAGAAAGTTTCAATTAAATTCAGCCTATTGAACTTTACATAAAATAAACCTAAATAATAGAAAAAAAAATTTAATCCCGTTCAAAACCTACTCATCTGAGACTATAGACTCAACATGTAAATCAGTTATATATAAAATCTTCTAAATTAGACTAATCTTCTGAACTTGTCAGGCATCTCGAATCCAGTCAGAGGTTTTGAATACGGTTTAACTTTTAAAAGGAGCGAAATTCTGAACCTATCAATCTATCACGTTGAAATCGCACTCTGATAAATTCCGTTGCTTTAAACCCGAGCTGGATTTGGGAGATGTAAAAAAACACGCAGGCTGCGATGAAAATGCAACTGCACAATAGCAATCTATATAAACGGCCAAACTGCATTCCTTGCAGAATAGTATAGAGTATAACCTATAAAAACCAGCTCTAGATTAATTACTAAACATTCACTTCTAACGCTAACCCAATTTAAATCGAAGTGTAATTAATATTAATCACTTTTCTTTGATAAAGTGATAGACTTTTAATGTCGTTGTTGCCATTGTGAGTTGGACTATAAAAAAGTATTTCACATACAAAAGTCGGCTAGAAATTAATTGTCTCAAGTTATTTACATTTTGTTTTGTACTATTTTCAGTGTATAGGCTATATATAGAGAGTGAGATTATTTATAGTTTTTATATTATTTAGAAAATATTATTAATAGCACACACGGAATTAGATTTGGGATTATTATTCTCGCATAATTAAAGCTTATTTCAACCATAAAAATGTTGTTTTTTATCATAAAGTAAACCCATAAAATTAATTCACTTCATCTCCTATTGTATATTAAAAATAAAAATTCACACTAAATACATAACCAAAAAAAATCACACGAAAACATATAAACTTTTTTTATAAAAACAATTACCAGTAACGATGGAAACCACACGATAAACGAATCACAACAATGTGTATAATTCACACGCACACTAAAACAACGCTGTCAAATGCAACAATGGTACTTTTAGTGGCGAATATAAGCGCGCCTGTCGCCGCAATCAGTAAGTTGACAACTGACTGTGAAATAATAGAACGCTGCTTGAATTTACCACGGCGAGCCGTTTTCCCGCCACGCGTCATTGGCATCGAGTGCGCATGCGCTCTGAATCTGTCTGGATGCACAAAACGTTACGGTCAGCTGTTCAAGATCCACGTCACACGACGCTAACCACACAACATGACACACAAAGAGACGGTGTACAACATTTGAACAGATTTATTCTCGTGTATAATGGACTTGTTTTTATTCATAACAACCGTATCTTGTTCCAGCGGTCAATTTTCAGACGGATTTTTGTAGACTAAATAAAATTGTTTGATTACTTTTCGTATGCACCAAATAATATAAATTTACATAGGTAATAATACAGACGAGGTCAACATGGGTATTGTGTGAGAGTAAAAGTACTTTTTTTATGTTTAAGTTAATTTAATATGTCTAGAAAATTTGATAGACTAAACAAAAATAATGAGTATTGGATATACGTGCATGAGTGTTGCAAATAATAAAAAACAAGAAACTGAAATGAATTTTCAAACAAGTACAGGTTTAGAGTTGGATCATAAAGTGCATAAAGTTGTTATTGTCGTATGGTATTTTGCAACGGTTTTAATACAGTTCATTACACTTGAAGAATTTCTGTATTATTATGTATTATATTATGAAGTTGTATTGTTTTTTTTGTAAGTAATGTATTTTACGAGGAATATAGGCGTATATATATATATTCGAATTTCTATTATTCGCAATATTTACTGTATTAGTTCGGTCAACTTGATTATGTGTCATACGTAGTACTATTTAACTATTAGGAATTGAGTATATATTTTTTTTTATTTATTCATATTTTTTTTTGTATTTCATTTAACTAATTCAAAACTAAGATAATGATAACATAAATAAGTAGATCTAAATCAATAATTTATCAATAATTAAAACTATCGTTAAATGGTAAAAAGAAACAATAGATCAAGAAAATGTAACTAATTATAAAATGACAAACAAAATCCTAAATCTATGAGGAAGTGAAATAATAAATTTCAAATTTGTTATGAAATATAATAAGCGATTTACAGGTGTAAATAAAAATATTATAAAAAATTAAATATAGAAAAGAGGAGGGTGGAATGAAAATTAATCAATTGAATATAAAATAAGATTTTTAAAAATCTGTACTGATCTTTTCAAAATATACATTTTTATCGGCGCTAAATGACCTAGATGTCGACGCGTCATTCATTCACTCATCCATTCATTCATTCACTCACCCATTCATTCATTCACTCATTCATTCATTCATTCACTCATTTATAAGACAACTTTGAAAATATTATTGGATGCAATTTTCTCAATAGCATTGTGACACAATTGTTGAAAAGATAACTGATAAGGCCGATAAAATGGTATTAATATAAGTTAAGTACATTTTCAAGTGAGGAAATATAGGGCAAGCCTATATACTAGGTCTATATAATATACGCCTTTTTCAGATAAGGATAGGCCTATTGCACTATCATTGATTGTCTCACCGCGGTCTCTAATCAGATAAAGGATATATTTAGGACACCGTTTACAGTTTTTTGCCATTCAATATTATTTTATCATATTATTAATTTTTATATTGAAGATGTGTATCACTTATAATGGTAATAATGTAATTCACTAATAGGGCATACGTATTTTAAATGCGTTCTATCACAAATAATCTATCATACTTAATAAAATGAAATCAAGATTTATAGTTATACGTTCGATTTTTTTAATGTTTGTGATTCCCATTAAAATAATTATTTCTGAAATGTGATACGTTTATGTTATCAAAAGCAGATATGAGGATCATTGATTGCCACAGATTGTACAACAATTATGTTTTAAATTAAAAATTGAGTTTGTGGAAAATCGCTTCGCTTGTGAGAAACATTTTACAAAAAAAAAAAACAAGAAAGGTCGAATAAAGCCTTAAATTAATTATTTCAATTGTTCAAATATTTTCACTTTGTCTGAAATACGACGAGAGAGAATAAAGAAATTCGATGATTAATTTCTAGAGGTATACAATCTGGGTAAATACTAGAAGTAATGAATACATTATTTAGTTTGAAAGTTATTACAAATAAAATAAAATTAAGTGTGTGGTTTTGCAGTGATGAAAATATTAACCTGAAACATTAATATAATTAAAATTACAATCCTTGGATTGAAAAATCTTTTCATTGTTAATTGTTAATTCACTATACCGATAACTCTTGTATTTTTTTCATTTATGTATTGAATATGAATGTTATCAAAGTGAAATTTTGTGTTCTAAATAACTGATTTTATTTATGTAAATATTCATTGAATAAAATATGCAAAACAGAGCCATATAGGCTATTTAAATATTTTTCCACCAATATATTTATAAAAATTTCACAAAACAAATTAAAACAATTTAAAAATATAAATAATTAAGAATGTTAATAAAATAATTGATATTATTTTATGCTAAACAAGACTCAAGGGTAAAACAAACCGTTGGGCTCGATTGATAGAAACTATAATAGAAAGTAAATATCGCAATCTGTATTTCTTTTGCGTTCTGGACAGAAAAACCTGCTTCACAATTATATGAATAGCAATGATAATAACGTTAACATAGCTTTGAGCATTATTCTTATTGCAAGGATAAAATAATTAATTCGTACAAACTGTAGTGTAATTATATTATCATAGAAGAAAGACTCTATTTCTCTTACATAAGATCAGGACAGACCTTGACAAGAAGATGAATAACTCATAACTGTCATAACTGAACAAATCGGGAAAAAATAAATATAAATGTAATATATATATCATATTATTATCTTATAGCTAGACTTAAACGACTTATTATGTAATAAAAATGAATATCTACTGATAATTGAAGTCGTTTTTTAAATAAGAAACACCCAATACATATATATATATATATATATATATATATATATATATGTATATGTAACTGACTGATTGATTATTGTTTCCTTAACGACCCCACCAACAGCTAGGTTATACGGGGGTACGAATGAGAAAGTGATTATGGAATTATGAAGTGATGATGAGTGAAAGGACGATTACAAAAACCCATGTCTTATGCGGGACTCAAACCCATGCCCAACATGCCCATGTCCATGACTTCAGTTTCTGAAGCGGTGCCTCAGCTGACTAAGCTACCGAGGGCGGCTATATATAACTAGTTATACTATAATGAAAGCGTATACTGTTGGACATTCCTTCGGAACTTGTCAGAGATTAAAAATAGAAACAATAATTCCGCAGAGTAGTTTTTTAATCTTCGACAAGTCCTGTTGAATGTTCAACAGTACGCTTTCGTTAAAATATTCGTGATACAAAACTATTCTTCCAATTTTCAATTAACTATTCACCAACTTGAACGACTGAAGTATAGATACAAAATATGGATAAACAAATGTAAGAACTGGTTTATTTGGTTGTTTGATTTGTAACCATTTATTTATAAATATAAAAAAATTGCGAATTTTTTATTCATCGTTGAGTGAAACAAATATACTTGACAGATATCAAAAATACTGTATTCAATATGTCGGTATTATTAGATATCCTAGTGAATAAAAACTAATATTTCCTTCATAAAAAATTACAACTAAAAAATGATACATAAGTAAAATGAGTTATAACATGTTTTTTCAGGTTACCATAGCAAACGTAGAAATGTTGAGGTCAAACAAACTACTTTTTTTTTTATTTCAATGCTGCTTAACGACCCCACAAACAGCTAGGTTATTTGGGGGTACAAATGAGCAAGTGAAAATTAAACTATAATGTGAAGATATATGAAAGGACGTTCACAAAAACTCATGACTTAAGCAGTACTCGAACCCCGCTAAATAGTGACTTCAGTTTCTAAAGCAGTGCGATAGTTGACAATTCAGAGGACATTGTTGTCCACTTATTCAACAATGTATGAATTCACTCAGAAGAAACAATGGATACTTCTACTAAAATAATCCTTTTTAATAATTTTGAATGCGTGTTGTTGATATCACGGGATAAATAATACAATTTAATTATCCTGTGACAAAAATTCTTTGAGTTTTCATAATTTTATTTTCCAATTTTATTGTTTTGATAGTTTCATGAAATAATCTAGCCATAGTCATATTGGGAAAGATGTTTCACTGTTCTGACGTAATATTAGAAACCATGTATCCCAGTATTAGGTGAGAGGCCATGATATGTTATTAGAAACATCTATTATTGGAAAACAGAAAATGACATAATATTAATATAATTACAAGTGAAAAGATGTTATTTAAACGATTTCTGCCTTTTATATTTAATGACAGATCGAAACGTAAATCTGACTGAATTATTTTCACTTTTTCGTAATTCAGTTGCAAAAACTAAGTGCTAAAAGTCATGGCTAAAAACATTATATATATATAAGCTTTTAAATCATCAGAAATTTAGTCAATTCACAATATAATGAGTGGTATTGAAATTCACACCAATTTGTATTTTATATACAAATTGGATAATGTTACAATATTAGCTTCGTATTTTTCCAGTTGGATGAGCGTTAACGGAGACTTCGACTGAATCGATCAAGACGAAACTTTTTCTACTCACTATTACTTATATCTACAACTTACGAATGTAAAATTTCTGGCATAACAATCTGTCATATACATTTTTAAATTCTGATTATTTAAATTTTGAGAATCGCAATAAGGATAAAACATATCGAAAAATTGAAGTCTATATTTTTATAAAAAACATTAATATGTTGGAAGAACAATAATGACTACATATTTGGCAAGGTTCATGAATATGGGAAGAGTTTCAAAACCAATGTGTGTAGATTTCTATTACACTCCATATCCAATCAACTCGCTCATCTTACAACGCATTTGCTGCGTTTTCAATGTATTCAAATGTACAAAAACGTATAAAAAATATTTAAAAATGTATTCAAATGTATAAAATATATGTAAATGTATAAAAATGTATAAAAATCCATAAAATGTATTTAAAAATGTATTCAAATGTATAAATATGTATAAAAATTTATAAAAATGTATTCAAATGTATTCAATCTCATAAGTGAAACCGCTAAAGATCATAAAATCATTACTCATCCATCAAGAAACAACGACGAAAAAATTCCGAACACTCCAACATACAAAACCAACAACCCACACAGAAAAGTAAATTAATAATTGTCGAAATATAAATAAAAAAACATGTTTTCAAGAATATAAACAATGAAACAGAGCTACCTACACATCCCATTGTATCCATCATTTGATTCCGATTCGAGCACAACTTTCTACACTGCCTCAAACTACTCGAATCTCTCAGATAACCGTGTGAAAAACTTCAAATCACACGATAAACCGAACCTACGTCATCATCACATGTTGACCAATCATCCTTCCTCAAGTATAATTACTCGGGTTTTATGGAATCAGAGGAAATGAAATAGTTTTAACGAAGCTTTTTAAATATCACTTCCTGTAATCAAATATTGAAATTAATTGAATAGATCGTGTTTTGGGGTTGGTATGTAACCTAATAAAAATATACTAAAACAGTTTAGGTACTGAAGTTGGTAAAAGGAAATTCTTCTTGGAATGCTTTGAGTTAGTTATAAATATAGACATGAAGTTTCTTATATATCCGGGAAAAGTAAAAAATAGAATAATTGGATGCTTTTTCATGGTTTCACTAGATTACTCTTTCTGATTATTTAACCTCATGACCCCACCGAGAGCTAGGTTATTTGGCGGTTTGAATGAATGAAGCTATAAAAACCCATCCCTAATCAAGAAACTCACAATCTAAAATGCCAATATGACAATTGACAATTATTGTCAAGTAAAAGTTGAACATAGAACATTAGGCCTATTAATGTCCCAAATTATATACATAATATATATATATATATATATATATATATATATATATATATATATATATATATATATATATAGAGAGAGAGAGAGAGAGAGAGAGAGAGAGAGAGAAAGAGAGAGACACATATATATATATATATATATATATATATATATATATATATATATATATATATATATATATATATATATATATATATAACTTGGGCAGATTTACCACTTTAGAATGAAACTATATATACAAATTAAAGTATTAACAAATTTGCTCAGCTTTTTTCTTCTGGGACTATTTTCAAAACTCAATTTTTTAGCCTATGTACCAACTTTATCAAATTATCACGTTATCAAAAATACAAATTATTACACAGCACTTATATTATCTCACATTATTATCTCATATAATACTCAAAAAATTGCACACAAGATTATTCTGTACAGAGAATCTCCCAAGAACAATACAAGCATACAATATCATCATCACCCGAACCGATTCCTAAAAAAAAAAAAAAAAAACATAACCCCGAAGGTGTTATACACAATATAAACAATACTTAGTCACGATATACCGATATCAAAACCGATACAACAACAACAACAACAACTAGCCATCCACGCACCTGGTCCTCGACTAGCATAACATAGTATATAATAGCATACTAGTATGTCTAGTAGTGAGTATGCATAGAATTAGAATTACATAGATGTCAAGATTGCGTCGATTTTCACATAAAAAGCTGGTTTAGTAAAATGTTGCCGATTTGACCGAGAGAGAGAGAGAGAGAGAGAGAGAGAGAGAGAGAGAGAGAGAGAGAGAGAGAGAGAGAGAGAGAGACGCATCTTGACTGTACTGTTGTTATGTGTAGGATAGCCTCAGGGGGATAACTGGAAGCTGGATGTACTGACTGACAGCTGATTTCCTGTACCATTACATAATACAGGTTCCGAGCGACCGTCCCCCCTATAGTACATCTCTAGCAACCGGGTAGTTCGAGCCTTTAAGAATTTGTGACTAAGAGAGTTGAAGGTTTCGAGCGACCGTTTCCCCTATTGTACATCATTATCGCACGGTTGATTCGAGTCATCATCTCAGTACAATATAGAATACGAATATACATTTTAAATGAAGGTTCCGAGTGAAGTCCCCCCTATCCTATAAGCCCAACGCACGGGTGGTTCGGGCTTTCATCTCTAGCACTCGGGTAGTTCGAGACCGTTTAGAATTTGTAAATGAAGGTTTAGATTGATCGTCTTCCCTATAATATATCGATAGTTTCCGGGTGTTTCGAGACTTTATATTATATCCTTTATAGTTTAAATCTATGAAAGATGAAGATTACGAGCGACCGTCCCTACTATTATAAATCATTATCGTTCGGATGATTCGAGTCATCATCTCAGTACAATATAGAAAACGTATATCCATTCTGGATGAATGTTCCGAGTGACCGTCCCCCCTATCCTATAACACTAGCACACGGATGTTTCGGACATTCATCTCTAGTTGATACAGGAATAGCAGCAATACCAGCTTTATATTATATAACGGGAGATATAAGATGACGGGATGCGCATCAATTCTCACTTTAATATTATAATCTGAGAGGATGAAAGAAATACTTTTAGTTTTAGTTTTTTTTTTTTTTGTCAGTATTAAATTGAGTTTATCGTTGAAAGAACTGCTAGGTTTTTGTCTACTCATAGACGAGTATAGTTATCATGTTTTAACTTTAAAGTCCACACCTTTTTGAAAAAAAAGGTGTATATATATATATATATATATATATATATATATATATATATATATATATATATATATATATATATATATATATATATATGTCTAAGGCTTAAAACTGTTTTAAAATTGCGACCTTCCCCGGGAGTCGAACCCGGATCTCCAGATTTTTTCACAAGTCAACTTTTTGTGACTGCGAGTTTACGAAATTTTACTTAAATCTGTAAAAACATGAATAAAAATCCTTGAAAAAACCCAGCACCTATCCAGATAACAATGTATGGGAGTTGGGTGTTCATCACCTCGGTGACCATGGTTACGGTCACAATTAACAATCAATATTCAAATCTCTTATCAACTAAACTAATTAACTGTTCAACCAATTTAAAAGATACATCAAATCATGAATACAATAAAAGAACCCGAAAACTATTTTTTATATATATATTTTTTTTAACCTTTTCGCACTTAACTTCAATTAAACAAACAAGTATTTGAAATTATCTCTGTTAATTCTTCCTTCACAAGTACCGGTACCGAGATCATCTTAGACTCCATTGTTACGTGAAATTAACCACCGGTACTTAATACATAGACTACACTATAATTAATTGTTTCTAATTGTTACTTCATTTGAGAGGTGGGAAACACAAAGTTATTTACCGTTGCTAAGCAACACCATATTCACATGCATTTATTATATAAATAAACTTTTTTTTTTCTTCCTCATTATTTTAATTATTATTCTCAACACTCGTGCAATTAGAATATCTTTTATTATTCGTTACACAGTTACTATTCTTGACTGTGAGATTAGGTAGCCCATAACTGTAATGAACCTAGGACGTGGAGAACCAACGTGGAAGAGTTATTATGCAATTGTTAATTAAATTATTAGGTAATTCGTTATGCAGGAGTCGAACCCAGAATCTCTAATAGGCTTATATAAGATGTTTTACATTTTTTTGACATGGTTATTTACTAGGAAAACGCCATATGTGCGTTGTTAGACGAGCGAATAGTAATAGTATGAATGAGTAAAAATGGGTAAAAACTGCTTCGAGTGGTACCAATTTAGCACATTTTATGTTTTTTCTTCAAAGTGGCTGACCCGATCAAGCTGAATTTTTTTTAGAAATAATTGTGTATCAAAATGTAATTCAACTTCACGCAAAATTTCGTCTTTTTGGAAAATAGAAACATTTTCTTTTTTTTCCGCCATGTTATTCTAATGGGTATTCTTGAAATTTCTAAAATTCATAAAAAAAAAGTTACCGCCTGATAATGCCACAAAACTACACATTCTGATTCGTGTGTTTTATGTTTTCAAGTATAAAAGCCCGTTGGTCGGAATCAAACCCCGGCCTTTCTGTTGAATGAACAATCAGCCATAGCCGTTATATTCAGTTCGGTCATTGCATCGAGTGATTCTCTCGTTTTAAATATTGACATTGATTCCGTTTATAAATAGATTCTGCCAGGTGCACTCTCTCTCTCTCTCTCTCTCTCTCTCTCTCTCTCTCTCTCTCTCTCTCTCTCTCTCTCTCTCTCTCTCTCTCTCTCTCTCTCTCTCTCTCTCTCTCTCTCTCTCTCTCTCTCGCTCTCTCTCTCTCTCTCTCTCGCTCGCTCCTCGGTGCAGATGTCCTTAAAGGGGTGTGTCCACCGTGCCTAATGTACTATTCTCTCTCCGCTGATTTACATACGAGTTACGTACATTCGTTCACCACCCTCAACATAACTTTACACCCTATAAACTCTTCGTTCCTTTTTATGTTCTAACCCTTGTGGACGTGTATGAATATTTCCTTTACAATTGTAATTATTAATGAGAAAGCATTTAAATAATGATGAATTATAGTTTTCCCTCCCTGTGTAACGTATAGCTGTTGGTCGGGTCGTTCAGCAGGATTTTTTTTTTAAAGAAACCACAAATTAATTAGCTAATTCTCATGTTTGAAAATTCAAATCTAAATAATATATGTAACAATATTTCGTCGTCTATTTGGATGATTCTTTTTAGAATTGTAGAAGTAATAATTGTAACATATAGGCCCATGGGCCTACATATCTTCAGTAAATGACTATTCAAATATCTGGATATTTCTTTTGAATTTTATTATTTATGTTTGACGATAAATCTAGCCTATAATTTTAATAAGGAAGTGAAGTGTGACCCAAGAAAATGGAATACACTTATTAAATAAGTATAAAAAGGTAAATATAATTGAATAAGTACTTCAATAAAATGAGTATTATATGAGATACGTTACTGTATGTACTCACTAATACAATAGGCATATATATATCAACTATTAATTGATACGTACTATTAATGAAAAAAAATCTATTAGTATAATAAGTGGATTTAACTTTCTGTAATTTTTAACTCACAAAGAATCCATTAGATTATTGAAACCGACAGTTAATAACAACAATTGATATAATAACTGAATTCCGTATGAGATTAGTCGTCATAGAACCATTGCAAACGCCCAAACCTTGACCGGTACATTCAATTCATCGACATTAGGTATTTGATTGTAAAAATGATAATTCAAAAAACACTTAATTTCTCAAAATAAATTAAATATTTCACATATTGATAGTTTGGGCACGCTTATTCATAACGAAGTCAGTATTAATTGAAAAATCAATAGATTGAAATTACATTATAAACCAAATTTTGATGGACATTAAAAATGGAGAAGATAAGGTTCTCATAAAAAAAAATCAGTTTAGGTTCGATAGGATTCGACTTTTTTAGGTTCGATTTATTTTTTTATTTAGAAAATATTGTTTCTATTTTTTTCAATCAACTATTTCCTCCAATAAAATGCATCAATAATTGAATAAAACGTAATGTAATAGAATCATTCAAACAATATAACAGTCATGATATTAGATATCAAATTTTCAAGGAAAACGTTATAGACATTTAAATTTCAGCTGTACAATAACCTCATTAAAAAAAAAACATAATACCAGATATATAAATTACGAATACAATAGTTTTAATACGTTATAGATTAATCCGGCGATTATTCCGGTACTATAAATAAACATTATACCGTGTATCTTTTATTTCCACCCCTCGAATTGTCCACCCTTACAAATGAAGTGGTTTCAAAAGCATATTTCTCCCCAGCAGCTGTCGCTATGCCCAACCTGGTCCTGTCATACGTGGTTTAGTCTGCACAATCACGCGTCATAGTGCGTCATAATGCGTCATAACTCATGGGGCACGCGTCTATGACACCTGTCAGCCGGTGGCGATAAGAGCATGCTCGGGACTGACGGTTGGTAATGGTAGAAGATAGGGGAGACGGGCGCTCGAAGGTTATCAGTGTTTACCTTGTGAATGACCGATAACGTATAGTGTAAACATCATTATGAAGATAATGGAGATCGATAATTAGTCCATGTAAACATGTTTAACTTATAATCAGTGAATACGTTTTGTTTATCTTTATGATTTTTTGAATATTATTTCTGGCATAAACAACTGAAAGATTTTGAAACACTTGTTCTGATTATCACTATTTCCAAATGATTGACATTTTTTAAAAGTTTTAAAATTTACATCTAAGAGTTTTTGTAATATTTAATTGAATCGAATATTATTATTCAAAATGAGTAATTATTTGTTTAAATATCGATATTTTCTAAACAAATAATTTTCCATTATTGGCATTGTGTGATATGGTATATTTACAGAATATTTTTTTTACGATTTAACCTACTACTTTTTAATCCAAATTAAAAATTAACATATTTCGTTATTGATTCATTCTTTCCATCCGCTATAAAATGTGTCAGCGACAATACCGAAGTTATTCAATTATAGTTAAGTGATTTCTTGAAAATAATTAATCCGACCACACAATGTAATAGTTAAGATTCAGCCGACTAATGGAAACGATACGAAACAACCGCACGAGTGCAGGCATTAGCCTATATTCAATACAACCTTGGTGGTTACAGGGAGAGTGTGTGTGAGAGAGAGAGAGAGAGAGAGGGTGAGAGAGAGAGAGAGAGAGAGAGAGAGAGAGGGAGGGAGGGAGAGAGAGAGAGAGAGAGAGAGAGAGCGAGAGAAAGAGAGAGAGAGAGAGCGAGAAACTGAGAGAGAGAGAGAGAGTGAGAGACAGAGAGGGAGTGAGCCTATTATTTGATCAAGACTAAAGAAAGGTGTATTACGTTTCTTAGAGTAATAGTTACAAATCAAGTACACATGTACGTGCATGTAGGCATATATACTTGCGGTCACATACAAAGTTTTAACCTGAATTTAACATTTTATTACACTGAATTTGCTATCTTCCTGTTATAAGGTTTCATAGGTGATGAAATGTATGCACATGATGTATTTTTTTAATTTATTTTATTGAATGTCATTAATAACATACCGGTATGCATGCTACTGTAGAAGAATTATAGGCTATATATTTTTTGTATAAGTTGAAAATGAAAAAAATGATATTAAAAATTGCTTATTATGAAGCTATTATTAATTGGATAATTATTTCAATTTTTATAATCAAATTTCTATTTTTTCAATCATTTCATCCAATCAATTCGATATTCAATTTTATCACTAAAACAAATAATTAATGTTAATTGTATTTTCCATCGAGTTCATCCATCAACATAAAACCATACAGCGTTCTCCTACTTACAATGAAGCGTATGTACCGATACCTAAAATTACAAACACATGTAATAGAATAAAAATGAAACATGCAATTCCTTTTCTTACCTCACTTATCACCAGATCCGGTATCAGCCACATATCCCAGCACTAACAATCACTACTCATAAACCACTGTTACTGTTACACAAACACTAATCACTAAATCACAAGTCAATATCTTGGGACAAAGAACTCTGATTAGCACACGTAGTCGGTGTTATCTTGGCGCATGATCGTGGTACAAACATGGAGATTATGACGTATGAATGGCTTTACTAGTTGATTATAATACACTTGAAATATGATTGTAAAATCAAATGGAATAGTGAAATAATTTGCTGTTTCTATCCCGCATTGAAATCACTAGAGAAAATGTCAACATATGAATACACGCGATCAAAAACACACGATGTGATGAAAAATTATTGTATCAATTTTTGTATAATTATACTTAAAAACGTGATCAAATTTTGGGAAAATAATCTAAAATGTTTGGTAATGTTGAATAATTTAAAAAAAAATGTCGTGAACACTATTGCAATAACAATGTATTCAATGTATTTTTGTATAATTATACTCTAAATCGTAATCATATTTTGGAAAAATAATCCAAAATGTTTGGTGATGTTGAAAAGTTAAAAAAAAAAAAACGTGAACACTATTGCAATAACAATGTATTCAGTTATATTTTCGTCATTGTGGTATAACAACGTGAAAATGTGAGATAGATATAACATACCATGTGAAAAACACAAAAAGTATATCTAGAGAAAACAGAATATTAGTTTTCTATCAAACTTTCTTAATTTTAAATTAAAAAATACCGATATATAAATAATTTATTTTCTTACTTCCTAGATATTCGTGTGGATATCTACCAGCTATAGCTAGTGTCTACGAATGGTTGTTGGGAATGACCAGGTTTAATAGCCCAGTGATATTATACGGAAACTGCTCTACCGGTACGAAATATGAATAATCAAAAACCAAAACGGTCACTAGCCTTCCAGGTTCTACCTTCATGCCTCACATTTCATTTCCTTGTTTACAATTCACGAATAATCTAATAATACAGCACAAAACTTGACTGCCAAATTATTATTCGAATGTACATACAAAATTGAATTGATTTCAATCACTAAAATATTCACATAAAATCAGTTTTAAATTTATTAATTGATTTTTGTAATCGCAGTGAAATATAATATACACATATGGATGTAAATTAAATTTCCCAATACAACAAAAATTTTTGGTTTAAAACCTAATTGATTCACGTTTTTGAAATCAAAAATAAATTATAATATAGTTTTCAATATTGAATATCTATGATTATTGTTCACTTGACGACCCTACCAGAGCTATTTAGGGGGGTTCAAAATATTATATTTCATTTTCAAAGTGATTTTTTTGCAACATGTTGCAAAGCATGCATGTTTTACTTGAATAAATTATTTGTTGTCAGATCAAATTTGTGATGTGAATGTTCTCAAAACTTGAAAAAAAAATCAAAATGAAATTGCATTGATTTACTTTTATATTAATGTACTTTGAGATTTTTTTTTAGAAAGATAAACAAAATAATCACTATGTTTCACCATCGATCACACAACACTAAAAACAACTAACAATTCTCCTCAACGACCCCACCAACAGCAAAGCTATTCGGGGTAACCAAGATATCTTCTCACAAACAAATATTAAAAAACACGTCTTTATCCACTGCCCTCTCGAATAAAACTAAATAACAAAGTATCCGGCGTGTATGAATAGATCTCAAACAAAGGAAAAACTATCCAAGTCGAATAATTATACAATGATAATGATACGAAACACAGAAGACCGTTCACCTTTCTGGAGTCAAACCAAGTTCACATGGTCTTATACCGGAAGTGAGCCAGTTCGTGTGAATATTAGACTTTGATAATAGGAAGTGAGCTATATGTGAGTATGTGTATGTAGAATGCATCGCGTGATGAAAAATACGTGTGCAAAAATGACAGTTTTGGTGGAGACAAAATAAATAAAAAATAAAAATTCCAAACTTTTTTAGTTCCGGAAGTTTTATTTATTTTGTAATGAATACAAGAACAGAGAAAAATGAAGAAAAATAAGTTTTCAAGAATCTCGTGATAAAAAATACGGGTGCAAAAAATGAGAGTTTTGGTGGAGACAAAATAAAGAGAAAATTCCAAACCTTTTTCAGTTTCGGAAATTTTATCTTATTTTGTGATAAATAGAAGAACAAGAACAGAGAAAAATGAACGTGAATAAGTTTTCAAGAAGAAGAAGAAGAAGAAGAAGAAGAAGAAGAAGAAGAAGAAGAAGAAGAAGATTCAAGATTTTTTCTCTTCCCATTGTGAATATTATGAATTGTTTCACAACCCTGAAATTATTACCCAACTATTTATTGTTTGTTGAATGAATTATCTTATTTTTAATTATTCTCTGAGTTGGTATTAAAAAGATCGCCCTTGTGGTGCCCCGTCCAAACGGTTCTACCTTTCATTCAATTGGGGAACAATGATTTTGTATCAAGTTTCGATGTTATTAAAAAAAGAAACGTTTGGGTGAGTTGACATGGATTAGTTTAGTATGGGATAAGTTAGTTAATTATGTCTTTTTACTACGTTTTTTAACTGGTTTGTATGTGAAATATTTCAAGTTCACATGCATTCATGTTACGCTTATTGTTGTAATGAAAACTAAAAACGTATTATATTTGGACTTTCACTGAAAATTTAATATAATACACATATTTGAGAAGTGCACAGTGGTTTGAGAAATCGTAGTCTCTAATCAATTTATTTCATTGAATATAATTTAAAATAAAATGAAATATAAACTTTTTCTATAGGTTTTCCGAAACTTAAGATCCATGGCCCATATTGGGTTATGTTTTTAAAACCATGATAAAAGAAATATGTTCGATGCAATAAGACATACTGATTAGTTTTTGTTTATGGAAAACGGACGAAAAACAAATATTGTTGAATTGGTAATAATGAACAATCTTGAAAAACGTTTATTCTTATTTTCTTCAAAATTATAAGTATATATCTATTGGTATATCTTTCAAAAATGTGTTCAGATGATATATATATATATATATATATATATATATATATATATATATATATATATATATATATATATATATATATATATTTAATACATATATATTATAGTGTAGCTACATGGCAACCGTTTCGACTTTTTGACTTTTTAAAAGCTGTGATTGACTTTACTCTCACAAAAATGACACTAATTGAATCAATTGAACTGAATCAATTATTATTATTATTATTATTATTAATTATGTGAAAATAAACTTTAGGGATTGATCCTAACCTAACTTACCCAATGAAATAGAATTAATATGATAGACCTACACGCTTCAACTTCTTCTTAGTGCCTTATAAAAAAAATGATATGTAAAAACAAATTAGTCATTGTACTAATGGTGAGCGTGCAGCCAGAACATTAATTCGTTTTTAATTTGGGTATTCATTAATCAAAAATTATCTTTCAAAATATCATTTATAACAAAAGTAACCAAATAAACATCACGTAACGTTTTGTCATTGGTAAATTACAATAATAAAGAAGTAAATAAAATTATAATCTTTCTACACAAGTTTAGCATCCTGTGTATTCTATAGATACCAACAGGCCAAGGCGAATAAATTGATTAATTAATATTGAAAAGAATTCAAACTATTGCGAGATGAATTCAATATTGTTAACAAGTGTTAAAACCTGAAGAGAATATCAAACAGAAAAATAGGATGAAATATATTTACATTTTGAAGGATAAAAAAGATGTTTCCGGTTAGGGATGGTGTTTCTAACGTAATATACATTATTCATATTTCCATTCTTATTGTTGTTGTTGTTGTTGTTGTATTTTATCCGATCTGACTTGAAGCTTATGTCTGTATTTCTCTAGTCTGGTACTTACAAGATCTTTCACCTTGTGTAGTTTGAGCAGGAAAATCACTTTTCTCCTTGAGAAGTTCAATAAATCATCGTTACATGGTTTTTGGCAGTGACTTTTTGGGTTAATTAAATTAATTAAAAGTTTATGTTTGATACCGGCTTTTGGATTGAAAACATTTAAATTCGGTAGAAATATACATTTTCAATAGCTACAAAACTGTACATATTCTAAAAATTTTAGATAAAATATATGTTTGTTTTGAGCTGAAAATTCTCCTAAATTCCGGATTTTCCTGCGAAAATTAAATACAATTTTATACTCACCACATTCAGCTCTACAAATATTTTACATAATTGAGGTAATTTTCTTCACGAATTCACTTACCTGAAATCAAGAAACAAAAACATTATCAAACATTGATTAATAAAATTGTATTATAGGAAAAGAAATTATGAAGATAATAGTAATTAATTATAATTGTATACAAAGGCACATTTACAGAACAAATTAGCAGTAACCCTAATTTTCAGAATAAAGGTGATTTTCTCATCTATTTGGCAAATAAGAAATCGCCAATATCTCATGCTATATATTTTTATTTTTTTCTATTTCACTGATACAGAAAACAAATCACAATCACAACAAAAAAAACTTCTGAAATCCAATATGGCCGGATGAAAATTACAAATAGACTGTCCACAATAACATTCTTAATAATGTCACTGTTGAGATATCAGGCCTTACGAATATTATTTCAACCCCCTTTTCTTCCAATATAAATAATCCAATATCCTTCTTCGAATGTAAGTTTTCACTTTCCAAATATTAAATCTAAAATCTTGATAATCTATGTGTAAGAAAATAAATCTCAATCACTGAATACAATTTCTCTTATCTATTGTCATCATATAGTATAATTAAATTTCTTCTTTCATTTTTTGAACAATACAATTTGATGAAAATGTTTCCGAGTTTTATGGTTGAAAGTGTTGTGTATATCTCGAAACGAATCGTACACATTTATTGATGAGATTTATTAAGACTTGAAACAAAAACAAGAACAAAGATAAATATCATAAAATGGTCAAGTGATACCCGGAAAAGATGAGATAGCGATGCGAAATACTGTATAATGAAAGGTACTTTTACTAATTTGTATAAGACGTAGGCCTATTGGATAGGCCAACATAACTTGTATGAAAAGCCCCCAATACGGCCCATTACTGTTTTTTTTTCTTGTTAATAACATCGAAACTTGATACAAAATCATTGTTCCCCTATTAAGGCTAAGGATGAAAGTAGGATCGTTTGGACGGGGCACCACAAGGGCGATCTTACCACCCCATTTTATTATTATTTTAAATTAAAAGCCTTGGACTTTGTCACCAGGTCTACGCTGTCAGTGAACACACTTCTTCGCCGCAGATAAAAGTATTCAGTGGCGGAAAGTCCGGAACACATAAGTATAAACCGTTTTCGCGATTTATCCGGACACTATCAACATTGGTATTAGGAATAATCCAAACACACGAATGTTGATACAATAATTATTCAAGAATGTTGGGGTGGTGGGATCGCCCTTGTGGTGCCCCGTCCAAACGATCCTACTCTCATCCTTAGCCTTAATAGGGGAACAATGATTTTGTATCAAGTTTCGATGTTATTAAAAAAAAAAAAAAATGTATGTAAACATCCATGTCAATCGATACAAAAAAATCAAATATTTCAAGATTGTTTTTCCTATGACATGATGCAACACACCCTAACTACCCTTCCCCGACTAAACTCGCCAAACCAGTTCACTGCTCGCAATAACTATCGCTCAGTGTTGGCGATGTTCTCGTCATATCAACATCAACACCTACACGAATATCTCTCCGCAAGTGAAACCCACATCCACGTAACCCAAACTAACGCACAGTGCAACGCAGAAAACTCATCCCCAAGTGCTACCAACTGCATAACTATCGCCACCATCTGCGTCATAACGACTTTATTACTAATCGCAATTATATTCTATTTATTATATTCAAAAAAATCAGATCAATGTGGCTGTGGTGAATCTCGAAGATCACGAAACGATATATCGAATGATGGTACATCTCGAAGATCAAGAAACGATATATCGAATGATGATATCGATATTAACGAACGCACCGGTATCGGTAATTCTCGCCAAGGTCAGAGACCTAATTGTAGAGGTCAACATTATTTGCGTGATGAGTACCGAAATGTCAGATTTCCATCGACTCTTCGTGACCACGATTATTTATATAACAATTCCCACGAACAGATAAATAATAACGATTCAGAAAGACGTCATGATTTCGAGTTACCATCAGGTGGGCAGTGTCAACGAAATTGTTTTGGTAATTTTCAATGTCACGCCGCAAGGAATGCACAGTCCGGTTTGCGTCGAGGATATTGTCCTGGAGACAGATTTAGTTTTTGTCGGAACTGTCATTGTGGACATATACTTCATCCTAATCCGAATGTAAACCTTAATTATCCAAGCAATTTAAATCAGATTTATCAACATCCCCGAGACGTGAATGGGATACAGGCGAATGGGAATTTTAATCGTCAGATGTTTTCGCCGCCGAGATATCATCCGGGAAGGAACGCTGATGGACCAATCCGACCTGCGTTTAGACAATATCCACACGCAAACATCCCAAATAATCAATTTAGACATCCTTACGCGGATTCGAGATATTTGAATAACAATGTTTTGAATGGTAATGGAAACCAAGTCGACCCGACAGGAAGAAATCTGGAAGAAAGTGGGAATCGACGTACCCAAAACAACACAAATAATCAATCAAATACTCAATTTAGAAATCCTTACTTGGATTCAAGACATTTAATTAACAATGTTTTGAATGGTAATGGGAATCAAGTCGGGCAGACAGGAAGAAATCTGGAAGAAAGCGGGAATAGACGTGCCCAAAACAACACAAATAATCAATCAAATAATCCATTTAGAAATCCAAACGTGGATTCAAGACATTTAATTAACAATGTTTTGAATGGTAATGGGAACCAAGTCGATCCTTCAGGAAGAAATGTGGAAGAAAGCGGGAATCGAGGTGTGACTCCCCACAACAACACGCCGGTGTCGAGTTTATCTGTAGAGACGAGTGACACGTCGTCTGGAGAGGAGGAGAGCGGGGAGGAAGAGGAGAGCCGTGAGGGGGGAGATCGGGTACCGACGCCGCACCGAGTGTATCGGGTTGTTCCGGTACTGCAGGCGGTACCATACACGGTACTGGGACAACATGAACATTGGGTGTGAGGACTAGGGGTGAGAAAACATGAAATTATGAAAAAATTAAATTAAAATTTTCAAGATATTGTATAATAATAATAAATAATATATGTAATATATATATATATATATATATATATATATATATATATATATATATATATTATTTATTATTATTATACAATATCTTGAAAATTATATATTATTATATATTATATATTAATTATATATATATATATATATATATATCGATGTTCCATACAATATCGAATACATATGCCTATAACGGACGTGCATTATATTATTTATTATATCATATTGATTTGATATATTTATTCTATTTTTTCTATTACTATTATTTCTATTTATTTATTACATTTCTATTACCGTATAATGTATATGAAATATATTATACTAATTATTATAAGTTTATAACCATATTGTGGTGAAGATATTTATAACGACTATGTTTACATGTTAATTATTGAATAACATATGTTACTGTTTGAAATGATAATGCCTGTTCAATTGTATCGGCAGATTGTGGAAAGAATAACAATTTAAATGGTTCAGAGTTTATTTAATATAATAAAATAGATCGTTAAAAATTGAAACTGTTTGGAGAATTAACTAAAAACTGTAAATTTTCGAATTATATAAGTGAATATTTGGGGAAATTATATGAATTTTCATTTTCTTATTAGGTTTGATCAGTGGTATATATATATAACGTCTCACTTGGAAAAACGAAAGTAGGTTATAGAAATAAGTTTTAACATCGAATGATGAATAAATTGATATAACACAGAAATTAATGACGTCTATGTTTGTCATTAACATTACGCAAATGACAAAATGTCCATATTCGATACTATTATTATATTCGTATTAGTTAATATGTGTAATTATATGATTATCATTATAGGGCATTAGCGGTTGCAAAGTTTTTGCGATGAAACATTTTACATTTACTAAAATTGTGGCCCAATGTATAAAAAATGTATAAAAAATGTATAAATAAATTCGAAAAGTTATCAAAATTATAGTATGAAAAAATCTTTATCGGGATAGGCCTATACATGATAATTTTACCCAACTTGGTTCAAAATTTACATGAAAATACCAAAAACATTTTTTTATCTGTTATAAAAATTCAAAGTGAATATTGAATGAGTATTAAATATATGCCGCTTAACGATTTGTAAATATTGAAAATCTCTGTGACAAATAAAAATAAAATGTTTATTTTTATATCATTATTACACGGCAAAACGATTTATATATGACAAACATAACAGCGCTGGATTGTTCTACTGACCTTTCAATTAGATAATAACAATCACAAATAATCACAATTACGAATAATCACAATTATATCGACGAATAAACGCGGCAATCGCTACAGTTTTGTGTTTAACGACTCTCCCTTGTTATTGCTATTAGTGCTGATAACAGATCATCAACTGGAGTAGAAACGAAGCTAAGCAATTTCAATGTAATTGTGGCAATTAAATCTATCTTGTTTACCTAATCTCGAACCCTGACATTGAAATGTGTTTATATATGTAAATACTTTACATTATGTATTAAGTAATTTGTGTTTATTTAATCAATTTATTTCATTTATATATCAGTGTTTGTAGTTTTTTAAGATTACATCGTTTCTAAGACAAGGAATTTAATTAAAATAATGTTACATTTGATTTAATCTTCATTTATTCAAACCTTGTTTAGATTTCCTTTATGGATGGATAATATACTTGTGTTCAAGAGAGTTGGAGGTTTACTACCAACAAAGCAAGCAAGAATATCACAGCTGTATATTTGTACAGCTGTGCTTTGAAATAAATATAATATATATAGGCCTATATATATATTATATATATATATATATATATATATATATATATATATATATATATATATAACTTATATATAGAGAGAGAGAGAGTAGAGAGAGAGAGAGAGAGAGAGAGAGAGAGAGAGAGAGAGAGAGAGAGATGTATATTCACACCTCATTAGGTCAAGATTAATTTATTATGATCATATTTATGACTTGTTTATATTGAATCTGTTTTTGTTTGGAATATATACTCACAAACATAGTTATCAAACAGGTATTTTGTTTGTATTATAAATAATTATAGGTTCGCCTTAGTACTGACAGCTCAATCAATAAAACAATGGCTGCATATTCTGTAATAATTTATTATAAAAAAATGCAAAAAACGAGTCAAAATGTAAATATTAACATTAAATGTATATCGATCATATATTCAGTTCAATTTGATTTGTAATAATAATCATTAGATTTATTCATATTTACAAAACAAATATTTTATAATATACTATAGGCCTAACAAAATATATATTCCATACACTTGTATCCACGCAAGAAGGTCATCTAACAATAGTTGAATGATTGTAATTGCACAGAAACTCACTACGGTTTGAAACATGTAACGCGTCTGAAAGATGTGATTGCGATCTAATTGTAAATCTCGTCTCAAAGAAATCAATGATTCTCGAAATAAAATTCCAGAGGGATATTTGTATTTGTAATTTTGGTGAACGACATTCTTCTTTCTTGAATGAATCTTGAATGCAAGTATATATATATATATATATATATATATATATATATATATATATATATATATATATATATATA
The DNA here is from genome assembly GCA_907164805.1 of Brachyptera putata. NCBI lineage: Eukaryota > Metazoa > Arthropoda > Insecta > Plecoptera > Taeniopterygidae > Brachyptera > Brachyptera putata. The sequence continues at coordinate 26,023,978 of OU015469.1, read as the reverse complement.
TATATATATATATATATATATATATATATAAATACTAATGGAATATTTAAATATCATTAATGACTTCATCATCTCAATAATAACTCATTTAAATTTCAAGTTAATTAATCATACATATTATATACCTTCATTTAAGCTAGTAAAAACATTTTCGCTTGAATACAAAAACAAACACCGGCACTCAATTATAAACGTTAAATTACATTTAACGTAATACTTTCATTTTCTTCTTGTTAATGACAGGAAAGCATTAACACATTTATTAACACATTGCATTTCAAACAAGTTTTAGTGAAAAAATCATAAATGCACTCCCAAGTTTTTCTTATTCGAATCTTCAAACACTTTCATTTTCTAAACATTTATCAGAGGAAAATGAGATAGGGTGTCCTAAGAATGTATAGCTAGATTGGTGTATATATACTTTATAAATAAAATATAATAATTATCTAAATATATGAATATATGCACTGTATAGCTAGTTTGATTAGCGCTATGAATACACTCTATAAATACTCTATGAATAGCGACAAGACTCCAGAAACGTCAGGTTCATCTTTATATTTAAACAATTTGTTATTTCGACTTAACAATGTGTTTTAATGATACGCGTTGAATCTATTTAATTGATGTTCAAACATATTAATCCGTTTAAACAAGTTAATCCGCTAACTATTGCCTAATCCATTAACTATCAATTCGTAAAACCGCGCGGGCCTAAATTGCCTGAAATATATCACTAACTACTAACTAGTGCAAACCAATCATAAACGGCGAATAGTCTCTATAATCTAGTTAGTTCGCTAATTCCCAGGTAGATCGCAGCAGCAGTACTAATTAACAACAGCCCACTTTACCCTCCCAATCAAGGAAAACACTGTATTTACAGCCGTGTGATACATGGGATGAGTTCCCATCACTACACCCACAGACCTTGAGTCATTGTCAAGTTGAACGTCTGTTCATGTAATAATCATTTTTAATCATTATTATTGTAATTAAATAGGATGAAACGGAAGTCATTAACTACGGAAATAGTAATTAATAATCAAGATAATGTAGTAGTTAGTTATAGACTAGTTCGAGTTAAAAAAGTAATACTTTGAAAAAGAGTGAGAATTATTATAATAGTTGATTTCGAAGAACAACGAACATACTAAGCATATTTATAAAATAATTGTGGACGTTTTCATTTCAAGAATTAAAGTTTGCTCAGCTGTTATTTTGTTACTTTTTCTTATTTTCTTCACAAGTAAATAGCGTAGTCGATTATAATGGGTAATACCATTGACTGAAGAGTTACTCAAGACGTTCCATGTAAGTTACTTCGCGAGATTCAAAACCCTTTCATTATTACCAGAAGTTACGTCAAACATCGCTACACATTCCTAGAGCGCTGCTAGCAGTCAAGTTGGAGACTTGGCAGACCAGCCAGACAAGCATCCATCTAACCGTCGACTGAAGCACAATCGCCGAAACGATTCTGAGCGCTCTTAGCGGTGATTGACGGTACTAAGGGGTGAGGGGTGTGGGGAGGGTAGAGACAAAGGAGTGGGGATGAATCTTAATTCAACTTTTTGTGTACTGTCTTTCTATTTCTTTAGTCTGTACTAGTATTGTCCTGGACGACAAAGAGAGTCAATGAGAAACCTCTGTCAGGATAGTCGACCGAGGCGGAAATCGAACTCCGGTCTAGTGTGCTAGCCACTCGACCACACAGAGCTGATCGTATCAATCATTTGGTATACATTATTATTAGTCCACCTCAACTCACAGTTCGTTCATTAGGAAATAGCTATAGCCCGGAATAACTGAAACAAACAAACTTCTAGTTTGTTTAAAAACAGCTGTTAATCTAAATCACATTCCTGTTCAACATGTTGATGTTGGTATGTGAAAGGTGATGTGATCTACCCATCACATTAGCATAACCGCATCCATTACCAACCTCACAGGCTTGAAACGCGGTGCGGTGTTTTATGAATTGGGTCAAGTTCTCACCATTTCTCGGTAATGTGAAGATTATTCATGTAGTACGTTTGCTTACAAGTGCCAAGGTCTATAGAGAAGACGTGTGATTAGTCGATATAGTAGTTCTACCTTCCGTATATTTGAGCTACTTGATCGACTCTGGGCTGGTCCCATTTCTCGACAATGTGGATAGGCCTATTAACAACGTAGTACGCTTACAAGTGCCAAGGTCTATAGAGAAGACGTGTGATTAGTCGATATAGTAGTTCTATCTTCCGTAGTTGAGCTACTTGATCGACTCTGGGCTGGTCCCATTTCTCGACAATGTGGATAGGCCTATTAACAACGTAGTACGCTTACAAGTGCCAAGGTCTATAGAGAAGATGTGTGATTAGTCGATATAGTAGTTCTACCTTCCGTGTAGTTGAGCTACTTGATCGACTCTGGGCTGGTGCACCCAACCAGTACTTGCACCCTTGTTGCACTACAATGACATTTATCAGAAATATTACATTTTTGACTTTTATTTGTAATCTTTCATCGGCCATATTGGAATTTTGTTATCAACTTTCAATGTCGAATAAAGTCGAATGAGGCTGTTCAGAAACGTATGTCCATGATCACCAAAAACTCATGATTCACTGCTATCTAGATATATTTGATCAACAATGCATTATCAACCTTCTTAATACTAACAATGCACAAATACAATTTCTGTAAATAAGTGTGATAATCAAATTTCATTATCATTTCCTTTTTTTATATTGGGTTTTAACGACGCACTGTTATGATAGCGCAGATCTAATGGCGTCGGATGGATGATTAATGAGATGATGGGATGATGAGATAAAGGTTCTTGGGTAATGGGAAGGATAGTGGGAAGGAAGCGGTCGTGGCCTATATTGTGGGAACCATCCCGGCATTAGCCTAGACTACAGAGGGAAACCACGAAAAACCCCTGTAAAGATGGTCGGCGGCGGCCCCTCGTCTCCCGGATCACATGAAGCGAGCGCGTTAATCACTGCGCTACATGTGCCGGTTATCATTTCCCCAATAAACATACTACTCATTCTTTATGAAGAAATTTGTATTTTACGTTGCTATTATTCATCATATTGTATGTTACACTGTTGATTTCAGTGATGGTAATGCGGAATAAAATGAAAATTTAATTAAATTAAATTGAATAAACTTTTCAAAAAAGATTTGGAGGTGCGGGGCATTGATCCCCGTACCTCTCACATGCTAAGCGAGCGCTCTACCATCTGAGCTACACCCCCAATGAATATTTAAATACTTATAAGACTAGTCTTGGCACTTTTTATGACCTAGTTTTGTAGGTCCGACATTTAAAAGACAGGTTTTGTTCAACTTTCTGTCGTGTAGCTCAGATAGTAATAGTCAATTAGGAGCCGGGTTCGAACACCCATATCAGGGGGTGTAGCTCAGATGGTAGAGCGCTCGCTTAGCATGTGAGAGGTACGGGGATCAATGCCCCGCACCTCCAGATATTTTTTGAAAACTTTAACCAATTCGATTATACGGTTATACGGTTAAAAAATGTTGTTTTTAACCGTTCATACGCCTAACAATCAGGCGATTTAACATGAATTTTTATTACTTAGAATGTCCTTTAATGTCCTTTAATGTCTTCAATACTTGAACTTCGTGAACTTGATAGAAACTTTCGTATCTAATGTTTTATAGAAATATAATTTTAATCGAATAAAAATGGAAAGTTGAAAATTGAAAATTTCTCATGAATTCAACATTGACATTATCAATGTCATCCTTATGGGAATGTATATATATATATATATATATATATATATATATGAATATATACCGTATATAGGTACATATTTATATTGAATAGATTGGATTAAATAGAATATATTTGAAAACAATTCATAGTTATTCTCTTTTGACTAGTTTAATATTTCCTATCAATATTTACAGTATCCACCCATTTTCTATTATTACTATTATTACTATTATTATTTATTTATCAAGAGTAATGACTTGAGACAAACGTGTATCTATTTGTTCAGACAGTGTTATATTCTTCAGTCTACAATAATTGTTTACATTTGAACATAGAAATAAATAAAAATAAATTGAGAAGAAGATAAACAAGTATTTTAACGAGTCCGATTCTCACACATGTTTAACGAAATCGTGTAGTTCGTATTTTATGAAATGTTAGTTTTTAACTTATGACATCCACGATTTGTCTGGGAATTAAAATGAAATTCAAGTATATAATGACCGACGAGATATTTTAAAACCCCGACAGTTGTTATTATGTATTTTCACTTTTACAATGTTATGTAATAACTTGTATATCGCTTAAGAGTCTATGGGAGTCGATTTAGTGGAATATCGGTTTTCAACTTTTAAACGGTGTGAGATATCGGAATTCTGATAACGAGAAAACACAGATATTTTGATTACCTTCGAAATGGTGTAAGTAATAACTATTTATCTCAAATTGCATAATTGTAACGCGTATACGGTTAAAAAATGTTGTTTCCAACCTATATGCCTGACAATCACGCGATTTAAGATGACTTTTTATTAATTATTTGTCCTTCAATGTCCTTTAAAACTTGATAGAAATGTTCGTATTTTATGTTTTATAAAAATATAATATTAATCGAATAAAAATGGAAAGTCGATAAAATTGAAAATTTCTCATGAATTCAACATTGACATTATCAATGTCATTCTTATGAGAATTTTCAAATTTCCCAAATCATTTTCTGTAAATATGCTAAAACGATGTCTCAAAAACAATCTTAATCTAATATGCGATTCACAAATGGAAAAAAAAAAATCCGGTACGGTATCTAAACTAGAATCTTTGCTCTATACGGTCATCATCAACAGGTAGTTTACAATGTCCACTCGCCAACACTCCATCATATTAACCAGCCAGTCATCTCGGGTTCCTAGAAATGTAATAAACGTAGGCACTACATATAATACCCGTGCAGTCTCACCTTGAATTAAACGCTATTATAGTTATTGTACAATAGATAGACATCAGCCATTGACATTGTATAATTCTACACGACAATGTAGCCAACCAGCTAAAGTAGGTTTGGAACTGAGAGCTTGTGTGACGTAGGCGAGTAGTTGGAAGGTACATTTAGAATGGTATAACATATAAAGATTCTGGTTATGAGAATAATTTGGAGGGAAATTACTTGAAAAACAAAAAATCTTCAAAATCCATTTAAATTTCTACTGAATATGAAATAAAATATTATATTATATTATATTATTCCGTAGTTCCACATAAATCGGTTCGGTTGTTTGGATGATAAAAAATTATGATGTGATTTCTTTAGATCAATCAGAGCTATAAGAAACCAATTAAATCTACGCAACAGGTGTCACCAACTAATTTAGAACGATTAAAATTAGTAGTGAATAAAACAAGAAAGCACAGTGATATAATGATTTGGAACTCAAGGTCATATCTTGTCACTTTCAGCTCTGGAAACCAACAGTAAAATATTGAAAAACCAAAAATTCTCTCCGGAGGTAAACTGGGAGCAATTCCGCCCCTAGACCCCCACTCCGGTATTGGGTGACGACTTCAATTTTTCTGTAGCATACCCACCTTGTAATTCACCGCACGCCACTGTTATATGTGGGTATATATATATATATTCATTATACTTTGTAAGTAGAATGTAACAACCATACAATGTCTTGTTTTTCTTTTCTAGTCCATCTACTTTATTACTTTTTATGTATGTGAAATACGTACGGTTTTCAATTTATACTCATCATTCACTTTTTTAACTCACAGTCAAGTCCTTTTTAAGGACTCTCTGGATGTTTTTTGGTTCTAATTGTAATTTTGTTCCCGTCTCAGTGTCTTTGACCAATTTAAGAAATTACATTTCATATAAATATGCCTATCGCTCGTCCAACAACAGTTTTCCTACAGTCTTCCCTCTTCAGCCCGAGTGCACTGTAGTCGCAGGACAATGTATGAATCCAGGTGATCTCCGCGTGTATACGACGCCCAACTAGTCAAACAAACGAGGGCTGGGCCCACCACGCTATACAGCCAGATGTGCTCGCTCACAGCATGCAAATACTAATACGGTGCCATTACGAGCAGTCATACGTTCAGAGTTTCAAAAGAAAACGTGTTTTTGGAGGCTGTTGAAAATGCGAGATTTGATCGAATCATATTTGAAATATATACTTCTACATAATATATATATATATCTGAGCACGGAGATTTTCGCTGCCGATTATTGATGGTAAAAATATTTTTTCTGTAATTTTGCCACGATGAAGCATTGGGTTTCGTGTTAGAATCCCAAATGCTTTAACGTGGCAAAATAACCAAAAAAATATGTTCATCATATATATTAGTTACATATATATATATATATATATATATATATATATATATATGTTGTTAATGCTGCTTAAGACAGTTCATGCACGGTGCTTATAAAAATAGAGAAATTTACCTTCACTAATTTTTTCCAGGTTTACAAACCAGTGTAATCGAATGAAAAGTTTACATCTCCAAGATAATGTTATGCTCTTTAATTAATGTGACATTCTATTCAAGTGAATTCAATCAATTTTAAGATAATACGTCAATGAATAAAAAGAATGTGATGAAATTCATTGACGTATTATTTCAAAACTGATTGAATTCCCAAAAATAAAATGACATATTAATCAAAGACCATAAAATTATCTTGGAGATGTGAACTTTTCATTCAATTACACAGGTTTTTGAAATGGAAACAATATTAAGATAAATTTCTCGATTTGTGTAAGCACCGTGCAATGTAAACATACAGGTGGTGGTGCCGGGTTTCAGTAAACGGTAAGCGATCGGATGTCCCACTTATTGTTGTTGTTGTTGTTGTTACTAGAGTGGTTCGGCCGTGGCATCAGCTCCTACATCTAGCGTAAGATAGAGGAACAAGATAAAGTACCGCTAAATAAGAAAGCTTCAAATGATTGCTAGTTTCACCGGTAGATCGCCTACTAGCTCAGTTTCAACGACAGACATTTGGCGGTAATTGGGGACTGGATCAGATATAACGAAAGATTTTCAAGACAAATTATGTTTATAACTTATAAATGTATAATTGTGTTATTATAATTGTTTTAATTCTGACTATTATAATTATGTATATATATATATATATATATATATATATATATATATATATATATATATATATATATATATATATTTATATATATATATATATATATATATATATATATATATATTATTTTATACGCCTTTTTTTAAAACTTTTATTCGACTCTTCATATTGAAATTGACCGTATCCTACAAATAAATCAATGTATAAATTATTCAACAGGTAAAATAAACAAGTTATAAATAATTTCCATGAATGAGACGACTGGGGCGCCACTTAATAATGCAGTGTCATTAAAAACTATATAAATTGTGTCATTCTTTGTGCGTAACGTTATTATTATTGTTAGCTATAACACCACAATGACGTGAGAAACGTTAAACGTTTCTTTGATAGCACACAAGATCATAAATAATGCCTTATCAACATGTGCTTGTGATGAAGGCTTGAACCACCCGCGCGCTAGTGATGTGAGGTAGGGAAGACGATCGCTCGGAACCTTCATCTCTCGTGGATGCAAGTTACAGGAGAGATGAAGGCTTGAACCACCCGCGCGCTAGTGGTGTGGGATAGGGGAGACGATCGATCGGAAGCTTCAGGAATTACAAATAAGTAATGTGTCGGGGATTGTGACAATAATAGTAAATACCATAAAACTCGTGTGCGCTTGCGTAATCTCAGGTACACTAATCTCGCTGGGTTTTGTAATACAATTACTTTTAGCAGGGAGACATTTTTTCTATTTCATTTATAAATCGTATATGCATACCTGCATGTATACACTACCCATTGGCAACATAACCCAACTTTTTGTAATAATCAATCAATATTGGAATTGACTAGAAGGTATTAAATTAAAAAATGAGTATAATGTAGTTTTAAATATTTCTTCACTTGGCATACTTGGTACCGGCTACGTCTCAAAATATTCCAATATATATTATGAAAAGTATGATTAAACAAAGGCGAGAAGAACTAAAAACATGGCTGCCAACGTCAGATTCCAGCCTGCCCTTTCCCGCGCTTTTTTACGAGGTTGATTGATCCCGTATTCTGATTGGTTCTTTTTATGACGAACGCCATCTTCAAGGCGTCCCCAGTCTCCATAGGGCAAAATGTTCCCGCCAGGAGTATTTACAGGTATTAATGATCATAGATCTTCACAGTGCAAGGTATAAAATTAGCAAATTCATCATCAGATGCAGACAATATTAGTCGAAAATGGTAATAACTCGAATTTTATAAAAAGCTGGTGAGATCTCTTGTATATGTAACAGTAACATTCGATAATTTTGCCAACAATTTCTCCCTCCCAGCTGTACCCTGCCTCTTTCAAGTCGATCTATGTACCAAAGGCCTACACTGACCGGCACATGCAGCGCAGTGGTTAACGCGCTCGCTTCATGTGATCCGGGAGGCGAGGGGAATTCCGAACCCAGTTCGATCCCCGACGCCGACCATCTTTACAGAGGTTTTTATACGTAGTTTCCCTCTGTAGTCAAGGCTAATGCCGGGATGGTTCCTACAATAAGTCGGCCATGACTGCTTCCTTCCCACTATCCTTCTCATTACCCAAGAACCTTCATCTCATCATCCCATCATCTCATTAATCATCCATCCGACGCCATTAGATCTCAGTTATCATAACAGTGCGTCGTTAAACCCAATATATAAAATAAAACATAAACTAACCAAACTTTGCTTAAACAAGGATTTAAAAAATACATTTTTCAAATCTTTTATACATCCAGTCTGTTGACTTTGTACGGTACTTTCCTCTAAATCACCATTTTTCTCCCATGACGCTCCTACTACACCAGCTGTAGGAGGGTATTGACACTCTATTGGCAATCTATGCACCTTGTTGGACCAATCAGCGACCAGTTACACTCCAGCTGTCAAATACGACAATTACAGCTATTGATTAATTTCCGGCTAGATTCGATTTGTTCCCTAATTCCTAAAAACTATTATTTTTATTAACTCAACCAAATAGAGAAGTGGTACATTAACCATTCACATTCAAACTTCTATACAGAATAACAAATGAAATTAGACGAAAAAAATAATAGAGCTTCTGAACAATTGAAATACTTCTTTCGTGAGAAAAAAAAACAGTTTAGTTCTGGAATTAAAAGATAATTATATAAATGTAAAATTAACGAATTATTTCGGCGTACAATTTTATTTTTAAAGTTCTTTATTATTTTTGCTACGTACTAATTCATGTGTATTATTAATTACGTATTTGAATCAACTCGACCAAACAGTGATCTGGCAAATTATCCATTTACATACGCCTGAATGTAGAAAAAGAAAAGAAATTGCATAAAAAAGAAAATATATTCACCAAGGTACCTACAATAGTTTTATTTTCAACTGAATACAAAAAAAAGAAAGTCTAATTTGTGTGAATGAAAAATTAGCAAATTAGAGTAATACTTTTTATATTGTCATTGTATAATATAACGTAATATTTATTGAGTGTATATTTGAGGATTTAATGATTGAGGAAATGGGATGGGAAAATTTGGCGAAACGAAGACAAATAGAAAGAATGTGCAATTTTGTTAGAGTCAAGAATGAATATACAGGATGGGATGAATTGAGCAATAGAATTGGAAAGGGATTACAAAGAAGTACAAGGGGAGGGGTAAGAATGGAAGTGGAAAAAGTGGATAGAGAAGTAGGTAAATATGGATTCATTCAAAGAACGACGCGGGAATGGAATGAATTGAAAGAAAATATCAAGAAGATCAGTGATTAAAAAGCTAAGAAAAAATAACAAACTATAATTTTATTGAGTATGTTTGATTGTAATTTCATTAGAGTAATCATTACCACCTGTTTTAAAAACAATATGTCATGAGTCTAGAGAATACACTAGATTTGGCTTCATGAATTTACTTTTACACACTATTAATTTGCTACAAATTCTTCATAATGACCGATAAATTTCTCTGTCACCTTTATTAAATCGAATTGTATGCATTTTATTGATGCACATTCATCTATTACGTCAAAATTATCTCTCTTTTTGAAAACAAATTGAATACTTGAAGTACTCGATAACCTGATTTCCTAGATTTAATCATGAAAGGAATGTCTCTATCTTCCTTCATATCACGATAATAACCGTACAATCTTATAAACGTTATTATTACATCACAGCATGATTCATAATAATGATAATCATTACTCCTACGAGCCCACCTTATCGGTACACTCAACCTATTTCCCGGTATGTGGATTAGGCTAGACAAACACCCAATAAAGTCAACAGAGATTCGTTAATAGGTCAATGAATCTGACAGCAGATGTTGCGTTATCTTTTGCATCACTAGATGTATATATTGAACAAGTGCAGAAATAAATTGTGGTTTTGATGAGATTATTTGAGTACATAGGGCAATATAATTGAATAGATTATTGTAAGCAAAGACTTTAGGTTGGGGCTCATATTACCAATAATAAAAATGTGTTTATCAAGCTAATTAATCAATTGCAGTACAAAAATAACATTGGTAACCAAGGGTAATAACAAGCTAATCCACTAATTATCGCTTAATCAACAAATTTATCATTCGTAATACTGGGCCTTAGATGTGTTGTTGGAAGAATATTTATTAAAATGAAAATATCTAGATCAGTGAGACTATATGAAGCGAAACTATAAAAAGTTAATTGAAATAGTGTTTATATTAAGTGTTCAAACAAATATTAGAGATCATAAATAAGAATTAACAAGTTTTACACCTAAAATCTACACCGCTTGGTGCTGTATGACTGTTCATTTTTATGGGCCCTATGAGTTTTTTAAATTTCCAAATTTCCATTTAAATTTCCAAATTTCCATTTAAATTTCCAAATTTCCGTATTTCTACGTATACGCTAGAAATAGAACTTGTCCAGTAAGAGAATTTGTATATTTCATAGCGTATAATATTGCCTATATATATATATATCAAGGCATCCATATAACATTTATATATATATATATATATATCGTCGAAATCTGATACTAAATCATTGTTCCCCTATTAAGGCTGTGGATGAAAGATGAGATCGTATGAACGGGGCACCACAAGGGCGATCTTAACACCCTACATTACTCATTATTCGTTAGTTTAATTATTAGTATTCACTATTGACATTACTTATTATTAACATCACAAATTAATTTTGAAATCATCAGCAAACCGATCCATTAGAATCTGATTAGCCAAACGGTACAAGATACGTATACTAACTCCACGAACCTGATTTATTGACTACTAAAACATAGTGTACCAAATAAATTTCTCTGTAGCAAGACTAATTTATATGGTCCATTCCATTTAAGAACATCATCAATTAACTAGATATAATTAACATACCTGTTACTGGCTTGGTAACTGTGAGATATATATATATATATATATATATATATATATATATATATATATATATATATATATATATATATATATATATATATATATATATATATATATATATATTGGCCTATATATATATATATATTTTTTTTTTCTTTTCTTTTTCTAATGCTCCTTATAACGACCCCACCAACAGCTAGGTTTACGGGGGTAGCGGGTGATGAACTAACATGAACTATACATTACATATCGTTTTGTCGAAAAAACAAATTATCGAAATGTCAGCCAAACGATCTTTCGATGAAACGATCCTTCGACAATTCGATATTTCGATTGATTGTTATATCGATCGCCACTTTAACCCAACAGTCCCAGTGTTATACGATATACTAGAATACATACATTTAGAAAACTACATACTTGTGTCCAGGAAAGAAGGAGTGTGTGCTCTTAATTAGATGAGCGTAGCGACGACTTCCATTCCACATACCGAGAAAAAAAACGGACTTCATTTTTGAACTTCATTTTTTTTTAGTCGGCATACAGGTCAGACAAAATGACCAATCAACTTGAAATTGTTTCTGGACATTGATGTCGTACCAGAATTGGTTAGAATTGATTTTGAGCCAAATCGGTTCAACGGTTTTTTAAACGGTCTTTTAAACGGTTATCGCTATTTTAAGCCAATTTCACCACACATTCAGTTTATAGGAAGCTTATATTTAATGTGAACCCAAACAAAGTAGCTGGTTGTGAGTTTCTCTTGATGGCATGGATCATAGGTCAGTGCGTTTCGCCCTGAATAAATTACCAATTAACTGACTTATCTGCAAATTAACTTATTCAATTATTTTCATGCAAATTATAACCTCTAATAAATTCGTATCAACTTAAAATAACAAGATAGTTGCAAATACAAGATATGCAAAACTGTTTTTTTTTTAAATCTAGAACGAACTAAAATAAAGCTTAATTACGAATTAAAGAGATAGATATTCGCACGACATGTATGTGCACGGAACAATAAACAACGCACGTGGCTTAATGGCGAGGAATTGTTGAGAGTTAAGAGTGCTAGGGAGTTGACTAAGGCCCGGTTGTACCAAGTGATGATTAGTGAATTAAGCAGAAATTAGCAAATTAACTTGTTATTACCCTTGGTTACCCATGTTATTTTTGTACCTTAAGTATTGATTAACTAATTGATATTTAATCATCAGTTGGTACAATCGGCTCTTAGCAAAATGTCAGTAATTTGGAGATAACATTTTGAGCGGTGCAGTGGCACATGGGCCCTCTGCTAAAGTTACTGTGGGGGGCCCACTGAGTCTGAAGTTATTTGCTAGAATTATAATTCATAATTTGTACGTTTAATTTTTTTTGGGACTATAAATGAGAGACTCAGGGCACAGGGGCCTACTTTCGGCGATTATAATTCAAAAATTTCAGTAAGTGGACCTTCAAGGTCATTCAATATCAAGATAAACAGCCATGAATAAATGATCTTATTCTCACACCATTTTGAAGGTATTGAAGAGATCTGTATTACCCCCGTATTAGAATTTCGATATCTCATACCATCACCTAAACCTGATATTTCGCTAAACCGACTCCGATGGACTCTTAATGTGAAATAATTAATTCGTCTGCTAAGAAACGGATTTGCATGTCGTTTTATTGAAGTTGAACGGTACGGCATGTTTGTAGTCGTAACGCAGCTTTTGCTTGCGTGGGTGCGTTTTGAGGTGAGCCTAATTCGCGGCCGGTGCATCAAGTCGGCGTAATTATACAGTTAATCAAAACAGACACCAACTATAAGTTCACAGTAGAAATATTGAATCCAATTCACATATAACTTATGTACATATATTTATATATATATTATTTTAACAACTTTCTGATTAACCACCAGTAGGTTATTATAATGGTATGATTTAAAAAACGTTTAAAAATCGCGACCTCCCCGGGACTTGAACCCAGATCTCCAGATTACCGGTCTGTCACACTTCCGATATATAGATTTATATATATCGGATGTCTTCTCTGGCATAATGGGTAGTGCGTCAGATGGGCAATCTGGAGATCCGAGTTCAAGTCCCGGGGGAGGTTGCGATTTTTGCACGTTTTTTTAATCATACCATATATATATATATATATATATATATATATATATATATATATATATTTACTCTTCTCTTCAATTCAATAAAGACGATTTGGATTGCATCAGTATTGTCACATGTTGATGAAAGGTCGATCGTCATATCGGTAAAGCAGGAAGCAGCTAGTACCACTTGAACCCACGTGTTCGCATACCACGTGCTAGAGATGCACAGATCCCAACAATCGATAACCCAACAAAACACTACAATTAGAAAGAAGCGATCGGCGATTGTCTTTCAACGTATAACAAATCGTAAAATTGGATTTTAATTCGAAACGTTACGGAGATGAAAATCATACTTTCACTCGGCGTAAACATTTTCATAGTTGATTACACCGATGATTGGTTACGAACGAGAAAGCTTCCGACTGCATTCTTCGGGCTGCCTGTGTTCCATGGATCTTGTGCTGGTTTGTTGAGGCAGGTCTTCGTTACATGCTGTACCTAGGAGAGTTGACACTTGGCTACCACAACAGCGAGACAAAATATCAATCTTATAATATATGTATAAGCACGTGTATACTATGTATGTATATATATATATATATATATATATATATATATATATATATATATATATATATATATATATATATATATATATATGTATATATATATATATATATATAAATATAATGATACGATTTAAAACTATTCAAAAATCGCGACCTCCCCGGGACTTGAACCCGGATCTCCAGATTGCCGGTCTGACGTGCTACCCATTCAAGTGTCGCGATTTTTGAATAGTTTTAAATCGTATCATTATAATAACCTACTGGTGGTTAATCAGAAAGTTGTTGAAATATATATATAAATATAAATATATATATATATATATATATATATATATATATATATATATATATATATATATATATATATATATATATATATATATATATTTTTATTTTTATATATATATATTTGTTTATACGGTATATGTTATATACTTGTATTAACACAAGAGGAAGGACGTCTGCCAATATAATAAACGAAGATATAACCATTACAGTGGTTTATTTTGATTTATCATAAGAACGAGGCTCACTGTAGATTCAAGAAACACAATCATATGTTTCGAAAGTGACAAATGTTTATACATATATATATAATTAGAGATTACGCATGGCCATCCAAATTATCTAGGGAAACTGAATTGATTATTTACAATACATTTGGTGAATCTCAATGGAAATATTAAAGAATTGATTACCTATTTCTGTCAATTTTTCAATAACATGATGGAAACCAGAATACCCTAATTGATAATTAGCCCCCGGCCATTATGCTAAAAAGTGAGGATTACCAGAGATTTCGTAAACAACATGAATCCATTTGTTTGACCGAGAAAAGTTAACCTCAAGGCAGTTCCAAGGAAGCCTAACGAGCCTAACAAGGTAGAAAGGTCGAGGAGGTAATAGCCTACTTTAGTAAGGAATATTACAGTTCAAATAATAGGCCTACTTGAGAAAACATCGTATAAATATAAGAAGAAGCAAATAAGTATGATGGTATTGGATGGCCTATACCACTGCCTTCTTTATTCAGATCATTCTGTTCTGATATAAGAAGAGACTGTCTCATCCAATCAAGAAGGCTGTGGCCAATAGATCTACATAATATCACATTGAGTCCATGGGGGTCGATTTAGTGCAATATCAGTTTTTTGGTGATAACTTTTGAACGCTATGAGATATCGAAATTCTGAAAACAAGGAAACACAGATATTTTCAATGCCTTCAAGATGGTGTATTATAATATTCATATAATCGCATGATTGTCAGGCGTGAACGGTTTAAAATGTGTCTATTTAGCCTATACGCCTGACATTATGCGATTCGTGATAAATAGTTATTACTTACACCATCTTGGAGGTATTGAAAATATCTGTATTTCCTTGCATTCAGAATAACGATATCTCATACCGTTCAAAAGTTATCACCAAAATACTGATATTCCGCTAAATCGACTGCAAAGTGGAACTTGTGAAAAGACACAAAATAAAGCGCTCGCACATTTCAACAATGACATTTATTGAAATTGTAACATTTCGTCGGCCATATTGGCATTTAGAAGCGCATTCTGTTGTTAGTTTTAGAGTTGAAAGGTCTACGTATATCACATTAATGTAAAGAAGTCTCACACGGGAAGTAGGGCTACGTATGGAGAAACAAGATTTGGCCGCTCATATGTAAAACGTCTGAGGAATTCCAACCATTCAACCCTTGTCTTGTCAAATGTCTAAACTTTCACAATTAGATTACAAACCTTCAACAAAAAACACTCCACAAAAAAGTGCGAATAATAACATTTTTTTTTTGCCTGTTGGACAGGAATTCAAAATTATACAAGATCTCAACGTTTGGAAGAGGGAAATAGTCAGTTGGTGATCTGATGGAATAGGGAACCATTCCAGTATTCATCCCAGTATTTTGTATTCAGTATTCTGTATTTTGTATTCAGTATTCAGTATTCAGTATTTTGTATTCAGTATTTTGTATTCAATATTTTGTATTCAGTATTTTGTATTCAGTATTTTGGACGCCCTCGAAGTCTTACAACAACCAAGAGTTGTCTATAATAAGTTATATATAAAAAAATATATATACAACTTATATAAGTTGAATAAGTTTTATATAATTTATAATTGACGAGCCAAATACGATATTTTCTGCAATTAATAGGAACTCATTCTTTTTTCTCCAGTGTTTTACCATCAGATTGGCTCTGTTCTTATTGACTTTGCCCGCTTAGCGGTAGGTTGTCAGAACTGCGTGTCTGGCAGACGACATGTATGCCAGATAATAGGATTATTGTGAGGCTTCTAAGTTGTAGGCGACCAGAGACTCACCACGAGGCTATACGTCTAGCTGTGACACGATTTATTATTACTTCCATCGTGTAACTGGGCTCAGAGACAAACTTAACAGAATATTAAATAATAGAATTCAGGTGGAAAGTATGCATATATAATGTTTTATGAAATCAAATCGGAACAAGTTATGTCCAGGTCCACTATTGTTGAAGTGATATCTTGGATCTTATTTGGATCTTTATTTATGATGAATAAATCTCGTTTGTATATGAACAAGCATCGGCAGCGGCACTGTATATTTCATATATCATTTATATAATTATATATATCCTGTGATATATATATATATATATATATATAATTATATTTCTTTCTAAATACACTTCCCGAACCTACTCCATGTTTTCCATCCTTGTCATCCCTGACATGGCACGAAGAAATATGTTGTTTCCCTCTCTCTCTCTCTCTCTCTCTCTCTCTCTCTCTCTCTCTCTCTCTCTCTCTCTCTCTCTCTCTCTCTCTCTCTCTCTCTCCTATTATTGCTACTTACTAGTACAACAACAACATCATGTCAATAGATGTGAACACAACCATCTATTACATTCAGATTTAATGATTGACCTGAACCAGGAATCGAACCCATGCTCTATCGCCGACAAGAACAACAATCGTGTGAATTACATCGTAATTTAGTAGATCCAGTACGTGACGCAATAATACACCACATTTACCATCACTTCGTGTCCGGAGCATTACCAACGAAATGCAAATAAAAGTGTCATTATCGGTGGATAAATAAGATAATTGACTGAATCGGGATTCGAACCTGATACCCGATGATGTGATTCCATGCAACCGCATCGGATTGGAAAGTATCTGTACATAACTTTGATTGGATTGCCACCAGTGGCGTGAATATCGGTGGTGCAATACAGTGGCACAGGTTCACATGGCTGAATTTACTTTAGGGGAGGCTATATACTGAGACTGGCTGAGACTTTTTCATTTATAAATTTAAATTTTTTTGGGGACTAAAGACGTTCGATTCAATTTAGTGATTCTGTAGATATTTTTGAAAAGCAAAAAGCAAGGCGAAGGAATTTGAACAGCAATCAATGAGTGAATGAAAAATTCAAATAATTTATGTGTGCAATAAATGTTATTCTACGCTGTTTTAAAGAATGAAGAAAAATAAAAAAATAAAAATTTGAATACCATTTAAATTGAAGTGAATTAGAGGCTTTATTAGTGCTTCTAAATTTTAATTTAGTGATGCTGTAGACATTTTTGCAGAGCAAAAAGCCAGGCTAAGGGTAGCAATCAATGAGTGAATGGAATAATTCAATTAATTTATGTGCAATGAATAGTATTCTACGCTGAAAGAATGAAGAAAAATAACAAAAATTCGAGGAAAATTTGAATCACATTTTAAATTAGAGTAAATTAAAGGCAAACACAAGTGCTTTTCGTGGCTTTCAAGGCAAAAATGAAAAAAAAATGTGAGGGCCCATTTATACATTTTACACTCCTGTCTCATCGTATCTTGTGACGCCACTGACTTGTACATACCATTGATTGGATTGCCATATACCATTACTGTACAATAAAAAAAGTTCCATCTAGGCTGCTATAAAAAAGTTACCGTTGTTTGGGTAGTGGACATGGACGCCTGCATTGTGCCATGATATTCCGGAATCGAATAAAAAGTGTCGGCTAATGATGACAGTGTGATAATGGTAATCGAAATAAAAGTGTAAATGTGATTTTAATTTACTGGATAGATTAGATTGAAATGAATAACATCCGACGGTGTACACTTGCATCCACGAAAGAAGAATGATATTCTAACAACAAGAAAAACACTAGGGGTGGATTGCAAGAACGAAGTTTAAACCCCGGCCTACTTTACTTAGACAGTGTCTAAAGTAGGCCGGGGTAAATGCGTTCTTGCAATCCACCCCTAGTGTTTTTCTTGTAGTGTAGTGTTGTTGTTTTTCTTTGTAGTGTCTTTGTTTGTACTTCCCCTAGTGTTTTTCACCCTAGGTAAAATTACTGAGACACTGACCACGAATATTTGGGTTTTTTCCCCCCAAACCTCCCTCAGTAACCTAACCGACATATCACACCCTCCCAAACAACATTGGTAAACAGCTGTCAAAATAAAGACGTCGATGCAAAAACCATCAGATTCAAAAGAGTTTAAAAACTATAAAAAACAACTATTCTTAACGTCGCGCGACTTTTTATGAAAGATATAAACAAGATCTTTCAGAAAACACAAAAAAATTGAAAATCAAACCCCAATTTGCCAAGAACAGTGCCACAGTAAAATAACCAAAACACTATAATCTCCGTTATACATTTGAGTAAATGTAGTATTTTCATTTTTAGGGAACAATATTTTTTTTTAGGACGAGGTTTACGATAAGAATTAAAAGCCACTGCATCTTCATAAAGAATTGAACCTTCTATTGACAGTGATATCATATAATTACCGAATGTTTACAATTGTTTAGTTGTTCC
Organism: Brachyptera putata; assembly: GCA_907164805.1. Classification (NCBI taxonomy): domain Eukaryota; kingdom Metazoa; phylum Arthropoda; class Insecta; order Plecoptera; family Taeniopterygidae; genus Brachyptera; species Brachyptera putata. Next base: position 26,004,973 of record OU015469.1, on the reverse strand, counting down.
ACGACCGCCTCCTTCTGTGGCTACAAGTATGATTGGAGGATGGAGGAAGATGACGGATGTTTTGTGTGGTGGCATGCCTGTGTGGTCCTTATGTCAAACTGCTTTCAACTGACAACACGAAAGTTTCTAATATTATCTAGAGTCTGTTCGTAGAGGTCGACCTGGTTTTGACCTTGTCTCGTTTTAATCGCAGACAACAATACAATTCAGTTTCAATCATTGTTGCAACAATGAACATTTGAGGGTAAAAGGCACATATTGTTACGGAGCTTCGCTCTATTCTCACTACATCTATACGGTATCCATTATATAGAATCAAAAAAAAAAAAAAATTAGTGATCGATTTTATTTTACAGACTCTTGTCTATTAGTAACAGTGTTCATTATTACTATTTGGAATTAAAACAATTTAACTAATTGTCGATTAGTTGTAATAAAACATGAGATTAATTCAACATTATTGATAACTTATAGGCCACGACCGCTTCCTTCCGACTATCCTTCCCATTACCCAAGAACCTTCATCTCATCATCCCATCATCTCATTAATCATCCATCCTATGCCATTAGATCTTGGCTATCATAACAGTGCGTCGTTAAACCCAATATAAAAAAAAATATATAACTTAGTTACAATTCCATAACTTGATCTACCATCACTGTTCTGTCAGAATGGTCGACCATGGCGGAAATCGAACCCCGGTCTTCTGAAACACTATTCAGTGGGCTACCGTCTGATCTACCCGCCTTCGGAATACTTCTATTACATGTACAGGTAATCCATTCTTAAAACTAAATCTATTTTAAATAAACACGATTTAAAAAGAAACAAAGTCTAAATCGTCTGTTTGAAAGCAATTAAAAGTGTGATGTATATGCGGCCAATGAGAGGCAACACGCGAACAAGTGAAAGTCATTGTCAACGGCGAGGTAAACGGAGTGTAAAGATGAACCAATTAATTACCATGGTAACGCCGGCCAGAATCATCAAAGGGTAATGAACCGTCACATGTTGCAGCTACGACAATGCATTTCTTAGAGAGAGAGAGAGATAGATGGTAACCTTTAGAGGAGTTGAGAGAGTAGTGAAAGAACGTACAAGTTTTATTGTAGAAAAACATGCCAAAAGATTTTAAATTACAATAATATATAAGGTGAGAAAAAGCGGTGGAGATTAAATTGATACTGGGCTTTTCCTCTTCCCCCCCTGCTCCTTTTCAACGTGCCCCGCTGGTTCAGAGAATTCGTCTCGTGAAAGGATTTAGATGAATTAATTTAGTTCTCAGTTTTCACTGTTGTGTTGTTGAATAATCGGACAACTATTATTGATTTTCGTAACTTCAAAATGTCAAAATTCGAAAATATTTTCCAATGATGACATCGAAATTTTGTTAGGCCTATATATACTATCATCATTACATCCCCAGTAAAACTATAAAAGTGAATTGATAAGACTGTTTTAGAGTTGTAGGACCCCTATTCCTGAGATAAGGAAGATGTGAGAAAAATCAGTGAGAAAACTATCTCATATAATAATGACATATTTCATCTCATATTTTATGTGAGATACTCGTTTTCTCACTCATTTTTATTTTCTCACATCTCATTTATCTCAGGAAACTATCTAATATAATAATTACATATTTCATCTCATATTTTATGTGAGATACTCGTTTTCTCACTCATTTTTATTTTCTCACATCTCATTTATCTCAGGAATAGGGGTCCAGGTGTTTTAAAACTTCATTGGGATATTAATTGTCACCAATGTGAATATGATCAAATATATTTGTTATATTTGTAATATGAACGAATATGATTCATAAACAAAATATAATCAAGTATAAAGTCTCTGTTATAAATTACTAACAAACGAACTTTAGACACCAATTTATATAAAAATGTCAAAGTGACTGTTATTTCAATTTTGAGATCATTAAATATGTGTTTGAATTTTGATAGTATTGGTTTTGAAATATTAGACACAAATTTATTGAAACTTTTGAAATAATTAATGTTCCGTGCAACAAGAACGCCCGCTCAGTTCTGACTGAAAACATCGCTCGTTATTATAACTTATAAATATATTTTTCATGATGTTTAAGAGTCCACGGGAGTCGATTAGACGGAAAAACAATTTTTTGATGATAGCTTTTGAAGGGTATGAGATATCGAAATTATGAAAACGAAGAAAAACAGATATTTTCAATACCTCAAAAGCTATCATCAAAACCTGTTTCTATGTTCAAAAACCAGTGTAATTGAATGAAAAGTTCACATCTCCAAGACAATTTCATGCTCTTTAATTAATATTACATTTTATTTTTATGAATTCAATCAGTTTTGAGATAATAGGTCAATGAATTTCATCACATTATTTTTATTCATTGACGTATCATCTTAAAACTGATTGAATTCACTGAAACAGAATGTCATAATATACATTATAGGCCCTATAATATACATATATATTAAAGGACATGAAATCGTTTTGGAGATGTGAACTTTTCATTTAGTAACACTGGTTTTTTAAAATGGAAAAAAATTAGTGAAGATAAATTTCTCTATTTTTCTAACCACCATGCATGTACCCCCTTAAAGCGGTAACTTCCACACAGTATGTAATCTCCATGACCGTATGACGTATTATGTTTGTAAGTGAAGCCACGCAACAGCAGGGATTCGAAGTGAAAGAAGAGACCTGGAAGACCGCCCACATGACAAAACATCCGACCATCGCCTTCTACAACTCAAACTAATAATTCTTTATTTCATGTTTGATTTACGAGAGGAACGAAACGTAGGTGGCCCCACCTGCTCGAAACCTCGTGCCGCCAATGATATTTATGAGTGACCGAAACGGACGGTCGACGATCACGACCAATGACATAATAAAAGCTTCTTAGTGACTGATTCTTAGTGGCCGTGAATCGTGCTATTGTTTTAATAGGGTTGGTACTATACTTGTGACCGTGATAGATATGAAGGTTCCGAGCGACCGTCCCCCTATTTAATACTTATAGCGCGCGGGTGGTTCAAGTATTAAACTATATTGTGTAACTTGTAGTCATGAGAGATGAAGGTTCCGAGCGACCGTTCCTCCCTATTATATAATAATAGCGCGCGGGTGTTTCAAGCCTTGGGTGCGAGTACAAAGGCCTGGAGATAACTCTCAAACCAAAACACGTTTTTCGATCGTCATAAAGAAATATCCCATAAAAAGTCTCAAATATAATATATATATATATATACACTTGTATTCACCTGAGTTGAGTTTTTACCAACATAACAAGAATGAAATGATATTCCCCAATCAACTTTGTGTGACCAACTGTATTGCCAGTTATACAGCAAGGTATGTATGGTAATTTAAGACAATGCATGGTTTGTTGTTTTTGTTGTTCTTGTTATGAAGGGATGTAAATTGAAATGAAGCATCTATTATTACTGTTTACTTTTAGCTTGGACGGACACGCCACTATAGTTTCTCTGTTCCAGACTCTCTCCAGAGCTAGGAAACGTGAAGGTGAACTGTTGGCTCTTTCAGTATTGCGTGGTGAATAAAGTTCGAATCATATTCTGAATCAGATTATTATGATCCTCGACGTTTACGTGATAAAGTAGTGAACTGTTTTTTTCCGATTTGTACGAGATATGTTCTATAAAGATAGCTTCAATGTAGACAGAAGAAATGCTCACTCGAAAAGGTTACGTGAACAGGTAGGCCTATATTTGCTTCATTAGGGCTATCTTTCATCCATAGCCTTAATTGGGGAACAATGATTGTTTATCAATTTTCGATGTTATTAAAAAAATGCTTTTCTGTTTTATTCGTGAAAAATTATGAAATATAAATAATTCCAAGCTATAATGCCTGATGCAATATATAAGAAAGTATGGCCAGTGTATAGTTTGTACATCAGTAATTGCTCATTTTTATTTTCACTATATGACTGGTTTCACAGCTCTGTAATCCATCGGTACGATAGCTAAAACTAATGTGGAAACAAGTATAGACCTCAGGACATCTCTCGTGAATACACGACTGTGACGTATCGCTGCTAGAACAATGATACACCTGAAGGGCATGTATAATTTTCAAAGTTTTTTGTCTTCTTTTGTTTTTTATATTGTAGGTTTTTCTCTGTCTATTTGAGTCAATTAATCATAATCCTCGCCTTGTTTGAGAAGGCTGTGGAATTGTCTGAGCTGACACAAGACTTGTAGGCATTTCTTGTATGTTTTAGAGAAGAGACGAACAATTCAAGGCGTCTTGAGTCTCCATGGGGCAGAAAGTTCTCACCAGGGGGATTTCATTGATATACATGGTCATTTTATATTTATATTGGGTTTAACGACGCACTCTACTGATGACTACGATCTATTGGCGTTGGTGAATGATATATGAGATGATGGGATGAAAGCTTATTTTATTAGGCAAAGGCAGAATATGCGTTGTAAGATGAGCGAGATGTCTATATAAAGTATAATAGAAAACTCGACACACCTTGATCATATAAAATATATTTCAATTGGTTACTATCGAATCTAGGGAGCCGTGAATCTATCACTGCAACATTTTTCTGCTATTATTTCTATCTATTCAATGAATAACGTAATTTTATTAGAATATTTTCTTCAAAACGGCTGATCCGCATTGCATACACATTTTTGATTATGTGTATTATTTCCGTGTTTACATTTGAGAAAAATTTGAATTATATTGGAGAGATTTTATTTCTCAATTTTTTCCGCTCAGCCTAATCTTATAGGGTTTTTAGAAACTTTGAGATGATGTTTCTCAAAAATGGTCCAACCGATTTGACCCGAAAACTATACAGTTCCAAGTTGGATAAGTTTGCGTATACAGAAAAAGTTCCATGAGTCTATGAGTCATCAACACGAAAAATAATGAATAGTTTTCCTAGAAATAAACTAATCTAGAGCAAAAAAACAACCTCACTGTTCGTTACATTTCATCCTAAATGCAATAAAACCACGTCAACTCAACTCCACGTGTTCCCTCATCATAGAACATGCCAGACTTCGCTTGACTCATCCAATTAAACCAGATTGTATATGTATATCTAACCACATCTGTTAGCAGCTCTCTGATTGGTCAGATTGTCAGTGTGTGTGTGAACACCTTTAAACCTCGTGGAGGTCAATCTCCAATCCACACATTCTGGGTCACGAATCTCCATGTGAATCCGTGTGGAATCTGCACCGCCTCCGACGAGGTGGACACGCAGGCCGCGATCGACCGTCTCCCCTATCGGTCAACACTAGCGATCGGACGTGTCGAGCAGTCAGCTGGAGGGGGAGTGTGGGTTTTCAGGTATAATAAGCGGCAAGCTGTCTGATGATATAGGAGAGTTAACGCGGAGTTAACGCGGAGTTAACGTGGAGTTAACAGCTCTGCGGATTTAGAGAAATGTTATTAACTTATTTGTGTAACAATTTTAGATTTCTAGTCATGCTTTCGTCAAGTAGCATTTTTTCTGTCTATCTTGATTTTTTTTATTATTATTAACATCGAAACTTGATACAAAGTCATTGTTTTCCCTATTAAGGTTATGGATGAGAGGTGCCCATTTGAATGGGGTACCTCAGGGGTGATCTCACCACCCCATTTTTTTTTTTTTTAAATATAAAAAATCAACTTTAACGCCAGGACTGGGCTGACTGTGGCCATGCTTTTTCGCCGCAAATAAAAGTCTTTCAGTTTACAAAAGTCCGGAACACACAATATGCATAAACCTATTTGTGATATAGGCCTATTCGGACATTATCAACATTGGTATTAAGAGTAAACTAAACACATGAATGTTGATATCTTCCACTTTGAACTAAGTCTCTTAGGCAATGTACACTTCTTTTCATAAACAGCAGGTGTGAAGTTTATCACTTATAAACTGGAGAAAAATTGGTGATAGACCTAAATTAGTAAAATTATAGACCGATCACTGCACTAATTATAGAGGTAGTGGCCAATTAGTACTTCATTCAAACACTTGTTTCGAGGACTGTGGGAAACCACGAAAAAACACGTCAGGATAAATTAAAAAAGGGGTTGAATTTTGTATCAAGATAACAATGATTCGATTTATTTACAATTTAATTTGAACTTCATAAAAATGAAAGATTTCAGTTCACCCTCATGTTTCTCAGCCCTGGAAAGAGTCTGCATCACTAACTAGAGAAACTAGTGGTAGATCTATCGACCATTTTTGGTATGATAGATTTAATCCAAGCGGAAGTTAATAAGTACTAGAAAGTGTTCAATTTCAATTTATATCTCTTCTACATAAATTATATATTTTTTTTTCAATTTGAAAACTGACTATTTTTCTCATAAATTGTTACAATTTAGTTTCGCGAATATTTCCGATATTATTTACAATGAAATGTCATTTACTTTTACTATTCGTAATTAATTGATAATAATTATAGTTATAGTAATAAATTGTTGTAGTAATTTTATATTTTCATGTTCGGTTTCTTGTAATTATCTATTCACGTACCGTAATAAAGAGTTTTCTTAGATCACGACAATCTAAACAAATTTCTTATACAAATTAAACTATTGTAAAAATATTCCAATAATTATTAATAATATTTTACCGTTTTCAAATCAAAACGGCGAATAAAACCAGTTTACAAACCAATTAAACGTCGACGTGATTATTGCTGTAGGTTATTATTCTTATGATTAATGAATCGACGACGACTTCATCAAACTTGCACGGTCCGATCGACCGTCTATCCTATCCTCTAGCATAATCGCTCGGGTGTTCCTACCCTTCACCACTCAAAGTGTTTATTAATGAAAAGAGTCGTCTACCAACATAACAAATATATATTTCACCGTTATATTTAAATAACTGTAATATATTATGAATGATGATTTATCCGGACGAGGTTTCGAAACGCAAATGCATCTAAATCTTAAAACTTGTAGCAAGTTTTTACAATTTATCGATTATTTATGTTTATTCAGTTGGTAAACGACCTTCTTCTTCCGTGGAAACAAGTATACCAACATAACTGAACGAAAACAAGAAATGCATTACTACAAATGTGTGCCAATTCTATGATGCCGTTCTCTACCCGATTATATTAATATATTAATAATAAATATAAGATATAATATAATAATATTATACGTGATATATAAGTTGGTACGCGGTTTCATTTTAAAGTAGATTATCTCTCTCTACTATGTTGTGTGGTTGATTGAAATGGCAGTCGATTTGGCAGAATATATTAGTTTGAACTCCAGTACAGGGAAAAGTTGTTGAATTATCGATTGATTGAGCAATTCAATTGATTGCAATTTGATTGAGCAATCGATCAGGTATCTGTGGTGTAAGACGAGATATCAATTTGCCAGGGGTAATTTTGCCAGGAAATAATTTGCCAGGCTAGGTCCTTATTGAGTGTGGGTAATGTAGGTTAACTTAGAACAGGTTTGAAACTATATCCTGGTTCCTTTGCAAATTTTCATCTTACAAATTGTCAAATGGCTAATTGTTCCCTGAGAAATTTTCACCCTGGCAAATGGAATCCTGGCGAATTGTTGGAATTATAATGAGATTTATAATATATAGTATGTTATTGATTATAATAAACACACTTTATATGAAGAGAAATTGATTATGCACACTACATATTTTATATCAATTGACTCTGATACTATAAGAAAAAATCATTTCGAAAATAAATTCAAGTGAAATTAACACTATTCATATAACTATTTTATGAACTCAGTATTCATATTTTATTTACAATACTTTCATAATTAGAAAATATCAATTTCAAAACCATGTAGGCCTATACTTACATATCCAAAGCTAGGTCACTTTTGTGAAATTGATTATTCGATTGCGAATTTTTTTAAATTATATTTTAATCTAATTAAAATTAATTTCAAATAAAATTGAAATAAATTTTCATTTCCAATAACACAAATCATTTTATTATGTTCATACTTTTTAAACTGTTCAATTGAATCAAATTTTTATCACAAAAAAATCTCTCAAAATATCTGAAACAACTATAAATGAGATGTATCAATTCGTATTGAATGAAGAGTTGAACTCTGAAACGTCAACAAACAAACAAACAAACAAACAATCCAGGATAATCCAAGATAAGTAGTCGACTTCCTGCATTGCCTACGGGTTCATACCAACTGCACGAGAACTCGTCGAATGATGTAAATACGGATATCCAATAACTCAAAGCTGAACAAAAAGAGAAACTCCATTCAAGCGGATCGATTGAATCGCTAATTAATTCACTCGACTTGCCTATAAGGTAAAACTAGTGTCAACCAAGCGGTGGTCATCATAGCTGTTATCCTACACTTGATCTGTTTAGCAGATGCATTAGTTGTACAGCGTGGAATTCTAATTTTAAGAAATGGGGAAAAATTAAATGATTAGGTAAGATCGCCCTTGTGGTGCCCCGTCCAAACGATCCTACTATCATTCTTAGCCTTAATAATAGGGGAACAATGATTTTGTATCACGTTTCGATGTTACAAATAAATATATATATATATATATATATATATATATATATATATATATATATATATATATATATATATATGTGTATATATATATATATATATATATATATATATTTAGATGTTTTATAATGAATTGACTATCGAATAAAAACCATGATAGTATATTTTAATTGCTCAATCAATTTATAATTCAACAACTTTTTACCTGTGTCTGTGGTATCAGTATAGGCCTATGTCTCTTTAGCAACCAAAAAACAACATAAGATCGAACATATAAAACATATATATTATATATATGTGTGATGTTTTAGCCATGTCATAAATGATACGTCTCGACCGGGATTCGAACCCGGGACCTTCTGATTCGAACCCGGGACCTTTTGCCGGTCAGGTTCTCTCCCACTAAATGAATATATATGTGAATAAATAAATATAGGCCTATATTATAGTACGTACTACGTACTCATGTCGAGATCAACACCTAACTGCCAGTTAAGCAATTCATAAGTTGTTAATTCCGTGAAGAACGATATTATAAAGTCCATATCCGCCGAATGAATTATTCTCAATATTACATTGGCAGTGACCATGCACGTCATTTCTGCCATTTTTCATAACAAAACATACCGTAACTTTTTTAAATATAAATATGAATAATCAATAATTCATAACTGGATTAAATAGAAAATCTATTGATTTTAATCGCTTACGAAGTTATAGTGATTCCCTATAAGGGAAAACTAGAGTTACTCTAATTGGATAAGTAATGATTCTAGCTTTTACATCTATATATAATTACTCCTAGTTTTGCTCGAAATTGCATTGACAATGTTGAATTATTATATTTAAAAAAAAAATCAAAATCAGCTGATTTCAAAAAATTATTCTACGATTATGTTATTTCCCTTACTGATCACATATCTCTCTTGTCCAGACTTCCTGGATATCAACATAAATTCGTATTACTAACAATTTAAAACTAACTAAAAAGAGAAAATTCATTGAAGCAAATCATCAATGAAATCATCGACTGACCAATAAGGCAAAACTAGTGTCAACAAACAAGCAGTTTACTCAGTTATCTTAGCTGTTATTTTCTACAGTTGCTCTGTACTTGGACAATTGTCGTGTACGTACAAGTGTACTCAGAGGTTGGTAAGTGGCCTACATTCAATCAGCTTTCCTAAAACAACACAAGTCATCACCGACTCGTATTTCAACCATTCTTAGACATAGTGCATGAGAAGTTAGCGCCATAAGCTCTGCTTTCACTCGTACTGCCAGCACAAGTCAGGGCATGACATATGCTATTTACAGAAATATTAAACCATTGGTCACAGCGGTCTTAAAATGTCATTTCATGCATGAGAGAGGATGAATTGACAATAGTTATTTGTCAGAATTTTCCGAAAATCATATTCGAATTTTCCCGTATTCTGGACACAGGGTAGGACACATGTCCGCGATGAAACATATATTTAATTTCAACCATTGCTCTCAGCGGTCTGAAAATGTTATTTCATGCATGAGAAGGGATCAATTGACTATTGTTATCTCTCAGAATTTTCCGAAAATCATATTCGAATTTTCCCGTTTTCTGGACACTGGGTAGGACACATGCCCGCGATGAAACATATATTTAATTTCAACCATTGCTCTCAGCGGTCTGAAAATGTTATTCCAGGAAAGAGAAGGGATCACTTAACAATTGTTATTCGTCAGAATTTTCTGAGAATCATATTCAAGTTTTCCCGTTTTCTGGACACAGGGTAGGACACATGCCCGCGATGAAACATATATTTAATTACAACCATTGCTCTCAGGAAATGGTCTGAAAATGTTATTTCATGCATGAGAAGGGATCACTTAACAATTGTTATTAGTCAGAATTTTCTGAAAATCATATTCGAATTTTCCCGTTTTCTGGACACAGGGTAGGACACATGCCCGCGATGGAACATATATTTAATTTCAACCATTGCTCTCAGCGGTCTGGGAATGTTATTCCATGCATGAGAAGGGATCACTTAACAATTGTTATTCGTCAGAATTTTCTGGAAATCATATTCGAATTTTCCCGTTTTCTGGACACAGAGTACCTCATATGCCCGCGTTGGAACATATATTTAATTACAACCATTGCTCTCGCGGTCTGAAAAAGTTGATTCATGCATGAGAGGGGATCAATAAACAATTGTTATTTGTCAGAATTCTCTGGTAATCATATTCGAATTTTCCCGTTTTCTGGACACAGGGTAGCGCACATGCCCCTGTTGGAACATATATTTAATTACAACCATCGCTCTCAGCGGTCTGAAAATGTCATTTCATGCATGAGAAGAGATCACTTAACAATTGTTATATGTCGGAATTTTCCGGAAATCATATTCGAATTATCCCGTTTTCTGGACACTGGGTAGGACACATGCCCGCGATGAAACATATATTTAATTTCAACCATTGCTCTCAGCGGTCTGAAAATGTTATTTCATGCATGAGAAGGGATCACTTAACAATTGTTATTTGTCAGAATTTCCTGAAAATCATATTCGAATTTTCCCGTTTTCTGGACACAGGGTAGGACACATGCCCGCGATGAAACATATATTTAATTTCAACCATTGCTCTCGGCGGTCTGAGAATGTTATTTCATGCATGAGAAGGGATCAATTAACAATTGTTATTTGTCAAAATTTCCGGAAATCATATTCGAATTCTCCCGTTTTCTGGACACAGGGTAGGACACATGCCCCCGTTGAAACATATATTTGATTACAACCATTGCTCTCAGCGGTCTGGAAATGTTATTTCATGCATGAGAAGGGATCAATTAACAATTGTTATTTGTCAGAATTTTCCGAAAATCATATTCGAATTTTCCCGTTTTCTGGACACAGGGTAGGACACATGCCCGCGATGAAACATATATTTAATTTCAACCATTGCTCTCAGCGGTCTGAAAATGTTATTTCATGCATGAGAAGGGATCACTTAACAATTGTTATTTGTCAGAATTTCCGAAAATCATATTCGAATTTTCCCGTTTTCTGGACACAGGGTAGGACACATGCCCGCGATGAAACATATATTTAATTTCAACCATTGCTCTCAGCGGTCTGAAAATGTTATTTCATGCATGAGAAGGGATCACTTAACAATTGTTATTTGTCAGAATTTTCCTGAAAATCATATTCGAATTTTCCCGTTTTCTGGACACAGGGTAGGACACATGCCCGCGATGAAACATATATTTAATTTCAACCATTGCTCTCAGCGGTCTGAAAATGTTATTTCATGCATGAGAAGGGATCACTTAACAATTGTTATTTGTCAGAATTTTCCGAAAATCATATTCGAATTTTCCCGTTTTCTGGACACAGGGTAGGACACATGCCCGCGATGAAACATATATTTAATTACAACCATTGCTCTCAGCGGTCTGAAAATGTTATTTCATGCATGAGAAGGGATCACTTAACAATTGTTATTTGTCAGAATTTTCCGAAAATCATATTCGAATTTTCCCGTTTTCTGGACACAGGGTAGGACACATGCCCGCGATGAAACATATATTTAATTCAACCATTGCTCTCAGCGGTCTGAAAATGTTATTTCATGCATGAGAAGGGATCAATTAACAATTGTTATTTGTCAGAATTTTCCGAAAATCATATTCGAATTTTCCCGTTTTCTGGACACAGGGTAGGACACATGCCCGCGATGAAACATATATTTAATTTCAACCATTGCTCTCAGCGGTCTGAAAATGTTATTTCATGCATGAGAAGGGATCACTTAACAATTGTTATTTGTCAGAATTTCCTGAAAATCATATTCGAATTTTCCCGTTTTCTGGACACAGGGTAGGACACATGCCCGCGATGAAACATATATTTAATTTCAACCATTGCTCTCAGCGGTCTGGAAATGTTATTTCATGCATGAGAAGGGATCACTTAACAATTGTTATTTGTCAGAATTTCCTGAAAATCATATTCGAATTTTCCCGTTTCCTGGACACAGGGTAGGACACATGCCCGCGATGAAACATATATTTAATTACAACCATTGCTCTCAGCGGTCTGAAAATGTTATTTCATGCATGAGAAGGGATCAATTAACAATTGTTATATGTCAGAATTTTCCGAAAATCATATTCGAATTTTCCCGTTTTCTGGACACAGGGTAGGACACATGCCCGCGATGAAACATATATTTAATTTCAACCATTGCTCTCAGCGGTCTGAAAATGTTATTCATGCATGAGAAGGGATCACTTAACAATTGTTATTTGTCAGAATTTTCCAGAAAATCATATTCGAATTTTCCCGTTTTCTGGACACAGGGTAGGACACATGCCCGCGATGAAACATATATTTAATTTCAACCATTGCTCTCAGCGGTCTGAAAATGTTATTTCATGCATGAGAAGGGATCACTTAACAATTGTTATTTGTCAGAATTTTCCGAAAATCATATTCGAATTTTCCCGTTTTCTGGACACAGGGTAGGACACATGCCCGCGATGAAACATATATTTAATTTCAACCATTGCTCTCAGCGGTCTGAAAATGTTATTTCATGCATGAGAAGGGATCAATTAACAATTGTTATTTGTCAGAATTTTCCGAAAATCATATTCGAATTTTCCCGTTTTCTGGACACAGGGTAGGACACATGCCCGCGATGAAACATATATTTAATTACAACCATTGCTCTCAGCGGTCTGAAAATGTTATTTCATGCATGAGAAGGGATCAATTAACAATTGTTATTTGTCAGAATTTTCCGAAAATCATATTCGAATTTTCCCGTTTTCTGGACACAGGGTAGGACACATGCCCGCGATGAAACATATATTTAATTTCAACCATTGCTCTCAGCGGTCTGAAAATGTTATTTCATGCATGAGAAGGGATCAATTAACAATTGTTATTGTCAGAATTTCCGAAAATCATATTCGAATTTTCCCGTTTTCTGGACACAGGGTAGGACACATGCCCGCGATGAAACATATATTTAATTTCAACCATTGCTCTCAGCGGTCTGAAAATGTTATTTCATGCATGAGAAGGGATCACTTAACAATTGTTATTTGTCAGAATTTTCCGAAAATCATATTCGAATTTTCCCGTTTTCTGGACACAGGGTAGGACACATGCCCGCGATGAAACATATATTTAATTACAACCATTGCTCTCAGCGGTCTGAAAATGTTATTTCATGCATGAGAAGGGATCAATTAACAATTGTTATTGTCAGAATTTTCCGAAAATCATATTCGAATTTTCCCGTTTTCTGGACACAGGGTAGGACACATGCCCGCGATGAAACATATATTTAATTACAACCATTGCTCTCAGCGGTCTGAAAATGTTATTTCATGCATGAGAAGGGATCACTTAACAATTGTTATTTGTCAGAATTTCCGAAAATCATATTCGAATTTTCCCGTTTTCTGGACACAGGGTAGGACACATGCCCGCGATGAAACATATATTTAATTTCAACCATTGCTCTCAGCGGTCTGAAATGTTATTTCATGCATGAGAAGGGATCACTTAACAATTGTTATTTGTCAGAATTTTCCGAAAATCATATTCGAATTTTCCCGTTTTCTGGACACAGGGTAGGACACATGCCCGCGATGAAACATATATTTAATTACAACCATTGCTCTCAGCGGTCTGAAAATGTTATTTCATGCATGAGAAGGGATCAATTAACAATTGTTATTTGTCAGAATTTTCCGAAAATCATATTCGAATTTTCCCGTTTTCTGGACACAGGGTAGGACACATGCCCGCGATGAAACATATATTTAATTTCAACCATTGCTCTCAGCGGTCTGAAAATGTTATTTCATGCATGAGAAGGGATCAATTAACAATTGTTATTTGTCAGAATTTCCGAAAATCATATTCGAATTTTCCCGTTTTCTGGACACAGGGTAGGACACATGCCCGCGATGAAACATATATTTAATTACAACCATTGCTCTCAGCGGTCTGAAAATGTTATTTCATGCATGAGAAGGGATCACTTAACAATTGTTATTTGTCAGAATTTCCTGAAAATCATATTCGAATTTTCCCGTTTTCTGGACACAGGGTAGGACACATGCCCGCGATGAAACATATATTTAATTACAACCATTGCTCTCAGCGGTCTGAAAATGTTATTTCATGCATGAGAAGGGATCACTTAACAATTGTTATTTGTCAGAATTTTCCTGAAAATCATATTCGAATTTTCCCGTTTTCTGGACACAGGGTAGGACACATGCCCGCGATGAAACATATATTTAATTACAACCATTGCTCTCAGCGGTCTGAAAATGTTATTTCATGCATGAGAAGGGATCACTTAACAATTGTTATTTGTCAGAATTTCCTGAAAATCATATTCGAATTTTCCCGTTTTCTGGACACAGGGTAGGACACATGCCCGCGATGAAACATATATTTAATTTCAACCATTGCTCTCAGCGGTCTGAAAATGTTATTTCATGCATGAGAAGGGATCAATTAACAATTGTTATTTGTCAGAACTTCCCGAAAATCATATTCGAATTTTCCCGTTTTCTGGACACAGGGTAGGACACATGCCCGCGATGAAACATATATTTAATTTCAACCATTGCTCTCAGCGGTCTTGAAATGTTATTTCATGCATGAGAAGGGATCACTTAACAATTGTTATTTGTCAGAATTTCCTGAAAATCATATTCGAATTTTCCCGTTTTCTGGACACAGGGTAGGACACATGCCCGCGATGAAACATATATTTAATTACAACCATTGCTCTCAGCGGTCTGAAAATGTTATTTCATGCATGAGAAGGGATCACTTAACAATTGTTATTTGTCAGAATTTTCCTGAAAATCATATTCGAATTTTCCCGTTTTCTGGACACAGGGTAGGACACATGCCCGCGATGAAACATATATTTAATTACAACCATTGCTCTCAGCGGTCTGAAAATGTTATTTCATGCATGAGAAGGGATCACTTAACAATTGTTATTTGTCAGAATTTTCCGAAAATCATATTCGAATTTTCCCGTTTTCTGGACACAGGGTAGGACACATGCCCGCGATGAAACATATATTTAATTTCAACCATTGCTCTCAGCGGTCTGAAAATGTTATTTCATGCATGAGAAGGGATCACTTAACAATTGTTATTTGTCAGAATTTTCCGAAAATCATATTCGAATTTTCCCGTTTTCTGGACACAGGGTAGGACACATGCCCGCGATGAAACATATATTTAATTTCAACCATTGCTCTCAGCGGTCTGAAATGTTATTTCATGCATGAGAAGGGATCACTTAACAATTGTTATTTGTCAGAATTTTCCTGAAAATCATATTCGAATTTTCCCGTTTTCTGGACACAGGGTAGGACACATGCCCGCGATGAAACATATATTTAATTACAACCATTGCTCTCAGCGGTCTGAAAATGTTATTTCATGCATGAGAAGGGATCACTTAACAATTGTTATTTGTCAGAATTTTCCTGAAAATCATATTCGAATTTTCCCGTTTTCTGGACACAGGGTAGGACACATGCCCGCGATGAAACATATATTTAATTACAACCATTGCTCTCAGCGGTCTGAAATGTTATTTCATGCATGAGAAGGGATCAATTAACAATTGTTATTTGTCAGAATTTTCCGAAAATCATATTCGAATTTTCCCGTTTTCTGGACACAGGGTAGGACACATGCCCGCGATGAAACATATATTTAATTTCAACCATTGCTCTCAGCGGTCTGAAAATGTTATTTCATGCATGAGAAGGGATCAATTAACAATTGTTATTTGTCAGAATTTTCCGAAAATCATATTCGAATTTTCCCGTTTTCTGGACACAGGGTAGGACACATGCCCGCGATGAAACATATATTTAATTCAACCATTGCTCTCAGCGGTCTGAAAATGTTATTTCATGCATGAGAAGGGATCACTTAACAATTGTTATTTGTCAGAATTTCCTGAAAATCATATTCGAATTTTCCCGTTTTCTGGACACAGGGTAGGACACATGCCCGCGATGAAACATATATTTAATTTCAACCATTGCTCTCAGCGGTCTGAAAATGTTATTTCATGCATGAGAAGGGATCACTTAACAATTGTTATTTGTCAGAATTTTCCGAAAATCATATTCGAATTTTCCCGTTTTCTGGACACAGGGTAGGACACATGCCCGCGATGAAACATATATTTAATTTCAACCATTGCTCTCAGCGGTCTGGAAATGTTATTCATGCATGAGAAGGGATCACTTAACAATTGTTATTTGTCAGAATTTTCTGAAAATCATATTCGAATTTTCCCGTTTTCTGGACACAGGGTAGGACACATGCCCGCGATGAAACATATATTCAATTACAACCATTGCTCTCAGCGGTCTCGAAATGTTATTTCATGCATGAGAAGGGATCACTTAACAATTGTTATTCGTCAGAATTTCCTGAAATCATATTCGAATTTTCCCGTTTTCTGGACACAGGGTAGGACACATGCCCGCGATGAAACATATATTTAATTTCAACCATTGCTCTCAGCGGTCTGAAAATGTTATTTCATGCATGAGAAGGGATCACTTAACAATTGTTATTTGTCAGAATTTTCCGAAAATCATATTCGAATTTTCCCGTTTTCTGGACACAGGGTAGGACACATGCCCGCGATGAAACATATATTTAATTTCAACCATTGCTCTCAGCGGTCTGGAAATGTTATTTCATGCATGAGAAGGGATCAATTAACAATTGTTATTTGTCAGAATTTTCCGAAAATCATATTCGGATTTTCCCGTTTTCTGGACACAGGGTAGGACACATGCCCCCGTTGAAACATATATATAATTACAACCATTGCTCTCAGCGGTCCGAAAATGTTATTTCATGCATTGAAAGGGATCAATTAGCAATTGTTATTTGGCAGAATTTTCCGAAAATCATATTTGAATTTTCCCGTTTTCTGGATACAGGGTACATCACATGCCCGCGTTGAAACATTTATTTAATTACAACCATTGCTCTCAGCGGTCTGGAAATGACATTTCATGCATAAGAAGGGATCAATCAACGATTGTTATTTGTCAGAATTTCCTGAAAATCATATTCGAATTTTCCCGTTTTCTGCACACAGGGTAGGACACATGCCCGCGATGAAACATATATTTAATTTCAACCATTGCTCTCAGCGGTCTGAAAATGTTATTTCATGCATGAGAAGGGATCACTTAACAATTGTTATTTGTCAGAATTTCCTGAAAATCATATTCGAATTTTCCCGTTTTCTGGACACAGGGTAGGACACATGCCCGCGATGAAACATATATTTAATTACAATCATCGCTCTCAGCGGTCTGAAAATGTTATTTCATGCATGAGAAGGGATCGATTAACAATTGTTATATGTCAGAATTTTCCGGAAATCATATTCGAATTTTCCCGTTTTCTGGACACTGGGTAGGACACATGCCCGCGATGAAACATATATTTAATTTCAACAATTGCTCTCAGCGGTCTGAAAATGTTATTTCATCCATGAGAAGGGATCACTCAAGAATTGTTATTTGTCAGAATTTCCTGAAAATCATATTCGAATTTTCCCGTTTTCTGGACACAGGGTAGGACACATGCCCGCGATGAAACATATATTTAATTTCAACCATTGCTCTCAGCGGTCTGAAAATGTTATTTCATGCATGAGAAGGGATCACTTAACAATGTTATTTGTCAGAATTTTCCGAAAATCATATTCGAATTTTCCCGTTTTCTGGACACAGGGTAGGACACATGCCCGCGATTAAACATATATTCAATTTCAACCATTGCTCTCAGCGGTCTGAAAATGTTATTTCATGCATGAGAAGGGATCACTTAACAATTGTTATTTGTCAGAATTTCCTGAAAATCATATTCGAATTTTCCCGTTTTCTGGACACTGAGTAGGACACATGCCCGCGATGAAACATATATTTCATTTCAACCATTGCTCTCAGCGGTCTGAAAATGTTATTTCATGCATGAGAAGGGATCAATTAACTATTGTTATTTGTCAGAATTTTCCGAAAATCATATTCGATTTTTCCCGTTTTCTGGACACTGGGTAGGACACATGCCCGCGATGAAACATATATATATGGCAATTTATACATTTATTATAAATGTTGAATACTCGTTTTTTCAGTAGGGTTGTTTCATGGATTCGATATTTGGGATCGATTTGTGATTCGATATTTTGGATCGATTCGATATTTGAGACCGATTCGATATTCTGGATCGGTGCAATGTTTGGGATCGATTCGATATTTGGGATCGATTTGATATTTTGGACCGATTCGATATTTTGGATCGATTCGATATTTTGGATCGTTCTGATATTTTGGATCGATTCGATGTTTGAGACCGATTCGATATTTTGGATCGTTCGATATTTTTGATCGGTTCAATGTTTGGGATCGATTCGATATTTTGGGCCGATTTGATATTTTGGATCGATTCGATATTTTGGATCGATTCGATATTTCGGATCGATTCGATATTTTGGATCGTTTTCGATATATTTTATCGATTCTATATTTTGTCATTTCGATCTACTATATCGAATTGGGATATACCAAGACGAGTGGTGGAGAGGTAGGGCCTGGGGATAATTATTTTGTATAAGTTATATATTTATCTATAGAATAAATAAATTACAACAGTAACTACAGTACGGTATATATTCTACCTTCCTACATAGAGTAATATGCTTCCTATATGATCCTACTTTTCATCCATAGCCTTAATTGGGGACCAGAGATTTTGTGCCAAGTTTCGATGTTATTGAAAAAATGTATATATTCGGAAGTGCATCACATGTGTATGATGCAAGGAGGCTGTGAACGACCTGGTCTGGACCAATCATGTGATCTGTGGTTATATCATTCCTCGGCCAATCATATCGAGCCCGGCGGGCATATGCCCTATTCCACTTACACCCGACACATGCCCGAACCACACACATATACTTGCGATCACAAAACTCACTCGCTATCCAATAATAGAGCGAGCAAGAATCATACAGGGTAGAAATAATAATGGAATACTTTGATTGAAGAGAAAATAATTATAAATAGAGGAATATTTAATAAAAGAATACATGAATAAATAAATAAATGAATAAATAAATATGCCTACAAACATGAATACATGAAAAAAAATGAATTTATTGATGAATAAATAAATAAATAAATAAATAAATACATACATACATAAATAGGCCTACATACATAAATACATGAATATATTCATTAAAAAAATGCATGAATAGATAAATTGATGGATGAATAAATGAATGGAAGAATGAATAGATAAATACAAGATAAAATAATAATAAATGAATAAATAAATAAATAGAAATTAAACGAATATCACCGCTGTATTTTTGTTTTACTTCATTTGTGTCCAGGATGTCATGATTTCTAAGGTCTAGGTAACAACTAGCAACATAACGAGATCTTTCGTATGCGTTTTATGTTTCAAGTAGAAGAGAGTTTCTGAGATACCAAGATATTCTTAGTTTTCTGTGTTGCATCACGATCGACCGTCCTCCACCTGATAGATTGGGAGTGTCGAGCCGATCAGCCACTGAATACTGAATCAAAAACAGTGAATCATCTCCCCCCCTCCCCCCCCTCCTCCCTTCCCCCTCCCCCCCCCTCTCTCACACACACACTCCAGGTCATCATCATTCCGATTCCTCTCAACGGAACTCTTAAAGCGTTTACATTCTGTTTTTTTATAGTTCAAAATATATTTTATTCATAATCTGTATTTCTATTTGACTCGACGAATATTGACGTCACTATCGACAGTCTCGCCTATCGATCAACACGAACGGTCTGGGGTTTCGACCCGCCAACAATCCATATTATTGGCGGTATCGTGAGGCTACCAACCTTACAGAGTAAAACGTGACGAATATTATACTGCTCTACTGCGGAAGTCGAGATATTACACGTTTTAGAAGATTGATACAATAAGTTTTTTACAATCCATCATAACATGTGGTTACCTATACAGAAACTGGGGAAAATATCCAAGATATATGATCGAATTTCTTTGAAAAAAGGTTATTAAAGGTCAATTTTGGCACTTTTAACACGACAACCAGAAAGGTTCGAGTAATCTAACCGCTGAGTTCAAGCAAAGAAGCTTCATATATGGTCGAATTCCTTTCAAAAGAGATTAATAGAGGTCAATTTTGGCACTTTTGACACGACAGTCAGAAAGGTTCATGTATAGCGTGTAAGTGCCGAATCCAAGTGAAGGTCTGTAAAGGTTAAAGGTTAAAACATTAGTACGGATCTTTAATGAACCCACTGCAATTACGAAGACAAGATAAAGTGTTTTAGTTAGGGACGAGTTTAGAAGAGAACATCCCAGATAGTTGATCGTATATGTGAAATATATGTGAACAGTTTATATTGGGTTTAACGACGCACTGTAATGATAACTGAGACAAATTAATGATAAGAAGTGATGGGATATTGTCATTATAGTTTCGTAGGCAGTGGAAAGGATAGTGCGAAGGATGAAGCGGTCTATATTGTAGGAACCTCCATGGCATAAACCTATAGACTACATAGGGAAATCACGAAAACTCATGTAAAGATGGACGATGGCGGGGTTCGAACTCGGTTCAATCCCCGCCACCTTCCATCTTTTAGGGATTTTTCGTGGTTTCCCTCTGTAGTCTCGGCCAATGCCGCCTCGGCTTCTAGCTTCAAGATGTTACGTCAATGAATATCGAGAATGTGATGAAATTCATTGACGTATTATCTAGAAACTGACTGAATTCAAATAGAATATTAATTAAAGAGCATTCAATTAACTTGGAGTTGATATACTTTTTTGTTCAATGACACTGGTTCGTGAACATGGAAAAAAATAGTATAAATAAATGTCTCCATTTTTATAAGCACCATGTTTGCATGCACCCCTTTAAGCCTAAATAGATAAATAATACACCAAGAGATCACAGTGGCCGTGAATCAAACTAAACAACAACAATGGTCCGACTAGATCAGGATGCTCCACACAGCATCTCGATTGTTCGGTTGTCTGGGTCAGACTTTCACTCCGACGACAACGAGAACGAGATGAATCTCAGAGAGACAATGCATGTGCAACATGTGTCTCTGCAGGTGGCTGGAAGGTCAGGGTCGTGGTCCATTCTCTCGTCGCGCGAGGAAGACGAGATGAGGACTCGTGGGGAATAGAAATGTGATGGGAGTTGAGAGGAACAATGGTTTAGTGGGGGGGGGGGAAACAGAGAGAGAGATGTGATGAGAAAACTAAACAAAAAAAATGACGTTTGGAGATAGTTTTAGTGACAAAAAACAAAAAAATAACAAAAAGAAGCTATGAATAAATAAAAAATCCCAAAGTTTAGACTAACCAAAAATTTTTTTGAAAAAAATATCAATGTTGTGGTGAGCACTCCCTATACCTTTCTCAATCCCAATACAATGATAACAAAAACAAAAACAACAACAACAACAACAACAACATAATCCGCATGAGCTGATACAGTCGATCAAATGATCAGATGAATTGATGCTGTCAAACGTTTACCGTTTTGTCATACTTTATCGAGTGAAATAGGAAGAAGCTACTTAACTGGCAATTAAGACATTGTTAAACTAACTGCTGTCAGCATACAAACAATGAGAAGAAAATGTAGATGACGGGAGATGAAACTCGGCTAGATCTTGTAGAGAGAGAGAGAGAGAGAGAGAGAGAGAGAGAGAGAGAGAGAGAGAGAGAGATTTGTGGGAATAATACGATTGTGTAAAAACGAATAACTTACATTTAAAAGTAAACCAGAATAAACACAGTGAGACTTTTTCCGAGACCAAATCCATTCGAATTTCGAATTCGTGGACTAGAAATGTAAAATACGCAAGAATAGGAACTCATTTCGGTCTTATATGGCAATAAATTGCCCGGAGAACATTTGGGGCAACTTGATGTATCTCATTGTTTTGATTACACGGTACAACATTTGAATAAACTAGCATAAGATGCTGCGGGCTGTGATATTTATTATTTTAATCTTGTTTTCAAAACAATATCAAAATATCTCACAAATAACATGTTTATTATGAATGAAAATAGCAGTTTGTAAAAATTGATGTTATTTTGCTTAAAGTATGCCAAATTATATACTATTTCTGAGGAAATATAATTTAACTCTTTATGATCTTTGGATACATATTTAATTATTCAAATTAAATATCGTAAAATATAACTATATACACACGATTTTAAATGGTAATAAAGAATGAAGAATCATATTATTATTGTTACAACATGATTTTACATATATACCAAATAACCGCAATATTTGCGTAATAATTCATTATTGCACGTTCGAAACACCCGATCGTTACTCCGATTATAGCTCGAAACCACCGTCCGTCTATAACCACATAAAATTGATTCCACAAAAGAAGAAGGTCGCCTGCCAACGTAACAAAGGTGAATAACGTTGGGTCAATAATTTTCAGGACAGTGATTACAATTTGAAACACAGCTACATCTTTCAAAAGCGTCAACAGCCAGTTTCTCTGCAGAGAGAACATGATATTAGAAGAAATAAAAATAATGCTTCTGCAAGGATACAGAATAATGAATATATATATATATATATATATATATATATATATATATATATATATATATATATATATATATATATATTTATAGCAACGGAACATAGTTCATTATTCCCCAATCAGGCTTTGTATGAAAGATAGGATCGTTTGAATGGGCCACAACCCAAGGGCGATCTTACTACCCTGAAGAATAATAAGAACTAAGAAAAGTCGTTTAAAAAACGATCTCAAGGTAATAACATTGAGTAAAGATATACTAATAATCCAGGGTTAGAAAACAATTCAAACATTCAGAGATGGGGAGAAAAAAAATCTTGAATCTTCTTCTTCATCTTGACTTTTTTTCTATTATCAATTATGATCAATTATTTATATTATCAATTTTAATATATAATAATTCAGAATTGTAATAAGATGGTAGAAATAAGTGAAGGAAAATATATAAAGAATCGGTAATGATAAATTGAATTGTATAATGAAAAGTCGAAAATGTGATAATTATGATAATATTGAAAGAACGACTGCATTTTATTTTCATCAATTCAGTTGGTATAAGTCCTTCTTCTAACGTGTACATAACTCTATACACTCCTGTAATAACTGTACACTGTTTAGAATTGAACCAATAATAACACTCATTAAAGCACATTAACTATTTATTGTTTAAGAGGTGGTAGGCCCGACTCTAAGGACAAATACTGATACGCAGTCAAGTAACAAACCAATATTGAGAAGAATGTTAATTGTGAGTCGTAAAATACTACGTAGTTAAGCGATTGTTAAAGCCTTTAAGGTAGAAGTAAATAGCATAATTATAAAATATTATATGTAATTATACTTATACGGCGGTTGGAAGTTGGAGTTATACGGTACCGTGAAATTGCAGAGTGTTTTACAATACTCTTGCTTCTGTGAAGCTGTTATATATATATATATATATATATATATATATATATATATATATATATATATATAACAACAGACCACTACCGACTCCTTCCCATTATCCAAAAACACCTAATAAAATAACTTTTCAGCTCATCATCCCTTCATCTTATATATAATTAACCGTCGCCAATATATCTTAGTCATCAGTAGGCCTACAGAGCGTCGTTAAACCCAATATAAATGTTTATAAAAATGCATAGTGCGTCAAGTACTGCGTGACTTCATTGTAGACATTCAGTGATGAACATTTATTACAACACAAGGGTGATGAAATAGTTAACTCGTAAAGTCACAGATTTGTTTGCTCTATAAAGCTCTATCATTCTATTCTACACAATAAGCCAAATAATGACTCAAAACCATTCAGTTATCTTTATTTACAAAAAGGCGGTAATCATCGTTTTTGTTTTAAATTTCATTTACATTGTGTTTAACGACGCACTGTACTGATGACTAAGATCTTTTGATGTTGGCTTGATGATATATGAGATGATGGGATGATGAGATTTAATTAATGTAAGGTTATAATTTAGGTTAGTGGGAAGGAGTCTGTCTTGGCCTGTTGTAAATGAACCATCCCAGTATTGACCTTAATGACAGAGGGAAACCACGAATAACCTATATTGGCAAGATGGTCAACCATAGCGGGAGTCGAACCCCGGTCTCCTGTGCTAGCCACTCGACCACTCGTCTCAGTTCATGAATATTTACACGTGTACTTGATTGTCCATGTGACTAAATGATTGTTGATTGTTTAAAGATAATTATGAATGATAGGCCTCTGTTTAAAATGCTTTGCCTTTATGCTTTGATTTATTGTAGATGACCATATAGTTTCCAAGAGAATTCCTTGACTGACTGCATGATACAGAAGGCAGTGAGAATTGGAGCTGGATTATGAGCTATTGTCATTCAACAATTCATTGAGTACGCTTAATTCAACTTGTTATTTCTAGCGAGTGCAATTGTAACATTACATTGTATGAAATGAAAATGAACTAAAAACTACGAGTACATTTATTACTCTGCATTTTATTCAGTTGAAGAAAACTTTCTAAAAACTGCAGCAGAGATTATTTACCGCTAAATTCGTATTTCAAACAAAGTTGATGCATGCCTTTCAAGTTATCAACACAATAAATTTGAAAATGGAAAAAAGTCAAGTTCTTATTAAGACACGTCAAATAAAATCAGATTTGTATTATGTCGGGCAATTATCTGGTAGTATATTTCAATAATTCATTCACTTTATCAATAATACAAAAATAAAATAAATGTTATTTTCAATCAAGCTCATGCATGATGGATAAAAAAATGGCTTCACAAGAATTTCAAAGTGTTGTAGCATTGGAAAAAATTATAAGACCGCGTATATGAGTACGCTCTTGTACACACTCATTTGTATTTTTGTCAATTTTCAGAACGACAATATGAAAATTCTAAATTGAACGATTCTATAACTTCTGGAAATATCGTGAAGATTCACTGTCTAGTCAAGTATTCTATTTGACCGGCTCGGTTGAACCGACGCAATGGTTTGAGATACTCATACCTGATTGAGGGGGACGTAATTCTAGATTCAAATACTCAAAAAACAGGTCCCAAATTCAAACCAGAATAATAAAATTGTCGATACACGAAACAAAACTAATTTCGTCTGCAGTTCTTTGAGACCACGCCCACATTAACTATAGGCCTACTGGTATACTTGTGTCCACGAGAGATGAAGGCTTGAAAGTTGAAACACCCGTGGGTTAATGGTGTGGGATAGGGGGGAGGATCGATCGGCACCTCCATCTTTATCGTGATTGAAAGTAGGTTATTTATTTAATATATTTTGATAATTTGAAGTTGATAATTTTTAAGAAATAATTACATTAGATTACGTGATTAACGGATTCGATCAATCGATTGATAGATTAATAGATAATAGATTGAGTAGGATTTAGGATAATCCACCTACCTCATTCAGGATCCCCGTATTACCAAACTGTTGGTGGGGTCGTAAATAAAAAAATTAATAAAGAAAGAAAGAAAAAAGCTATGATCTTATAAATTCACTTTATTTTACCCATAACAGTATTGTCCATCGATGTAACCTTCATCCCAATCTACGAATTCATATCACACAAAAAAAACATTTAGCTTTAATGTATATTTTATCTTTTCATTAATTTCAATTATTTGTCATGTGTCATGACTATGAAAGGATTTTTTAAATCTTTTCCACCCATTAAATAAACCCATTAGTGGAATATTTCACAGATACGACTAATTAACACGACTGCAACATTAATACCTGCCTGTTACGTCATAGATGACGTCACATATCGTGTTTCGTGACATGATAACTTCTCACACGAGTCGCAACACATTTACACGATAACACCGTGAACTTTTATAATGCTAACATATGGCCAGATGAATGTGTTAATTTAATTTTTAATTTTTTTAATGTTGCCTAACGACCCCACCAACAGCTAGGTTATACGGGGGTACGAATGAGCGGGTGATAATGAAACGATGAAGTGATGATAGGTGAAAGGACGTTTACAAAAACCCATGCCTTATGCGGGACTCGAACCCACGCCCAACGGTGACTTCACAGTTAATATCGCTAGCGATAATTGACTTAGCCACAGGGGCGGCTAATGTGTGTTATATATATATATATATATATATATATATATATATATATATATATATATATATATATGTGTGGGATGTTATAGCCATGTCATAAAAGATACGCCTCGACCGGGACTCGAACCCGGGACCTTCTGATTGCCGGTCAGCCTCTCTCCCACTGAGAGTAATATCTCGGTAGGTCAGTGGGAGAGAAGCTAACCGGCAATCAGACGGTCCCGGGTTCGAGTCGCGGTCGAGACGTATCTTTTATGACATGACTAGAACATCCCATATATCTCGATATTGGATGGTATCCAAGGAGTTTAATGATCATATATACATATATTTCTTTTTTTCGCTTGAAAACACAACTACGTCTTTCAAAACCATCAAGTTTCTAATGTTTCTAAGTTAAAAAATATCACAAATATTCAGTCGGAACACCTGGTAGATAACTTTCCACTTTCGTGCGAACAAGTGTATATTTAATGCCAAGTTAGGTATATAATGAAAAACATTTAAAAACATACATAACAAGATATTTCAGTGAGGATCCAGGTACTTGCGACTGGTAAAGGTCAAAGATAAGGTCAGATAAGGTCAGACAAGTTGCCTAACGGTGCTAAACTTTTCACTTCAAACGAGTTTGACCTTACGTTATCGGTTGTCTTCACCATCACGATCGGCTGTCCCGTGGTGCAATGTTGTGCCATAGTGCATGCTCATATAGCATATGCATGTGTGTATAATTTAAATAATTATAATTATTTTGAACTGTCAAATTTGGTTTTGTTAAATAATGTGTCGGGTTTTATTTAATCTCTGTGCCATGTTTGTAGAATTATTTCATAAGTAACAAGTGGTGTATAATTATTGGTGTGTGTGTGTGTGAGAGAGAGAGAGAGTGAGAGAGAGAGAGTGAGAGAGAAAGAGAGAGAGAGAAGAGAGAGAGAGAAAGAGAGAGAGAGTGAAGAGAGAGAGAGGGGAAGTTGGAGGTGAAGTGGTGGGGGACATAAAGTATGTATGGAAGTAAAAAAAAATGTCATAATAATGTTTTTATTTATTTGGACTTTGCTATAGTCTCCGTAAGTATTTTTTAATTACACCTACAATTCATATATAAATATCTCGCTCATTGTACATACATTTTAGAAAAAACAATTTTGTCACATTTTCGTGAGCTCATTCCGAAAATAGTGAAGAATTGAACTTTTTTTTTGGAAGAAGTTATACTTGTCTAGATTATAAAAAAATTGCAATATAACCCACTTCCTATATAACTTTCAATACTGGAGACATTGAAAATATATTAATTCATGTGAACTTTGCTCTGTAAAATTTCGAAAGAAATGAATAATCTTTTTCACACATAACATGACATGTTTATTTATACGCATTCTTAGCTAGTTTTGAAACCAGGACGGCCCGAATTTATTTCTAGGTAATTTCAACTTTCATTCTGAAAAGTCTAAAACACATCCTTCTAAGAATATATTTAGGAATATTGCAAGGTTATGAAACTCAAATTTGGAAAGTCGATCTACGAATTATCAGTATTTTATGATAACATTTGAACAGTACGAGAAATTACGCAATATATAACACGTAAAAATCACAGAGATCTTTAGAGCCCCAAATCGATGTGAAATAAAATAAAAGCACGGTGCTCATAAAAATAGAGAAATTCATCTTCACTAATTTTTTTTCTTATTCAAAAACCAGTAAAATTGAAAGAAAATTTCACATATCCAAGATAATTTTATGCTCTTCAATTAATATGACATATGACATTCTTTTTCAGTGAACTCAACCAGTTTTAAGATAATACGTCAATGAGTAAAAAGAATATAATGAAATTCATTGACGTATTATCTCAAAACTGATGTAATTCACAAAAATAAAATTCCATATTAAGATATGAACTTTTCATTCAATTACATTGGTTTTTGAAAATGGAAAATTATATTGAAGATACAATTTTCGATTGTTGTAAGCACCGTGCTTACATGCTTACCCCCTTAAATAGTACTTTTATTGTACTTTAAAAGTATGTCATTTGTGAGAAAATAAAATAGCAATGATGAGCCTTCAAGATTCTCTATTTTGCTGTCCTTCACATAAAATAAAATACAATCATTACTTCATTCTATTCGATTGAACACACAAAATCACAATAATCAGCATATCTGTCTAGTGACAGTTTAGCTACTTTTATTTCCGGTCAAAGCGACGTCTACTTTCTCGCTCACACGCATTGCTATCTAGGTTCAGAATGTCGTTGTTTCACAATCACCTCTGGGTTTGTTGTTCTCACTAGAAGAGGATACACTTAGTGTGGATTTAGGAAGTAACGGTACATCTAGGCGATTAAACTTGAACTAGTCTATCTGAAGCTATTAAACTTGTGGTTAGGTGATTGTCTAGGCCCTAATGGCGGTGTCCCCACGAACATCAAAGTCAAGGTTAAAGTGGAGGTTTTATATCAGGTCGATTGTTCAACGAAGACACATGTTTTAGAGGTGTTGAGAGCGATTTTGGGATGGTTTGAAATTGTTTTTGAGTTTGTTTGTTAAATATAAGGAATTTGTCGACGCCAATATATCCTAGAGTAGTCATTAGTACAGTGCATCGTCAAACCCTATAAAAATATATATACATATAAAGCTTAGTTTAGGTGATCCTGAAATATGCTTTCTCATGGTCACCATGGTCACAGTGGTTTTATCACCAAACTTCATGATTTATAAATTTGCTCATATGTATATATATATATATATATATATATATATATATACATATATATGTGTAAATAAAGACATCTTTATTCACAAAAATAATTTACAAATATGCGTCATGGAAAAGAGAGTTTGAAATCATATATTATATAGGCCTATATATATATATATATATATATATATATATATATATATATATATATATATATATATATATATATATATATATATATATATATATATATATATATATATATATTAATATATACAGGAAACTTAACGACAGAATGGGAGTTGATTAAGCAAAATATAATATTTTCAGGATATAAGTTTGTCTTAATTCAGTATTGACAAATGTTTGAGAATGTCAACTAAACAACAATGAGAATGGTCGTGGTGCGAATCATGCCTAGACCCGCATATCACGAGTGATGAGCTATTGTCTACAGCTGGCCGTGGACTGTAAGTGTCAATAGCCTGGAATAAGTGGGGATAGTTGTGACAACTAACCTTCCGGATGACTCGATATATGAGGGTATACGAAAATCTCACTGGCTTACAGAATTTAGTTTTGAGTTTTTTTTTAATTTTTGAGAGGGTCAAGTTTTATTTTTGCTTGATTATTTACTATAAGTTTGTTTTAGATGCAAATTTATGTGTATCTAGTTCTAGCCAGGGTGATTTATATCATACATATGGATTATTAATAAAACATGAACCGTGCAAGATGAAAAATTAATGGGTATATCATAATATGCAAACAATATTTGTCGAAAATTCTAATGAGACAAATTTAATAATATAAGTGAGAGAGAAAAGATCAGATCTGTTGTATGTAACAGTAACACTCGATATTTTTGCCATCGATTTTTTTTTTTTTAATTTTTCATTTTCGTCCAAGTGGATTAACAATATTAAAAAAAAATTACCTCGCAGCGTACCGTTACATGCAAATAACATGTAACATATTGTGAATGTTACTATGGATCGTCAGTATTTTAGAAGAATCGCACGAAAATTATCACCAAAAAACTGACATTTTTCTAAATCGAATCCCATGCACTGTTGAACAATATATCAGCACAAAAGTAGGTTCAAGATGTTGAAAAGTTCTGATAATTGAAGATCGCACATTGAAGTGTTAATGGCCTCAAGTGTTTTGACAAGACAATGCAACATTCACAACTAAAATTAAAACAACGTGAATATATTCATTACGTGTGCTGACGTTTAAACATCAACAATAACAACAACAACAACAAAGCGGTGGATTCAGCACGGTCTATAACAATCATAAAGCGAATTGTGAAACTCAGGAAATTTAATATCATTTTTTTATTCACATCGGATTCTTGATAATGTCTATATATATATATATATATATATATATATATATATATATATATATATATATATATATATATATATATATATATATATATATATATATATATATACATGTGTGTGTGTATTCACATATGTATATATATATACATGCGTATGATATCCATAAAATCAAACAATTTACTTCATTTTTTCATTGTATTCATTAAATATATTTTTCGATTTTAAATCATTTTGAATCATTGCTCAGTAATCTTCCACATATATTGGAATATAACATCTAAAATAAATAAACTTGTTTGCGTTACTTTCTCTGAGCATATTTTCAAGTTTTTCAACCTAAAATAACTTCCTGTTATTTTGTAAATTAATGTTACTGTTTTCATTAAATCAAACTAGTTTAATCGTCAGATGAATCAATGCCTTCTTGAATTTTCTGTTTGTTTTCGATACGATAAGTATATCAATTGATTGATCGCCGCTAGTCTGAAAGATAATTGACCATAAAAATCGAGCGAAAAAAGAATCGATTTATAATAAATCTCGAAAGTAACAATGAGTGATTATGGAAACTAATTTTTTATAGACCCTGTGAAAATATATAAATTTGACTTGATTTGACTGTTCAAGTGATTGAATTATTCGATTAGGTTGTAAAAATGATCATTCAGAATATGGGTAGATTTACGTATGAGATATCATAGCTGCCCCTCATGACTCAATCAGCTAAGCCCCTGCTTTAGAAATTCAAGCCATACACCAATCAGACAGCGACATCATGCAAGAAATATACGCATAGACCTTACGATAAGAAATAACGATTAGTGCAAAGATAATTATTATATGATACATCGATAAAGAACTAAATATGATTGCAGTACAATAAGTGCACTTTACCGAGATAACTTCCTAAATTGCATTGTACTTATGTACTTAGTTTTTAGATAAATATAATAATATAATAAATAGAGATATAAGCATTATAAGAGGGTGTTTTTATTGAATGGATGGATGAAGTGAAATGCCTCATCTTGAGTGAAATGAGATCTTATTGGATTTTATTTGAGCTCAAATAACTGACTCTGAACATAGAAACATCAATTCAATGTGATTCACATCTACAATTAAAATCGATTTGTTTTTAAATTGAATTTATTTAGAAGTTTTATTTTGAGGACAGATTGGCTATAGAGCTATCAAGAAAATTAGGAATGAAAATATATAAATAAATAAAACATCCAGAGACTGAAACAACGTTCAATTTTTTCTGAGAATATTACAATTTTTTACGAATAAGTATGTAGGCCTATCGATGAGGTTTGAATTTATGTTTTTTTCATTTCTCATTGTCAATCTTTTCGATTTCCATTTCCATTTTATAATTTCATAATTAAATCAGTAAAATACAAATTCAAATTCAAATATTAAATCTATATTAGATTTAATAATAATTGGATATTGAATAAACAAAATCCAATAATAACCAAACGTGAGAAAAGTCAACACAATTAAAACCATATAAAACTATAATTAACCTCAAAATGCGACACGTAGGTCTATAACTACATACAGCGCGATTTCCGCGGCGCTAATTCAACATTTTCCTACGAATTTACATGAATAAACCATAGTAATTACCACTACCAGAACGTGATTTGGCCCATTAGAGTGTTTGAGTTACAACTAAAACCGTTATAAGTTCCTCGGAACGGAAACGGAATAGTTCCGGAAGTGTTGAACAAATGTAACCTTACACGTTTTTGCCAAAGTCTATGATTAAGAAGGAAACTAAATGGACGTAAGTTTTTAGAGTCATTGAGAACTGGCCACTACATCAGTTTTGAGAGGATGCAGTATTTGATAGGATATAGGAAACATATTGCGTTTTGGATTTAGTTCTAATATGATATTCTCGTGAAAATATAATAATATAGCTGCCAAAATGTATGAACCAACCATCGCGTACTTTAAAGGAAAGTATAATCTAAAAGGGATCGAGGTGATTGGTCAGTTTGTTGGAGCCATTTCACAGTTTTTTAGTAATTTTAGTAATCGTTTTTCGATAGATAATGCTTTAAAATATGGGATTGGGATGTCAGCGCTGAAGGATTCCATTCGAATATTCAGAAACCATTTATACAATCAACTACCAACGTTTAGATTCATTTTATATATTTTTTTATTTTTTCATTTTAAATTATCATTATAGTATCCTAATATTTTTATGTTATTGTTAATTATTTCAGTTAACAGTCTTTTTATAGTCATTCAAGTATCGCTACCGGACGGTAAAAACCGTGCTACCGTGACGTGATCGAACTAATACAGAAGTTGTGATCGGAGAACATAATTTGTGAACATTGTTGCCGACATATTACAACAATGTGTGAGATAATTCGAAATAATTCAATAAAGTAATACAGCGAAATTACCATAAAGTACAGTTAAATATCAACGCAATACTCATCAAAACGAATATTTATTAGTCGGTCGTTAAACAGTTCAAGTTTAATAGAAAACAATTCATAAAATGTATGGCTGGTGTCATTTCTAACACTTGTTACAAACTATATACCTGAACACATGTAGTTTACTCTTCACCTTCCTGTTTTTAATGACCAATAAAAACACTACAGTTGAACGATAAATTATTTATATCATGTTTAACGACGCACATTGTAATAAGAGCTGGTGTCGGTGAGTGATGAATGAGGTGATAGCAAGATGTGGTGAAACATTGTTTTAGTAGGATCTTGTGACAGTGAGTTGCCATTATATATATATATATCCATTACACAACCGTTAATATCTTTGAAAGATACCCCCTCGTTAGCTCAGAAGGAAAGAGCGTATGTGTATCAAGCATAAGGTCCGGGGTTCGATTCCCCGACGAGGAGGTATTTTTTAGTGATAATAATACCCGTCCTACGAGGGGTTAGCAACTCCTGAAATCAGGTGTACACTTGCCATGAAATCCCCTTGAAATCCCTGAAATCACCTGAAATCCCTGAAATCACCTGAAATCACTTGAAATCCCTGAAATCCCTGAAATCACCTGAAATCACATGAAATCCCTGAAATCACCTGAAATCACTTGCAATCCCCGAAATCACCTGAAATCCCTGAAATCACCTGAAATCAACTGAAAGCCCTGAAATCACCTGAAATCCCTGAAAACACATGAAATCCCTGTAATCACATGACATCCCTAAAATTCCCTGTAATCCCTTTAATCCCCTGAAATCCCTGTAATCACTTGAAATCCCTGAAATCACATGAAATCCTTGAAATCACTTGAAATCCCCGAAATCACCTGAAATCACTTGAAATCCCTGAAATCAGCTGAAATCATCTGAAAGCCCTGAAATCAGGTGTAGGCCTACACCAAATTTTCGAGTTGTAAACCCCTCGCCGTCTTATTATATATATATATATATATATATATATATATATATATATATATATATATATATATAGTGGTCATTAGTTACATACTTTCAGTTTTATCTAACACAATTCATGAAATACAGATGTCGACTGCCATCATTTTTAGCGCTTAATTTCATGATTCATATCTCATCTCACCATGTTTGTGGTTTACTGTTCGTCTTCTTTTAGAAGCCATAAAAAACACCACACAGTCGTTTTCCGTGATTTACCTTTCAAGCGACTTGACTTGCAAGTTCGGAGCTCATGATCGTTATAACTAAAGGATACAGGAGACGTTCGATCGGCTCCTGCTCGGAGAACGACTCACTGACTCTACCGATGCGTTAGATGAAAAAGGTGTGAAACGCGTATTGTTTTATTGAAATAATGGAATGGCTCAAATAATAAAATAGGAAATAAATCTTTTGTCTCTTTTCGAAGAGACTCTTCTGCTCAAAACAGAATGTATTCAAATAATGTAAGGTGTCCCCAGTCTTCATAGGGCAATATGTTCCCGCCAGGGTGATTTCACAGATAAGAAAGATCTATCAGTACAAAATATACTAAATTAAAAAATATGTCATAAGGTGCAGACAATATCTGTCCAAAATAATAATTACTCGTTTTTTTAATAACAAAGGTGGTTATTAATAACAAAGGTGGGAGGGCAAAATGACCTAGTTGTCGAAGCCCTTCAAACCCCAACATTCATTCATTCATTCAACAAAGGCGGTAAGTTTAATTGCATGTAACAATATCTCTCGGTATTTTGCCTTCGATTTTCACCTCACAGCGTATACCGTTGTATACAAATAACACGTGACATATTGTGAATGTTTGGATGAACAGTATTTTATAAGATACTTCTCTGAATGGTGTGAAGCAGTTTCACTACAATACGTTCATCCGGAAAGTCACTACGATCGTTTATATGTCACACTGACACTGATAATCTTATACTGTGGGTAGGTTCCCCTTAAGAAAAATGTAAATTCTGAGACGGAGTACATCTTTTTTGAAAGTTTCTGATGTTGCGATAAACCATGTCCCGTTTTCAAACTATTATACATGTAATATTTTTATATCTATAATCTTTTATTATATTTCTCAAACATTCCTATTATTTACGTCCTTATTTGGCGGTTTGACCCGTTGTGCTCTTTGACCTTCTAGTTAGTTCCGGTTAGTTGCTAGTTTGACTCGACGTGGTCTGTCAATCGATTGTGTTATTTAACACGTACTTCAAGTGTGCCAGCCAATAGGGAACAAGCAAACTTCGAACTATCGAACTATCGAACTATCGACTATCGAACAATCGGCTATCGAACACGGAAAATGATGGCAGATTTAAATACAGTGATTAGATAATAACTACAGTCATTGTCGATCAACATATAATTTGACATTAATAAACAATGAATAAACTTATAACCTAATTTGCCTTATTAAGAAATAAATTGGTACATGAATAAAATGTTGAAAATTAAACAGAAACAGCGACCGAAAAAAAAACTGAATGAACTATCGGCAGATGCCTCGAATTTTAGGCCTATTGACAAAGTTGTAAATTGTAAATTTATTCATTTAACCGATTTATTTGTTCAAATTGAAGTGATTTTTTTTCAATTTTTCATTGAGTGATAAAATATCCAAGTATGTTCAATGAACAACCATAAAATTGGAGACTTCATTTCCCACACACAAATGTTTGAAGTATTCAGTACCGGTTTCCCTGACTTGACAGTTTCCTATTTAAAACTGTGTATACATTAGAACTAATTGTTTCCCCCAGAGTGGTAAGATTGCCCTTGTTGTGAGCCGGGCCCGAACGATCCTACCTTGTCTTCCTCAGCCAGATTATAAGAAAGTTCTCAATATTGATAAAAAAAATACGGATATTCATTTTAAACTACATATTTGAGAACGGTTAACAGAAAATTCATCTAATTAATTATCTTCAAAACTATATTCACTAAATAAACTTGTTTCCACTCGACAAAGTTACGGTTACATGTAAAGTGTGTTATTAGTTACATCTACACCTTAAACCTCACATAGATGTATTCTAATTACAACCGTGGAATTGTTAGTTCTATTTAGCAGTCTACGAAGATAATAGCGCTGTTAATGAATGTTTTGTCTACGATTTCAGAGAAATTGTTACAATCTAGAAATAACATGCGTCTCATTAACGTGTGATATGGCTGTGAAGTAGGCTATATCCATACGTTATTGCAGCATTATATCAGAGGTCAAGAGGTCATTTGACTTGAAGACGAGATTTACACGTGGGTTAATGTATGAGGAAAGATTAAAGCAATGACAAAAATCGACAAATCTTGACTTTGTCTTGGTAGATATTGTGGTAAAATCAGTGTAATTCATAATGTGTCTGTAACAAACTTTTAAAAATATTTTAGTAGAATAAAGTTACTATTAATACTATCTTAACAAATCGGTAAAAACTTCAAAATAGATGGGAATTGGGTAAATTTATAATTTTGTTTTGTAATGGGCTGAAAATGTAGCACTATAATTATAGCCTACTCGAGTGCGAAACATTTATTGGAAGTTGATCACTATTTTAATTTATATTTGTTGATAAGACCGCCTCGAAGTGTTAAAACAACCAAGAGATGTCGCTTCAAAAGGTTCTTACTAATTCATCCTCAGTCTTAAAAGTCCGGAACACATTATAAATATAAACCTTTTCTGTGATTCATACGGACATTATACCATCATTGGTAGCCTATTTGAGTAAAGAAAACACACGAATGTTGATATTTCCACTTTGAACCAAGTCTGTCAGGCAATGTTCACTTCTTTCCATTAACAGCAAGTGTAAAGTTTATCATTATAGGCCTACAATGAGAAAGAAATTAGTGATATACCAAAATTGGTATAATTATAGACCTATCTACTAATTGAAGGTCGCGGCCGTAAGTACTTCAACCAAGCATTTATCCCGAAGACTGTGGGAAACCAAGAAAAAAACACGTCAAGATATAGATAAAAATAAAGTTTTTTTCTGATCTTGAATTAAATTTATAATTATAAATGAAATAACACTTTCAGTTATATAAATTAATTTATATTTTATTCTACTTTTTTTTACCATACTCATTGTTCCCTAATAAAATAGAAAACAATATCTTTCCCAAGTTTCTACTTATACGATACTTTTATCACTCAACTCCGTGCGCCTCTCAAAGACCATTTTCTTTCACTCTTTCTACTAAGTGCTTTGTCTTTTGTTACAAATACAATCGCAATGCGATAATAAAATAAATCTTCGACCGCTCGTCTTAGTACCTTGTCAAGTGCTCCGTTAAACATTTTACTGGCTAGTCAATCTGCAACAGTGATTTCATTTATGGCCAGTTTTCGTACAATACTGCAACAACTGCAACATGTCTGCAACATGCACGTGTTTATATGGGCATGCTAGAGCGGGATAACGGCTTATACTCATCACTTGATAGCTCATAAAATATATAGTTTAATTAATTCAACTATTATGGTAGTGCTTACTTAAGCCGGGAAACTGACATATATATATATATATATATATATATATATATATATATATATATATATATATATATATAGTAAAAATATTTCCACGGTAAGTTTGCTGCGATTAGAAAGCATGTTGGGTCCTAAAAAGGACCGGTTTATGCGACGTTTCGAATTCCAGCATCATCAGGCGACGGTGGTAAGTGGTCGACCACTTACCAGCGAAACGTCGCATAAACCGGTCCTTTTTAGGACCCAACATGCTTTCTAATCGCAGCAAACTTACCGTGGAAACATTTTTACCATCAACCATTGGCCGCGAAAATCTCCGTGCTCACATATATATATATATATATATATATATACATAATATGAAGAATATAAAGAATATATATATTTTGAGAATCAAACTTTATTCTAGCATTATGGTAGTATTATCTTTAGCAGGATAACCGGCATAAATGTATATGTATATATACATTAAATATAATATATATATATATATATATATATAATATATGTGTGTGTGTGTGAGACCACGAACGAAGGTTCCCAGAGAGAGTCCCGCCTCTCCCATAGCACTAACGCACAGGTGGTCCGAGATAGTCTTCATCCATTGTGGATATAGATATACGCTTCACTCGATAGATAACATGAAATGTATACTTTTATTCTCGCGTTATGGTGGTGTAAATGATACCAGCATAATAACGTCGTTAACCAAGACGAGGTTTATTTACAATATACTGAAGATGTAACATCATTCTTATTGTGGAAATAACTTTATGGCGGTGCTTAGATAAATCGATAAATTTATCTTCACTATTTTTTTCCATTTTCAAAAACCAGTGTAATTGAATGAAAAGTTCACATCTCCAAGATAATTTATGCTCTTTAATTAATATTACATTCTATTTCAGTGAATTCAATCAATTTTAAGATAATACGTTAATGAATGAAAAGAATGTGATGAAATTCATTGACGTATCACCTCAAAACTGATTGAATTCAAAAGGATAAAATGTCATATTAATTAAAAAGCACAAAATAATTTTGGAGACAATGATGGATGATGTATCATTTCATGACGGATTACGCATAAAGATACCCACAACTGCCATTTCTGGTAAAAGTGCATCAAAACACTTTCAATGAGTCGCTAAAACAAAAATCACCCACAACCCTTGGCCAAAAGGCTTTGTATAGGTCTAAGTTTTATAATTAAAAAAAAAATGAAATTGGACGCGACCAAGATATGACAATACCTTCTAATTTTTTCAAGTACCGTTATTGATTTTTCCCAGACCAATTATAGCCTCTTCTTGAAGAGTATATAATTAATTAAATAAAATAAAATAATAAACCAAGATATTGAGAATTATTCTTGTTATATTGGTACCGTACCGCCAACATTAGCGATGTGAAGTAGACGCCAGATGGCAAAGACGGTTTATTAAAGGTTTACCGGCTCGCTGGCTCGACTGATGAACGAGTCAAGGTGTATATATAGGGGAGTGAACCTAGCGGAACCAACAATCATAAAGAAGAACATTGTATTATATTAAAACTTGGCGGAATTAAAATGGATTCTATCAACAATAAAAAAAACTGTCCGGAAATAGGGTGGTGGTAGTGTAGACACAGAGAAGGGTCTTTTTCAAAACTTTAGAACAATAATTAGTGATATCACAATGCTAGACATGTTTTTAAAATACGACAGACATTTGTTCAAAAAGTCAAAAACAATGATGGGCCTACAAAACTTCATACTAAACTTCAACGACTGTCCGCAAAGCGGGGTACCAGAATGGCACAGCGTGATTAAGTCAATACATACAGCAGTACTATGGTTGTTTACAAAAGTTATAAAAAATGTATTACAAAAAATCCTGAAACATTATTAAAACATAATAAAGTAGTGAGATTGAAATTGAAGGAATATTACATTAAATGAACCTAAAGATAGTTATAAATGTAAATGTAAATGAAAGAAGGTATAATTATTACAAAGATTGTAATTATTTGAAAGAATATAAATGGACCCTTTTGGAAAGTACTAATACAAGGCAAACCCAGGGGGCACGTGGTCAAGTTTTTGACAAAAATAAAATAACGTATCTATAGGCTCTATCTTACTTAAATTTGATTGTGAAATTCGAATTCGAATTGGATTCATATTTCTCATCAAAATAGCCACATTTGATACCAGAACTCGACGCTTCATTCATTTTCACCGATATTTGTAAAAACAAAACGTTATTTTTACCATTAGGCCTACTACAATTTTTTTAATTTTATCAATTATAATAATGCTAACTGGACTTTGTGTAACCATTAGTTAAGATCACGCCTAAAACGACTCGGGCACTAACAAACAGATGCTGTTGTTTTCCTCCTAATAACCATCAGATTAACTTGCGATTAATTGAGTGAAAAGTAAGAGTAGAAAGAACTGTATATAATATAGCAGATGTTCAACATTGTTAGGAAAATAATAGTTTGCGAGTATTTCATGTTTTAAATTGACTTTTAATTCAAGTTTGTAATAATGGTGTAAATATTTTTATTGTTGTTTTAATGTGTTATTCACGAATGTTAACGGTTCACGTACGGAAGTGTCAATAATTGGTGCGAAAGATGGACATATTTTTCATACTTCTATCTATATACTTATGGACAGTTGTGAGAAACATTTTTTAAATAATAATTTCGTTTGTTAAATTCTTGTCGATGAGAAAAATGAATGTATGGAATACAACACTATACAAATCAAAATATGTATCTATGTATTCTAAAATACAGGATGAAATTAGTACAAAAATAACGGAATAATGAGAAAAAAACAAATAATCTACATAACGAAACGAAAGTTTTAAACGAAATATAACGAAACGAAAAATAAATAATCTATAAAACAAAAATTCGACGTTCAAATGGAGACTGTTCGTGAAAGATGCACGTATTTTAAATTTAGTTTGATCTACATAGAACGAAAAATATTTTCAACAGTTTAAATAATAATAAACAATTAATAATTAATAATTAATAAATGATAAATAATAATAATAAATACTTCATAACCTGTCAATTCGATTAAAACGCGTGCCTATGAGATAGAATATTTTGTATTGATAACAATTATCACGGTCCATAAGATTAGGCAGGAAGACACTCCTGCCTAATGACGTAGCATGACAAATACAGCATGTGATTTCATGCAAAACCGAACCATGTCCATATTGAAATGATTTCTTGGGCATTTAGTTTTTTAATCAAAAGATAAACGGATTCTCTGATTTTCATTTCCTGATTAACCAACATATATGTGTTGTTGGATGAGCGATATGGACATATTTATATGATGTACCGGTAGGTCTAATGGAAACCTATGCACCTTGAGCTCTAAAAAATGTAGGCCTATATATTCATTTACTTCATATTTTCAACTTACATATATATATATATATATATATATATATATATATATATATATATATATATATATATATATATATATATATATATATATATATATGTATATATATTTATTTTTATTCATTTATATATAATATTATTTTAAAAAATTCGCGGATATTGCATATAGGCCTAAATTAGATAAAAGTAAAATAAAAGCACGTTTTTGATCTTAAATTACTAACTAGACGGATGCTGTGAAGCATCATCCCATATTTATTATATTTCCTGTCTGTCTATCCTCACGGCCAGTTTAACAATAATTACCATCTTTCGAAGGTACAAAACGTAATTCAATCGAGTCAAAGAGGAAGTAATTCCAGTATCGACTTATATCGATCTCGTTACACTACTACGTGACGATATGTATCGATAGCAACATGGCATAAATCAATCAGTGACGTCAGTAATATGAAACATGCATGCAACGTTACGTTGTTTTATACAATCAGCAATTTAAAATCATGCATTTTTTACCTGTGATAAAAAGTAATTGCGTAACAAATTATTAAAGGCCGTCACAACCCTGAAACTAGATTGTAATGAATAATGACGATATTGATTTCTATGATTTTAGAGAACACTATAGAAATCGTCATCTCGTTTCAGAATTTATAATCAATTTGTTCATCCTCCTGGGAACATGAGTCATGACGTAGGCATCACCGATTCTGTACAGAAACATGAACAGAATCGAGTAATGTCGACGTCACGACTCAGAAAAAGGACCGGGTTCGGGAGACAAATAAATTAATTATGATTTCTGAAAGCGAAATGATGATTTCTATATGTAAAGTTTATTATTTCTTAAATGAATATATTTCAACATGATGAAGAAGTCTATAAAGTCTTTTAAATTCCCAGTGAAACATGTTTTAGATATTCTGACTTATCGCAAGATGTAACTTTTCATAATTACACATTGTTTTCAACCAATTATTGTCTAAACATCCTTCAATAACTAATTGTAAAGTGATTTAAATTGTTATTGTAATGCGGATTCATGAAGACAATAAATCTATTATTATTATTATGAAAAAAAAATTGCATGTTGCCCGTACGATTGGATCCGTGCCTAAGTCATTACTTTCGATCAGATTGGTCGTAATCAAGCATACTAAATGACAATCACCAAATGAAGCATAAAATAGTGTTTTCGACGTAATAAAAGGTTGTCATTGTATCCTCGATTGCATTCATCATATTTAATGTGCTGTGAATCGTGAAGTTTTGGGCGCGACGGACAGTTTTCTATAAATCACGATATAATGTATGGGCGTAACGACACGTATTGTGTAACGTGAAACCTAACCTCTCTATTCGATGGTAGAAGCTCAGATTGTCGACAAATAAAGGCATTTGGGGTGGAATACCGCATGCAGAACATGGTTTTACTATATTGTATCTCGAACTATTGTAAAATACGACGAAGAAAATGTATACAAATTATTCGTTGGATTTTGTATCAAGTATTTATTATTCCCACAGCCTTCTTTATTGGATAAGATAGGCTCTTCATATATCAGAAAAGAATGATCTGAATAAAGAAGGCTGTGATTATCCTTCAACTACTAACAAGAAGCATTGAGGGTTGCGTTGGTTCGCCGTGTTCAACCAACGCAACCCTCAATGCATCTTGAATATTACCTATGCTATCACTATT
The DNA here is from genome assembly GCA_907164805.1 of Brachyptera putata. NCBI lineage: Eukaryota > Metazoa > Arthropoda > Insecta > Plecoptera > Taeniopterygidae > Brachyptera > Brachyptera putata. The sequence continues at coordinate 25,962,011 of OU015469.1, read as the reverse complement.
GTAATAATTTGTCTCCTCTACGCTACTCTGAATTGTATTTCATTTTCATCTTTTTGCATTACTTTTGAAATATCATATATATTTGGGAGGAAGAAGAGTTGACACTTCAGCCCAACTCAAACAAAGCTTCAAGACAACTTCAGCGGAGTCATTTCACCCCTATACTTATATAATTTACAAATCAAAGACGGCTTGAACTTGAACAAACCAAAAATCATAATAACTCATTTTTAAACTTATTCAGTAACTAAGTTGAAATAATAAAGTTCTAATATAATTCATGAATTGATATAATTTTATCAATCTATTAACTCACCATCCAAAATATTCTCGTAATATTAGGCCTGTAATAAAACATTTTAGTATTTTCCTGACTATTATTCGGGTTAAAAGATAAGATTCAGGTCCAGTACAGTTGCACATGGGGTAAACCGTTTTATGAAAATAGAACAATATAGAAAAAATCAAATGAATTTTGTTGGGGTAGGCCTATATACATTTCACTTCTTTTATATATTTTTTAATCAGAAAATAACCGAGCGAATCCTATTTTACCTGGTTAGGCCTATTAGGAAACGTTCATATTAAAAGTTGAAATGTAGGCCTATATATGTAATAGTAGGGTACCTAAACAAATCGTATCATATATAGTCCATCCGCTCTAAGGTCTATCTTACAGCCAGAAGGCACTTTAGTATCACTTTCGTTGTGACGGTTATTAGTATATATCTTCCTCATCTCACATGCACATATAATACCATCTTGTGCATTGTAATTACTGAAAGAAAGAAAGTAATTATTCCTATTTGGTTATGATGTAGAAGCTGTAATAAGATATTAATTACATTTCTACGTTTGTGATACATATATGATTTATGACTAGAGATTTCTAATGTTGCTGTGATATGCTATGCTTTGTAATTAATCCATCAAAACTTTGAAGATCGTATAGGCCTATATTACATTGAAAAATCCAAACGCAGTATAGAGCAGTTAAAATAATGTTATTATGTTAAAAGGTTTAGGCCTATATCAGCGAGTTGATGAAAAACTTAATTAGCCTATTCTTAAAAGTGAATCATACTTCCGAGAAACCGTATCGATTTATTAAACCCTATAAACGAGGGAGAAAGAAAATCGTTTAAACTACGTTTCAAGTGCTTCTTTAGGCATTATAACATAAGAGATTCTACGAAAATCAATTAAAATAGGCTAAATTACCATAATTTAAACGCAGCTTATTATACCTTTGCTAGACAGTTTACAAAGTTAATACTACATATGATTATATACATCTTTCTCCACACCTGTCAACATGACTATTCTAACGTCATTTTATACATCAATTACCTGCCATAACAAAACATATTTCAAATGGCAAACTGAAATTTATTCTGAAAATATAGGCCTACAATAGGAAATTAATTTCTTTCGTATAACTCACCCTAATGAAAGTTAATTTATCCGTTTTTTGTTTATTGTCATCACCAATTATTTTCTCGTTCAAACTCATTGTTGGCACATTATCATTAAACTAATAACACAATATTAATTTTTAACCTCACTTCAACCAATTAATAATCACACAAAACCGCAAGACTGTAGGAAAAAAAGAACACCAAACTTCACAAATCACTTTTCCCGCACGCGTTTCCCGATGATCCACCGTTATCGGTGATTTCGAACACTGACAGCATGCACGGCCCTCTCGCTTCCACTTCAACAGACACACTGCATGCGGTAGGCACGGACCGGCAGGTAAAGGGGGCGGGGCTTCGATCAAAACAGCTGGCTAGGACAGGTAGGCTTTGTTTAGAAACGTAATGATTATTAGCAAGTACGGTGATCCATTGATCGGGGGAATAGTCCCCTACCCGATAAAGATGATTCAATGATTATATATATATATATATATATATATATATATATATATATATATATATATATATATATATATATATATACCGTATATATATATATATATATATATATATATATACACATATATTTATTTTTTTGGAGCAAAATCTGTTCAGTCATTTCGGAACGGATTCGGAAATTTTAAAAATCCCTGTAAGAATTATTGGACTTGACAAAATTTTCAATTTTTCAATATTATTTGTTTGACATGAAATTCTCAGATAATGTTGACATTGATCTAATAATTATTATTCCTACAAGTTGGGAGTAATTTGGATTTCTCTTTTTCAAGAAAATGTATTATTATACTGGAAAAATATGACCAATATTTAGATTTAAAGTTTGTCAATGAAAATCTACAGGTTGCAAGGCTGAGTTATGAAAATGGAAATTTCATTCTTTAAATGATTATAGGTAATTTTTCACCAAAATGAAATAAAAATAGCAATATTTATATTTCATTCAAGTGCTGTAACAAAATACATAGCTATATATCTGAATTAATTCCTATTCAAGAATTTACTTGTTCAACTTAAATTCCCTCACTGTAGATTATTTTAAAAATTACTCGGTTAGGCTTTCAACTCTTCTGACGAATCGACGGAAAGACTTCAATCAAGCAATTCTGTTTCACCTGGAACAGAACGGAAAAAGGACAAAGATGGAAAAAAACAATGGAATCAGTCGGCTCACAACAAAAGAAATTCACAAATTATTCAAAGAAAATCAATTTGAAACATTTTTTAATTGACATTCAAAAATGAAATCATCACATCGAATTCAAACCTAGTAACACTGATTACGGATGACTTGATAAAAATATGCATTTCCCATTTCCCTTCAATGTCTCCCCCATTTGCTAGCCTAATGACTGATGTTTTGGTATAATCGCTACATTCAAAAGTCTCGACGAATAACTCTTAATCAATTACCAACATAAATTAATAAGTAGCAATATAGGAATGTGACGATCCTTACACATTATATAGTACGGTATATACAGTTTATGATATAGAATAATTAGGTACATTATTAGAATATACATGTTTCAGAGTAACAGGATTTCAACTGAATATCTATTTAGGGGCGTGCGAATCCAGGTTTTCAAACTCGAGTCCGATTCTCCATGAAACTATCGAATCCGAGACGAGTCTTTTTCAAACATATAAATAATTATTAAGATGATTTCAGGCACTATCAGTACAAAATTTCAACTTCGAATAATTATAACATGCTAGTAACGTTAGTAGTAGTTACTCATCAATGAAAGAAATAAATAAATGTAAAGGAATGAAAAAAAAATAATAAAGGGCATATCAATTCTTATATTCATAAATTTACTTCATGTTTAATTTACTTGAAGTTGTTGTTACCAGTACCTAAATGTTAAAATTAGGCCCTACTTGACTATGATAAATACACATGCGAGTAGGCCTATTTCAAATTTTGAGAATTCGAGAATTCAAATTTCGGAATCGGCGTCAAGGTCTCGAGTGGACTCGGAAATTGAATCTAAAATTATATCTACGAGTTCGAGTACGATTCTGGCGGAGACTCGGACTCGAAATTAGGTAGACTCGCTCACCCCTATATCTATTATAAAAAGTGTTACAAGCAATAACTGAAGAGAGAAAAATTATTTGTTCACGAGGAAAAAGTTATTTTGCCACAGTAAATATAAAGATGCGACTTATAACGATTGCAGTCGACTGTTAACTAGTGCCTACGTACGGGTGTGCAAAAAATTACAATTTAAAATATGAAGAAAACTGAGAAGTAAGCAGTATGCACGTAACGTTAAATTTGCAGCCACTCAATGCCGGATAAATATCACGTAATCAAGAAAATGTGTTGGAAAATATTGGAATTATACGTTAAAATCACATCGTTTTACTGAAGAGATCAACACGCTTGATCAAAACTCTGCAAATCTCAATTGGACAAAAATTAGATCGTCCAAATCAGGCCACGCTCAAAGAAAAATCAACTTATATCTATTAGGATTCTTCTTTATGCCCATAGAACAGTTTCACAATTTGAAAAATGAAAAAATGGGACTATATTTCAGTTTCAAACGTACTAAAAGACCAATTCTAATTTTTATACGGTAAATCATCGATAAACTTATGGACTTTCATCTTTAAAACACTTATTCGAAGCAGGCAAACATACATATTATTGCTTACGAAACTTCACAAGGCAACTTGCATATTTGAAAACAATTTAAGACTACGCTTTGAACGTGTAGCTTTTCGAAGTAGAGTCCTAAAATACACGTTCACAAATTATTGCCTACTCGGTGAAAAATAATAGAACCAGAGTCATAACACAAACCGAACCAAACACATTTAACAAATACATAGCATTAATTAACATCGAATCCAGTGGAAAAACCAGCTATGCTTGTTTGTTCGTTTGTTTCGTATCTATTGGTAGAACCGGTGATGTTGTTTGTTAAGCACAAACTTAACTTGTTTGTTTGTTTGTTAAGCACAAACTTAACTTGTTTGTTTGTTTGTTTCGTATCTATTGGTAGAACCAATAATGCTTGTTTGTTAAGCACAAACTAAACTTGTTTGCATCTTTTACCATTTTTCTACCGAACGGCAATCCTACTTTTTAGTTTTCACACTAAATTAAATAAACAGAACACTTAATGCATATTACCACAGCATATATAAATTTTCAACTTCTATAAATTATTTTGAATAAAGAATTGGTACTAAAAATTAGTCTGATGCGTTTATCGCGTCATAATTTACCATTGTTTGCCAATAATTTGGTATCCGGCTTCGATAGTTAACCTAAAAAAATGACAAAACAGCTCTCATCGAAGACATCTTTCCGTTACGGAATTCACTTTCACGCTCGAAAGATTCAATTCCGAACCATTAAAAATTAAAAACCAACAATATTTGCACGACTTCAACTTCCTAATTCGCACAGCACATCAACGAAATCAGACGTAAGCAAGCTCTATATCTTTGGCATAAATAACATTACAACTAAAAACTGAATAACGCACATTTATATAATATAATACAAATTCATATCTATGAATTGGGCGAGAGGGAAAGAGAGAACAGCAGCTTACCGAGGTTCACAATTAGATAAGCCTACTCATGGTGGAGAGACGTTGATAGAACACAGAGATGAAAAAACACACGAGATTTTAGACGTTTCGGCTGTTCTCTACACGGCTGTAGGTCTACTCTACTGTGACCAAGGCAACAGCCGAAACGTCTAAAATCTCGTGTGTTTTTTCATCTATGTGCTCTATCAACGGCTGCAACACCACCATGAATAGGCCTATCTACTTGTGAACCTCGGTAAGCTGCTGTTCTCTCTTTCCCCATCACACAATTCATATATCAAGCCTCAGGCTATTTTCCTAGACACAGAAATTCATATCTAATTCTTATAAAAGCTGGCCAAAAGTCACGATCAGCGGCAGGCGACTAAATACGACGACCGAGGTGACGCGAACCGAAACCGCCCGACATATTAACTGTCGGGAATACGTATCGGCCGTCACTTATGGCAGTTCACGACAGGAGATTGGTCAACTGTACTAAAAATCAACTGATCTAAAAAAAATTACAAAAAACTATCTGACCTGAACTTTCATTTCTTGAGCAAGACCTAGCTATAGAGAAGTAAAATGTAGGGTTTTGACTCTTCACCTTTACAAATTGTTACCACTAATTGAATGTTCAATGGCAATTTTAACCCCTAAAGCTGGGACTGTTCATGAATGAAGGATATCTGCAGCAGCGATGGTTAGGGTTGGATGGGTAAGGTTTGGGTTTAATGAAATTTCTGAAGGGGAGGAGCCAAATCTCTCACCTCTCATTTTCACATCTGTACAGATTGCTCAAAAAGTAGAAGTTTAGTACAGTTGATTTCAAGGACAGTTGGTTTTTGGGTCAGTTGGTTTATGGGACAGTTGGTTTTTAGGACAGTTGGTTTTTAGGACAGTTGGTTTTTGGGACAGTTGGATTTTAGGTCACTTTGTTTTAGAGTCAGTTGGTTTTTAGGACAGTTGGTTTCTAGGTCAATTGGTTTTTAGGTCAGTTCATTTTTGAGTCAGTTGGTTTTTGGGACAGTTGGTTTTTAGGTCAATTGGTTTTTAGGTCAGATTGTTTATGAGTCAGTTGGTTTTTGGGACAATTGGTTTTAAGGACAGTTTGGTTTTAGGACGGTTGGTTTTTAGGTCAATTGGTTTTTAGGTCAGTTCGTTTTTGAGTCAGTTGGTTTTTAGGCCAGTTCGTTTTTGAGTCAGTTGGTTTTTAGGACAGTTGGTTTTTAGGTCATTTGTTTTTAGTCAGTTGGTTTTTGAGTCAGTTTGTTTTTAGGTCAGTTTGTTTTTAAGTCAGTTGGTTTTTAGGTCAGTTGGTTTTTAGGTCAGTTGGTTTTTGGGACTGTTGGTTTTTAGGTCAGTTGATTTTTAGTACAGTTGGTTTTTTACAGTTGGTACCTTCTCTACCCAACAATGACAACGTTCAAGTGAGTCTGGTGAGCACACAGTCACGGTAACAGATCAGACACTTACCGACGTCATGTCAAAATAATTCCACACAAATCGGGAATTTGTTGAGGATATCTGTGCTATAAAATTACAACGTACAAAAACAATTTTCGATTATTAACTTCCAATTAATGATCACGAAATACTAGGGGTGTGCAAATATCTGAGGTTGCCGAATAGCACGACGCGACTATACGAGAATAAAATACGTAAGACAATAGCTATCTATACGATGGATAGACGACTGAGCTCAACGTTGTTCTGGATCTATGAAACCGATTACGTAAGCCACCAAGATTGACTACTCAGGCATTCAGCTAATTTGTAGATGATCTAGGTGGCGTCGAGGTTCTCAGCACTGAGATGGACTACTCAGGCCGTCAGAGCCCTGTAGAACCTGTAGCTAGCTTATAGGCCATCTAGGTGGCGATGTTTCAATTGTACATCGACTACTCAGGTCATCAGAGCCCTGTAGAGCATGTAGCTAGCTTATAGGTGATCTAGGTGGCGTCGAGGTTTCTTAGCACTGGAGATGATCGTCAGCTGGGAGAACATGGGAGAAGTCCAAGACGCGTATCCCTCGTAGATAGCTATAGTCCTAGATCATATCAACTAGATACTCGTAGGTCCTCGACTTGTTCGTAGCACTCGACAGGTCAACCAACAGACTGGATAGTTTCCTTTAAATTGAAGGTTAGAATTGCCAATTATTGTCAATTAAACTGTAACTAAATACAGGCCTACAAATATTGGGAAATAAATGACAAGACATTTGGTAAAAATGTATAAGCCAACAAATACTAAACTATTTCTGGTACATAAATAATGAACAAATCAATTTGAAATGAATAGATTGGCTAAACAGTACTATATCAAGTACTTGGCTCACCTATCAAAATAACCGTCATCGAATCAAAACAGTCGACTCTGTCGGTACCGGTAAATCCATACAACGATAAAACTTGAATTCGAAAATCACTTTTCTCAAAACTGGAGCGAATAAAGAGAGATCATTAATTCTCTGCTAAAAGAATACAAAAGTGCGTGCCAATCGAAGTCGCTGAATCGACCTTTCGCTACCGGAATAGCCAAACATTTACGAACGAACAATTTAGATTAAATAAATAAATACGTAGCACACATTGTTTATGAAACTCGGTGTCGTCACGACAACAGGAACAGTCGAACACGGGTCAACGGCTGGTTGGGTTTGTTAAGAGCGCACGAGAGCCAGTTCAGCGAAATATCAGTTTTATTGTCATAACTTTTGAACGGTACGAGATATCAGAAACCTAATACCGAAGAAACACAGATATTTTTGATACCTTCGAGACGGTTTACGTTAAAACTTTTCAACTTATATTTTCATACGTACAGCTAAAAAAGCACATTTTGGAGCCATATACGTGTGAAATGTTAGAACCCAACGTTAATAATTTAATTTCCCTATTCTACGGTATTAAAATTCCCGTGCTTCTCTCGCATCAGAATCTCGATATCTCATACCGTTCAAAACTAATCACCAAAAATCTGACATTCAACTAAATCGACCCCAACGCACTATCAAACGCCAATAGTAACCCGTCACGTTACGATCGTAACCGTGCCAACGCCCTCGCAGTGCAGCCTTCGTCACGACTTAATAAATCAAAACCAAACAGTCGGTAATCATCACGAATATTTCTCAACGTTTACAGAATGGTCAACAACGATCAGTACTCGTTGGATTTCATCGGCGAACTCGTCGCTCTCGTTTCCGCGCCGACAGAATCGTGAGGATTGTGGCGCCCGATACTGGAGGCGTCGGCCTTGAACAAGTTGCCGAGCGAACTTGGCGTGTAGCGGTTAGGATCTCCTTCTCGGCCCGTCGAACCTGAGATCAACAGAGACGGACAGAATTGGATGAAGATACAGTATAAAGAAAATAACGAAGATCAGTGATTTAAGAAGAGAGCTAAGAAAAAATAAGTATAATTTGATTGAGTATGTTTGATTGTACAGTGAAACCTCTATGCATTATTTTCCAAGGGACCAGGAAAATGAAACCATCCATGCAGGAGAACGATTCATCCAGGAAAATTCAACATTGATTGTTTGGGAGTGGGGTGAGAAATAATGAATGATACAAGCAGGAAAACGATTGATCCGGGAACGGTGCATCGAGGTTTCACTGTAATTTTATGAGAGTAATCATTACCACCTGTTTTAAGAACAATATGTAAAGAGTAAATAAAATAACTAAATAAAATAAATAAATAACCAACTATTATTATTATACTGCCACCAATTTAACCCTGAAGATTATTTTGTATTGCCCATACATGTGACCATTCGAGTGTTCGCACTCCTGTAGGTATTATGATTTTTCAGGGCGAGATTTACGATAAGAAACGCTACTGCAATTTCAAAAGTGTTAAATCCTTCGATTAGAAGAAAGATTAGGTACGCTGTCAGTGTCACCCCAAATAAAAATAAAAATAAATATCAAAGTTTTCAGTTATTCAGTTGATATACCACCTTCTTATTTCGTGGATACACAATTACACATATACCCACCAGTAGATACACACATCCTTAAAATATAAAAACCAACTCATGCAAACTCCACGGCTTACTCGTCGATAGAACCGTCGCCAGAGAGTCACGGATCGACCGTCGAGAAATTACCTTCGTTGTTCCACGCAGCCTCGTTTCTCAGACACTCTTCCGATCTGGTTCGCTTCATAGGCAACGCGGCGCGCTCGCCCGTACGGCACGAGAGGTTTTCGCACGATTCGCTCTTTCTCCGCAGTTTGTCTAGAACGTGGGGATTAGCGCATGCAAGGTTAACTCAAAAAACATCGAAACAAAAGCGGAAACAGACACACACAAAACTTATGATTACAGTAAAAAAACAAATCAAGGTTGACTTCTGTTTAAATAAGTTTGTATCTACAGTGAAACCTCTATCCATCGTTTCTCAAGGGGCCAGGACAATAAAACCATCCATGCAGGAAAACGATCGGTCCAGGAAAATTTAACAATGGTTACATGGGAGTGGGGTGAGATAAAATGAATGATACAACCAGGAAAACGATGGATCCGGGAACGATGCATAGAGGTTTCACACACACAACCAATGCAGCTAACAGCTAAACGTGCTTTGTTTATTCCTATGTGTAAAATAAAAATGATGGAAACTGGGAAAATCATGCTTCTTCATGATAGAACATTAATTTTCTTAAACGTGTTTTCAGTGGAATATTTTGCAATTTTGATTTTGCATATTGCGCCCAATTATAACGTGCAAAAAACATATTTTTGACCGATCATAGGCCGAGATTCGCATATAAGCCAAGGGTGACTTTTGGACTCGAAATTTCGAGTAAAACCCTCGGCTTATATTCGGGACAATAAGGTAATACCCAATAAAGCCTACAGGGTTTTCACCGGGCTGGGCAGTTACTCATCCAATCACCACTCAACTACCAGCTGCGCTGCGTGCGTCTAGACGTCCGAACAGCCAGCTTACCTTGATGGATCCGCGACACGCCGGGCAGGCACTGCTCCGAGGTGGCGTCGTGAAGCCGCCGGTGCCCGGACGCGGAGAGGGCCGCCATGCGCAGCGTGATGTTGTCGGACGAGACGCTCTGTGCGCGAGCCGGCCGAACCATGCTGGCGCTACCCGTACCTGACACGCACAATACACATTGCGGTTAGAATGAATGAATGTTGGGTTTAGAGGTGCGTCGACATCGAGGTCATTTTGCGTCTGTACGGATAATCAGTTGATAACCAACTGATGATCAGATCATGTTCGATGAAATACTCTCCTCACCGTTTGGCTTCGGACAACAGGAGAACCCATTTAATGTATAATATATATCTATATTAGCAGTAAACTATTTACATAATTACATTGGTTTACGTATTTTACTTAAATTCTCTACATCATCAGGTAATCTATTATAAATCTTATGTATAAAAAGCTTGTGTCACATGTTAGAGGATGAACTCCTAGATATCCTGAACTCCGAGATATCTAGTTGGAGCCCTGCCAGGGTGGGCATCCCAGTACAAGATGAACCCAGTCTCAACTTGAACCCAGAGTTCAAGGTGGCTGTGTATCAGCTGTAGATATAGGATAATACCGCTTTTCTGCTGTTTTTTTGCTATTATCTTCACTAAAATCGGATTAAATCGTACAGGAATGCGCCCCCTGCAGTAGATTCTCGAAAGAATATTACGAGAACCTCTGCGTGAATACGCACCTGCCACGTTGGAGTGTATATTCTCTGTGCTGCGCGACTTGTTGCAGTGTCCCAGGGGCAGGTCGTAGCCGGATCGGGGGGTGGGGGTGGACGCCGTGCTGCCGGCCCCGCGCGAAGGGGGCGTGCGGACAGACAGCTCGGGCCCGCCCCCGTACGTGCCGTGGAAGAACTGCCACAGCTCCTCGGACAGCTGCGCGTAGTCGGAACCTGGAAACAGTTCACTCGTCACGTTACCGTTAGGTCGACAGGCCACGGGAGTCCAGTTAGAGGAATATCAGTTTGTTCGGGATAACTTTTGAATGGTGTGAGCTATCCAGATTCTAATAACGAGGAAACACAGATATTTTAAATACATTAAAGATGGTGTATATGACCCATGCCTTACGCGAGATTCAAACCCAAGTCCAATGGTGACTTCAGTTTCTAAAGCATTGCCTCAGCAGACTGAGCAACGGAGGGACAAATACAGCAATTATAGGTACATGTTACTAGCTATATTACCCAAGGTAAAAGTCTTCAACACACATTTCAATTCACTTCGATCAACTATTTTACGCTATCATAAATGTGCACAGAAAAGTTTTCCGATCAACTAAAACTAGATCATTGTTATCCGTTGCACCGACCTAGCTTGAGCGTGGGCTGCCCGCCCTTGTTGGACACGATGGGCGTGTTGTCGATTGGACCCGGCGGCTCCGCCCCCTCGCCCTTGGCCTGCACGAACGCCTGCCACTGACGGAACCAGCCCATCGCTATCGTGTAGATGACGGCGCCGGGCGCCTCCTCCGACATGAACTCCTTGTTGAGCCGCATGAACGCCGCCAGCTCCTGTTTCTTGCGCCGTTCCACCGCCTCCCGTTCGGCGCCGCACACGTTGCACTCGTACAGGCAGTTGCACGCGGGGCCGCCGCCGAAACTGAGCACACGTTCAGGGCGGTTAGAGGCAAATCATTCGGGTCGGGGGAGATGAAACTGGGTTCACAACTTGACATTTTAGTGTAGGCCTACACCGAATTTTTCAACTTCTTTTTTTATTTTTCTCGATTTTTTTCCATTTTTTATGATTTTTGTGATTTTTTCTACTTTTCGAGATTTTTCTTGATTTTTGGTGATTTTTTTATTTTTGCGACTTTTTGGATTTCTCGTGATATGAAAAAAAAAAATTGTTTCATTTCTCTTAGATTTTTTTTATTTTTCTCTGATTTTCTCTATTTTCCGTGATTTTTGGATTGAAAAAAAAAAAAAAAAAAAATGGACAGCCGATTTTTTTCGTCGTCAACCCCTCGGCCACTCCCCCGCCCCGGACTTACTTGTCGTAGAGGTACTCCCACACGCGCTGCGTCAGCATCGTGCACAGCTGGTCCATGTCGTCGACCTTGGAGGGCGACACGCCGCCGTGCGGACAGAGGAAGTCCGAGTTGTCGATCGGGCCGGGCTCGGCAAACGTCTTGAACCGGTTGATCCACTGCTTCGACACGTAGAACTGCATGAGGCTGGGCTCGTTGTGCGACAGCTCGATCAGCTCGACCACGCGCGACCTCATCTTCACGACGTGGTCCGACGATTTCCTGGCGCAACGAACAAACACGGTTACGAATACGGTTGACGTTATGTCGATTATTTCCACAAAAACCGGTTCAACTTTTTTGTTAGGCCTACTTTTTATTTTTCTTGATTGATTTTATTTTTCGGATTTTCTTGATTTTTATTTTTCATAATTTTTGTGATTTTTGGCGATTACCGTTTTTTTTTTTTCATGACTTTCATTTTTATTCCATTTTAATTATTTTTCTCTGATTTTCTTAATTTTTTCAATTTTTTCATTTCCCGTGATTTTTTTTCAACAGCTAGGTTATACAAGAGTACGGGTACTCACTTGTAGAAGAGCACGTACGCCTCGCAGTTCTGCACGGTCTCGGGACTGACCTCCGTCACCAGCTGGTCGTCGAACTCGAACCAGCGCTCGGTGACGTTGTTGAACGAGTAGCACGTGTAATGGCCGCCGCCAGCCGTCCCGTGGTGGCATATCACAGACACGAGGTCGTACGAGGTCACCGTCGACACGCAGTCTGAAACGCAACAACGCAACGGTCAAGCTTCTCGTCTGTGTTCTTTTTTTTTTCGTTTTTTTTTTTTTTCATTTTTTTTTTCACTCTCATTTGACCGATGTTACATTTTCCTGGATGGATGCATTATTTTTCCCTGGTCCCTTGAAAAACGATAGATTGACGTTAACTGTATTGTAAGACGAAAATGAATAATGTTTTTGAAATGATAATAATGATTGTGTTGAATAATGATTGTGAGATTGAAAATTCTTCAAAAAATTTTTTTTTTTTTTTTTCAAAATCACAAAAATTTGAAAATTTCCCAAAAAATTGAAAATTATCAAGAAATTTGAAATTTCAATTTTTTTTTTAATCTACATCGAAAATTTCAATAAATTTTCAATGAAAATATTCACACAAGAAAATATTGTGGCCTTATGAGAAGCAGGCGACTGGAGTGGGCTGGTCACGTCGTGCGAATGGACGCCTATTGTTGACCAGCGACGGTTCAGGACTTGGTCCCACGAGGGAGGAGACCCGTGTCGCGACGGGCTCAGAGCAGACCTGCTCGTACTGGGTTTAGCATGGGACACGTGGAGGAACCGAGCAAGAGACAGGTCTCAGTGGAGGAGCCCATATATAGCAACGCGCGGTCCTTCGGGCCTGATCACGTGAAAGTTGAATGAGAAAATTTTCACAAACTGAAAATTTCACAAACTGACAATTTCCAAAAATTAAAAACTTTCCAAAAAAAGAAAATTTTCTAAAAATCGAAAATTTTCCAATAACAAAAATTTTCCAAAAATTGAAAATTTTCCAAAAATTGAAAATTTTCCAAAAAATGAAAATTTTCCAAAAAATGAAAATTTTTCAAAAATTAAAAAATTTCCAAAGAATAAAAATTTTCCAAAAATTTGAATATTTTACAAAAATTTGAAAATTTTCAAAGAATTGCAAATTTTCCAATTTTTTCAAAAATCACAAAAATTTGAAAATTTCCCAAAAAATGGAAAATTTTCCAAAAATTGAAAATGATCAAGAAATTGAAAATTTTGTGGCGCGACGGGCTCAGAGAGGACCTGCTTGTACTGGGTTTAGGATGTGACACGTGGAGGAACCGAGCAAGAGGCAGGTCTCAGTGGAGGAGCACACATGTAGCAACGCGCGGTCCTTCGGGCCTGATCGCTAAAAGTTGAATAAGAAAATTTTCACAAACTGAAAATTTCACAAACTGACAATTTCCAAAAAGTGGAAACCTTCCAAGAATTGAAAATTTTCTAAAAATCGAAAATTTTCTAAAAATCGAAAATTTTCCAACACTGAAAATTTTCCAAAAATTGAAAATTTTCCCAAAATTGAAAATTTTCCAAAAATTAAAAATTTTCCGAAAAACAAAAATTTTCCAAAAGATGAAAATTTTCAAAAAATTGAAAATTTTTCAAAAATTTGAAAATTTACCCAAAGATTGAAAATTTTTCAAAGAATTGCAAATTTTCTAATTTTTTCAAAAATCGCAAAAATTTGAAAATTTTCCCAAAGATTGAAAAAATTTCAAAGAATTGCAAATTTTCCAATTTTTTATAAAATCAAAAAAAAATTGAGAATTTCCCAAAAAATTGATAATTTTCCAAAAATTGAAAATTATCAAGAAATTAAAAGTTTCGTGGCGCGACGGGCTCAGATAGGATATGCTCGTACTGGGTTTAGCATGGGACAAGTGGAGGAACCGAGCAAGAGGCAGGTCTCAGTGGAGGAGCACACATGTAGCAGCGCGCGGTCCTTCGGGCCTGATCGTGTAAAAGTTGAATAAGAAAATCTTCACCAACTGAAAATTTCACAAACTGACAATTTCCAAAAATTGAAAACTTTCCAAGAATTGAAAATTTTCTAAAAATCGAAAAATTTCTAAAAATCAAAAAATTTCCAATAATGAAAATTTTCAAAAATTGAAAATTTTCCAAAAATTGAAATTTTTTAAAAACTTGAATTTTTTTAAAAATCGAAAATTTTCCGAAAATGAAATTTTTTTAGAAAATTAAAATTTTCCAGAAATTTGAACATTTTCCCAAAGATAGAAAATTTTTCAAAGAATTGCTAATTTTCCAATTTTTTCAAAAATCACAAAAATTTGAAAATTTCCCAAAAGAAGGAGAATTTTCCAAAAATTGAAAATGATCAAGAAATTGAAAATTTCGTGGCGCGACGGGCTCAGAGAGGATCTGCTCGTACTGGGTTTAGCATGGGAAACGTGGAGGAACCGAGCAAGGGCACACATGTAGCAGCGCGCGGTCCTTCGGGCCTGATCGCGTAAAAGTAAAAGTAAAGTAAGTGTTGACCTTTATGCACGTATGGCCTCATGTCGAGCCCCTCGAGCGGGAACGTGACGAACGAGCCGATCTTGGCGGAGAACATGAGCTCGTGACGGAACCGCTTCAGGTGGACGCACAGCACTTCGGGCAGCTCCAGGACCTTCGAGTACTTGACGCCGTTACGCAGCTTGTTGCACTTCTCACAGCTGCCAAGACGGAAACAAACGTCAACAACGATAACACGTCAACATGTTGCAACGATAGCACGTCAACGTGTCGGTACGATAATACGTGAAAGTGTTGAAACAATGACAAGTCAAATTGTCGGGACGACATCATGTGAACGTGTTGGGTTGATAACACACAGGAATGAGGTCCACTTCTTTGAGATTTATTTCATTGGATAACTGGTATCATATTCCAAGTCGATCATTTAATTATTTAGTAGCTGAATAACCAACGTGGGAGCAGCTCTAACTGGCAGTTATAAACATATGTACTCGACAATATACTCGTCTTGGGTTCGGACCAAGGAGCTGAACATACATAGTCTATACATAATCATATAGAGTTTCGCTGGCGTCTGTCTGTGCTCAGCCGGTTCCGAACGGTCCAACACATTCCGGGGGAGGGACGGAAGGTCCGATCGGTGTCGCTCTGGGGCATTTACGCGCAATTGGGTTAGTGCGTAGCAAGGCTGACGTTCAAGTTATAACAATAGTAGTGGACAGAGAGACAGGGAGAGAGAGAGACCCCCGCATTTTAAAACGCGGTACTTAATGCTAGTTGTTTATATTTGTTGACGAGACCGCCTGGAGGGTTGAAACAAGGGACTCACCTGTACATGTTGTCGCCCTTGAGCTCGTCGGCGCTGAAGAACGCCGCCAGACAGTCGTGGAGGCTGACGGTCGGGCCCCAGAACCAC
The DNA here is from genome assembly GCA_907164805.1 of Brachyptera putata. Lineage (NCBI taxonomy): Eukaryota > Metazoa > Arthropoda > Insecta > Plecoptera > Taeniopterygidae > Brachyptera > Brachyptera putata. The sequence goes on along the minus strand of OU015469.1, from coordinate 25,946,031 downwards.
GATCGGAACCACTCCCACAGCCACACAACCCACCCCTGGCAAACGCAACAAGCAAACCATTCACACCAACTTTAATGTGTGTACTATGCATGTCCGTAGAAGTGTTCATAACAAGTTGACTCCGACTTCATTGACTTTAACTTTATCTCGAAGTATGATCATGCCAAACATTTCGACTGAAAGATTAAGTCTGACTTTAGGAGGAACCAATTATAATAAGTCACTGCCACCTGAATCTAGGGACGTCAAATATAATAGAGTTTTCGCGCCAAAAAAAGATGTACAACACATATTGTACAATTTTAGGTTAGGTTGACCATGAATTCCACGCTGTAAAATGGCGGCGTGAACAGCTGATATTATTCTATTGACTTTTGTTGTGAACGCAAGTAAAGTTTTAAAGTAAGAGTTGAAGTAGGTTGTAAATGGGCCTTTAGGCCTACTCGGTGCCAAATGGTGGGTTAAGGTGGTTTTCCATGAACGCGAATTTCGCGTCGCGTAGCGAAAGCGAATTCGCTTACCGAATACGCGTCGCCATTTTTAATTCGCGTGGTGGTGCGTTTATGCTGATGTTATTCCAATAACTCTTTTAACTTTTTGTTGTCAACTCAAATAAAACTTCAAAGTTAGAGTTTAAGTTTAAGTTCGAGTTGAAGTTGTTTGTAAATGGGCCTGAACTGCGAATCGCTGGTGTGAAGACGCGTACGTACCTGGTCGCCGGGGTAGACGTCGGAGCACGCGGACAGCCCGCCCTTCTGCGGCGTCAGCGAGCCCTGGTGGATCATGTGGACATGGTCGCGGCTCGGGATCGGCAGCGACAGGTCCTGGAAGGTCTCCACACGCGTCGACACCTGGAACACGACGCAGCGGTTAGCTTCCTTGAGCGCAATATCAAACTGACTATATTCTATGCGGGAAAAATGACTTTTAGGTTAATTCGAATTGTTATAATTTTTTATATATATTTGGTTCAACGACGCACTGTTATGATAGGCCTAGCGCAGATCTAATGGCGTCGGATGGATGATTAATGATATGATGGGATGATGAGATGAAGATTCTTGGGTAATGGGAAGGAAGCGGTCATGGCCGACGGGAAAACTGTTTGAATATTAATGCAGTAGCTCGATATTTCGGTAAAGCTGTACGCGGGCGTGAGCGGAAATCTTCCTCCCCTTGAAATACTATCAACACCTTTTAATAGCGCCAATCTGTAACCGAGCAGTTGAATTTGAACGTTAATATTCGAACAGTTTTATTTTCGAAGATTTTTTTTTTCAAACACTTAATAGCATCCCATGGCCGACTTATTGTAGGAACCATCCCGACATTAGCCTAGATCACAGAGATTTTTATAAATCGATTTTTTTTTTGTCCCTTCCATTTCGTATCAACGAGGGTATACCGTATTGCTCACCCTGTCGCACGTAAGGCACTGCACTGACGACAGCAGCTTCCCGTCGAACACGTCCGAGATGATGCTGCGATGCTTGACCGCGTGCTTCTTGCGGGCCGTCCGGCTGGGCGACGCCCCCCCGCTGCCCGCCACGCCGCTGGACGCGGTGGGGGTCGACCCACCCCGCGACCCCGAGCTGCTCTGCGACGCCAGCTTCGTGCGCGACCGCTCGTGCGGCGGCGACGGAGAACGAGACAACCTGCGTCGGGGGATCGAGGACGTTCGTTAGACGGGAACGACGAAAGATCGGAATGAAGTGATTGTTTCTTGATTAAGGTTATCGATAACAAGTTGGGGTCGTTTCAACAGGGCACCACAACGGCTATGTTACCACCCCGATAAATTAAGTACTTAGGTATGAGAAATTATACCGGAGACTTAATTCTACTGCACTTGAAGAAACAATATTTAGTGTTTTTTTCTTCTCGTTTTTTAATAATAATAGGCCAATGATGATAATAATTGAATTTTTTTTTGATTGTGAACATTTCATAAGTAATTACAGGAATTATCATGATATTAGAGCGTAGATTCATTGAATGGCGTCCACGATATTAATAAAGTGGCTTCGAGAATTTAGCAGATTCTCAGTAGAACCCTGAAAGACACACAAAATAAGCCGGGCTAAGCTCTGAACATATCAAACACTCACTTTCTCTTGGGCGTGGCCTTGACCCTGTCGCCCTCCTCGCTGAGCGAACTGCGCTCGCTGACGCCCGAGTCGCACGTCTCGTACTCCTCGCCCTCCGACTGGCTCGACGCCCCGCCCCCATTGGTCGCCTCGTCCTCGTCGCTGTCTTCCAGCGAGTCCAGCGTGCTGAAGCGGGCGTCTGAAATGCCACACAACGTCACACGTTGAAAAGAGCGAGGAGGTAGAAAAGTTGGAGGAGAAAGAAAAGAGAGAGTAGAAGCAAAGACCTTATTATCTAAGTACGTTGGAAGACGCAAAACTGAGCCTTCTAAGCGACGATAGAACGTTGCTAGCGCGTATCGTAGTGGAGTGAATTATTTCTTCGGTAATTTAAATGTCAAGCGGTAAAATATGTAACTAAAACGTCTAGTAACCATGAACCTATATTTTGTCCGTGTGACAAAATATGTAACTAAAACGTCTAGTAACCATGAACCTATATTTTGTCCGTGTGAACGCATTATTAGTTACTCCCCATTTACTCTAGTAACTCTACTGTAGTAGGATGGTAGTAAGAGGTACTGACCGCGAGACTTGTGGTGCGGCATCTCTACGACGGGTTCTTTCAGCTCCTCGTGCAGCTGGTCCATGAAGCAGCGGAGGAACTCCTGGGTGTCGTGCTGTTGGTAGCCGCGGAACATGGGATGGACCTGCTTGGTGCACACAACACCAACTAGTGTTCAGCGAGTAGTTCAACACATTCATAACAACCGTGTCTCAAGGGACCGTTAACAAGGGGTACACTTTGACTAAACAAATCAGGTGTACACTTTGAGAAAAATACACACACGAAAATCACTGAAAATCCAAAAAAAGGGAGATTAAATAAAATTGAAGAAAATGGAAAAATCAAAAAAAAATCACGGGAATTCGAAAAATCACTGAAAATCAAAAAATCTGACAAATCAAACAAACATCGAAAAAATCGAGAAAAAAATTGAAATTCAAGAAATAAAAAAAATCAGAAAAATCACTAAAAATAAAAAAATCGAGAAAAATCAAGCTATCAGAGAAACGTTTAAAACTCACAATAAATAAAAAAAATTATGAAAAATAAAAAAATCGGCATCTTTACGATGGGCTTTTTCAACTCCTCGTGCAGCTGGTCGTTGAAGCAACAACGGTTCGGAGCACCAGCGACCGATTCACCCTGATCACAGTTCGAGTGATTATTGTTTCCTCAACGACCCCACCAACAGCTAGGTTATACGGGGGTACAAACGAGCATATGAGAATCAAGTTATAAGCTGATAAGTGAAAGGACGCTTAAAAAACCCATGACTTGCGCGGTACTCGAACCCACGCCCAACGGTACCTCACCCTAACGAGCCACCCTCGGTAGCTTCACAGTTTGGGGAACTCACGTTTCTTATCCCGTAGAGGACGCCCGACGGCACAACATATCCGGGTTTCTTCTTGTCCCACATCTCCTGAACGAGCCGGTGATAGGACTTGGACAGTCCGGGTTTCTTGTCGCCGTGTTTCGCCACCAGGGCCGGACCACACTCCAGGAAGAACTGGGTCAACGGGGGCGTGTTCGACAACGCCTGCAGCGCCGAGTTCATGTAGCACGTGTTCCCGATGTTCTGGAGACCCGTTAAACCTGGAACACGGGACCGAACATGTTTAGAACGTATCGACGATGGAAAGGAAAAATGTCGTTAGCGCTATTTTGAATATTTTCAACGGGAAGTTTCAAGCGTTTAATTAAATTTTAATCCACCTCTTTGCTTGTACATTCTATAACTCTTAGCTGCACAATCTAGCCAGCATGATTTGCATCGCATCTCTTATTGTTGAGGCATTCCACTAGCCATTGTTGGTGGTGGAACAATCAACAATGAGATGACAAAATAATCCATTGTTGTCCACTACATGTTGTTCGATTAGTCAAGAGGGTCATGGTCATTGAAAGACACTCTGTCTGTTAACTTCACCACCATTAGTTGCTTTCGACCATTGTTGAACTCACTGTAAATTCAAACTTTTTGTGTGATATTCGTGCATATGTTTACAGATCGTCACAAATTTTCATGAAAATTCATCAAGTTTACACGAACTTTTGGCGAATGCCGTAGGCCTATATCAATTGGGAAGTTTTGTACAGACAGATATTATAAAATACACAAAATGTAAAACATTATATTGATTATCGTTCATGGATAATTAATCGTAATACACTGATATTTTTTTCCCCGACTTGTGACATTTTGGACCAGTTTTTCAAAAGTCGGGCAAAATGCGAAACTTCGCTGGTGGCAATGTCGAGGTGTTCAATACTCGTGTACACATGAGTGTCCAAATATTGTCCAAATATCGTACATAGCCGCACAAGGAATTTTTCAAATAGGGGGTTTTATATTTACACTAAAAGTGCATGAGATTGTACCGTACCGTAAGACACAAAAAAACAAGTAAAAGCTCAAGAGTTGTGAAGCCAAGTAAGCATATTTATTATAAAATTATCATTTTTACAACTAAACATGCAGAATTACAAGCAACTACCCTGCAATGGAAAAGAATATACATAGGGCCTATAAAATATGTCTTACATAAAAATCAAACATAATAATAACAAACATTTTCCTCACAGGAAAATACCCGATGAAGTTGAAAGTTCAAAATGAAAACTTCCAAAGTAGAATGTATGTACAAAGAAAATCGGCACAACGAAGATATCGATCATTACTCCATATACTAGGTCTCTAAAAACAAAATAGGGGCCAATTCATATTTGGGTCTGATGATATTTATTCAATTTTCAACTGTTTCTTCTGAAAAAAAAAAAAGTTGAGCCCTTGCCGCTAGACCTAAAAATTACTTACAAAATGCAAGCCTTACAAAGCTAATAATAAAGTGAAACCTCTATCCATCATTTTTCAAGGGACCAGGGAAATAATCCATCCAGGATAATTCAACATTAGTTATATGGGAGTAGGATGTGAAAAAGGGAATAATCGAAGCAGGAACAATGCACAGACGTTTCACTATATAGGCACCGAACTGTTCCGAATACAAGCCAAAGTTTTTATTCGAATTTTCGGGTCTGAAAACTGCCCTCGGCTTGTCTCCGTCTACAATCGGTCAAAAACACATATTTGAATGTTGTAATTGTAGTCCTAACACTAGACCTAACCTCTATTTATTAACTAACCTCTAATTTATAAGAAATCCTAAGCACTTCTTTTCTTCGCACGACAAGTTTGGAGGACGGCTTATTTTCCAACGGCTTGTTTTGGCACAATATGGTAAAAGTAATAATAAGAAATTGAACAGCGATTTGATTCAACAAATTAGGCATAACTGTGAGACCATGCTACTTTCAAGCATACTTACAGTGGGCTGATCAAAGTGAATAGATATATTTGTCCAAGTTAGAATAAATGCAATACCTGAAAACTTTTCTTTTCTAGATGTTAACATCGACATGACATCACCTCTAGGTTTGCAACTGTCATCTCGGCTTCCTTCGGTATCGCTACTGTCGCCAGAGTCGCCTCCGACCGGCGGAGGACTGTAGCGTACAGTCTGCGTGGTTCGCGACGCCTCGATCGAGTCGAGGAAGGTTTCGCGCTGGCATCGATAGCACCAGAGTCGCTTGGTTGATAAGTTAACGTGGACACAATGATTTGGAAGGTGCTAGTTGAAGAGAAAATTACATGTTATTTCAATCTTATGTGTAAAAAACAAATGGATTGGGAAATAAAAATTAAATTAAAAAACAACTTATCTGGTAATTAATGGGAAAGACTGAACATGTATCCCTTTTTCTTATGATCAATTAGACAAACTATGTTGGACTTGACTTTGTTGTAAGCCTACTAGGGTCCGAGTCATATATAGGCCTATTAACCTATTCATACATAGGCCTATATTTATTTTTGGTTTAGCGATGCACTGAAATCTATCCAATGAGATGATGGGACAATGAGATGAAAGGTCAGAGCAGGCCTATCCCAGTATCGTTCAGTGTCCTAAATTATATAAGTACTCTGAAGGTAATTTGTTTAGACTAGAATATTGGCAATTAAGGAATTCAAGTTGAATTAGTCGTCCGACATAACTAGACTTTTGGGTAAAACTCAAAACGGTAGATCAAGTACAGTCAAATGTTATGGTAGGCCTACCCTCTTCTATATAGGCCTAACAAGTTCTCAGTTAAACACCTGATACTTCAGAGCGTATCCATAATTCTCTATATACAGTAGGCCTAGGCCGCTTGATATTTTTGATAAGAGACTGTACAGTATGCCATTTTTTCCGTAAAAAAGTTATACTGAAGTGAAAAGGTATGAAAACAATGGGCTATGTAATAGTAGAATCTGCATACCCTATTGTGTAAGGTGCTATGATCATTGTGGGCTTCACCACATCCAACTTTAAGACAGCCTCGATGTAGACACAACCACAAATTTGGACCAGGACTACAGCAATCGGAACATGCTGCTCTCTAAATGGCACAAATAACACAAACAAGTATTAGATTAGTAACATTTATAACAACCAGACTACTTTTACCAATTACATACAGACATGTTTCAAACCTTACATCTTTGAGTTTTTCAAGATCCGCCTGTGTGAAATCAGCTAGGTTCGAGATGTGAACGCATTTGTAGAGCGCCATGATTCTAGAACATTACACATGGATGTTATTAATGATCAACAACATGTCCAATGTTTTCTAAGGAAGTAAATATTAGTTTCAATGTGAGGCAAATCAGCTACATTCAACACAGTAATTAGCTTTGTCACTCTAGCCTAGACACAGGCCTTGGATATGCATAAGCCTAATTTAGGCATAGATCCCATCCTAGACAAGTGTCAACCATGAAACCACTTGTACAATCCAATCACACTAAATAGGGGAACGTACACACCACTGCCGATAAGTAAAGCATTACTTACCTACATGTAGCCTACATTAAATACACATAATTTTTAAATGAAAGATAGTTACACTAAGAAATACACTAAACGATAAGTCCATACAGATTTTCTCTTGTAGTTAGCCCTCAAAGTAGGATAGGCGACACACACGGCCGATTTCAAGGTTACCAACACAACGATCGAAAAATAAAAAAGTGTGAACTGCGTGATAGTGGCGCAGTATTTTGAAATGCAGGTAATCGTAATGTACATTTGAAATTTGATTTACCCCGCATCCTTCGTTCTTTGCTGCATCTCACACTAACAAAAACTTATCTCTCATTCTTAAACGGCAAGTTCGTCATGTTTCAGTATTTCTGGAACAAGGACTGATAATAACTAATGGGAAATATACATAATAACCTTCAATAATTAAATTAAAGTGAGTCGACCATATCAATGGAAATTGCGCAATACTAATGGTATGTGGCTCGGGCAATAATGGATTGTGAAGATGTTTAGCCATTTGGAGAAAGGAGTGGAGATCGTAAGATAATGTATCATAAACAATAACAAAACACTGTTGAGTTCATTCTATGGTATTTTGAAGACAATCGACGACATTAACCATACCCATATAGGTCACAAATGATCATTTTATCAACTACATATTATGTTGAAAATTCATTTGCAACTATACCTGTCACAGTGCAGGAAAAGCCACACCATAAAATATATTACTCCTTGCAAATTAAAACTACCTAGGCCTAATAAAAGTGTATTACAATTTAAAATGTGCATTTATCATTAATAAAATTGCTTGATACTTTTTCTGAGAGTACAGTAATATTATTCAGATGATTGACCAAATCAACAATTAAAATAGCATTAGGCATTACTATCTATAAGTTAAAACTAACATTCAATAATACTATAGCAGACAAATGAATCAATGAGGCCTGCAGGATCTTTTTCAGATTGGAAAATGATTTCTTCAAAAACACTGCAAAATGTGGTATTGAAGAAAAAACATATGGTACACATCTAATGATTTACAGTACAACATGTAGTTGTTGAGAAGAGACGTAGACTTAATAAAATAGTATTTTTCACAATAATAAATGCCGAGCACAAGTACGATTAATCAACTTTTTTAAATTAAAAACTAATAAGATACATTCACATTAGGAGAGAAGGCTCGTCATCGCATCGAAAAATCTTATGCGATCGACCGACGCTAGTTCTATTATTGACGAATCGAAATTATCAGTTACAACCTGTGCATTTGTGGTCTCGCTAGCTCTTTCAAACGCTTTGCCAAAGAAGTTTTTGTGTGCTTCCTCCGAGACCGGCGGTATTCCTACAATTAAGCACGTTCCGGTTGTAATGTCCAACGGAGCGGAAGCAATTAACGGCAAACGACTCGCTCGTGCGTTGCGCGAAGCCGATACGAATGCACGTAGCGTGAAGTTGGCCAACAACGTCAACAAATGTGGTTTGGCAAACATTCGTCCGTCAAGTGAACCTTCTTGAAGAACTAAATAGACAAATGGTCCAGCCGATATAACTTGCCTTAAATCCATTAAACTCTTCACTTGTTTGAATATTAACATCAACATTTTCTTTGCCTTTTCGATACCATCTTCTAGAATCAATTTATTGGAACGGGATAAGCTGTCGAGTGCTTCTAAGAAACACTCTTGGGAATGACGATCGTGCACATTGTGTTCCATGAGGGCGATCATCGAATAAACGTAGTCAGAAGGAGAGAAACGATTGCGGAAACCATACTTCAAAATAAACGAGGGATATGACAGGTTTCCCAGCTTGTACGCCTCGGTAGTTGATACCTGAAAATAAAGCGAAACAAAGAAGATTAGATATGGTACTCATGTAAAACATTACTTATTTAATCAATTAATACAGAATAACAAGTCAAAAAGAAACACATAAAGTGTGTGTCGTCTCCCACCAAAAAGTAGAAAAAAGTTGAGAGGAATCTGTCATTCATTACTATTACATTTTAGTTACTGTTGAAACACTCTGACAATATATCCATTACAGCTCAGCAAGTTAGGGGTCACTCAAAGCAAAAGCACCTTATTGTAAAGTACCGTTAGGCATAAGTTATGCTAGCAGCTAGCAACATATATTAGGGCTATCTTGGCTTTTGACCAGAATCTCTAATTTTGACAAATTGACTTTAAAATAGTAGAACCAATATACCTTTTCCATTGTTTCAAAGAACTCATTTCGCAGTGCTAGATCCATTGCAGTAAACTTTTGGCGTGCCTGAGTCAAAGGTAGGCCCATCTCCGCCAGCATTGTCTGTAACTTCTTCTCTCCTCGGAGTGTCCACATTTTCAGTTGGCAAGAAGGGAAGGTTGAATAACGTAAGCTCGCTTCCACGCTCCAATGTCTGTACAGTGCTAACTGTAATTCCTTGTTGAAGGTTATCTTGACATTTGTAGCCTCACACTCTTCAGTGGTTTCAGCACGATAGTTCAACCGAGATACTTGATTCTGAATGTTACCCGTCTCCACGACATATTCAGAATTATCCGCCTTGCCAAGTATTAGCTGCTCAGTAACACCTACGATACTCCACCATAGAAGGTCATTATTATCTTTCGATAACTTCCAAGCTAATTCGAACATCAACGATGCACTAGCAGTACTGTAATATGTAAATTGTGAGTAGTCGAACATTAGTTTATTTCGATTTTCCTCCCATATACGCTTTTCACGTCTTTTCAAGATGTTCTCTTCTGCAATACGCTGGCGTTTTGCTTGACGATCTTCACTGTCTGAGCCATCGCCATCATCAGATTCTCCATCGGATTCATCTTCATTGAAGATTTGTTCAAACTCGGGAATATTTTCATTCTCACTTAACTTCCCTATAAGCTTCACTTGACCGCTACTATATACATTACAAACGTCTGTTGGCCTGTGACTATCAATAACGAAAAACACCACATCATCTTCTGGTTGCAATGTCTCGACAATATCGATCGTCCCACCACAATTGATTAATATAATATATTTTGCCTCATTGCAATTATCTGCATATGCCTGTAGTAGATCTTTCATTCCTTGTACAGGCACTAATGTATACACAATATTATCACATTTTAATAGGTGTTGTAAGATTTTACATGCACATATCCCATCAATGTCATAGTTCACAAACAATAGTAACCTTTTCCCACTCAAAACATTGTAAAAGTCTTTCTTAATGTCTTCAACATACATTTTGATTCGACAACACAAATAACTTTGCAAGAGTTCAATAAAAGTAGTAGGCCTACAGTCAATTTCTTCGTTATTACTTAGACATTTTAATGGGAACACCGCTCATAACTGAATATTTTAATTAATAAAACAACAACTCTACATAATTTGTGATTCGCTCTAGTCTCTACCGTTCCCAACGATTTGGCGGGTTTTTCACAGCTGTATCCATTTTACCACAGCTTTCTATATCCACAACGGACGGTGTAGTCGATCATAACTCGGAAGGCTGTGACTACTCTTGTCAATATTTTTGATTTTGTGAGAGAAATTAATTGCCGTATGAATGTCTTATTTTCTCTGTAATTAATGTAAAAATTGGCACGGTACCGGGTTTTTAGTTTTCCTCAAGTTTTACAAGCATGCCTATGGCGAACACCACTAGTACAGTGTATGATGTCGATCTTCTTAGACCGGGAACAACAGTAACGATATCATCTGACACAGTGTTATGGTTTGAGTTTCTCCTAGATCCAAGTTTGTTAGAGAAACACTTGAACAAATCTATACCAGGTAGCCTACTCTAATAATCCAATGATTGCACTTCATTTATTTCTGTATGCTACAAATCTGTAGACTAGAATATAAATCGTTCCACCCGAATTGGTACATGATCAACATAACCTAAAAAATGTTTTATAGGCCTACACCATAGAGACGTAGGATATTTATTTACTCAATGCCTGCCTACATATTTCCCCAAAAAACTATGTGCCATCATTATAAATGAAGCCATTAATGTGAAGCAATTAATCACACGTTTTTTGTTACATTTCTTCAGATGAAAAATAAAGCCAGGCATACATTTATGTGTACCGTAGCATATAACCCTTAATGATATAACTTTTGATTTCATTACAATTATTATATCACTTGTTTTTTGTTACATTTCTTCAGATCCATCACCGACAGATCTAATTGTCAAGTTCTTGGCCGTAGCACCTGATATACAAGTCCAGACAGCACCGTCAACACCCAAGGCTTTGCCGTTGACTCTTGATTCCCAACTCCCGTTAACTGCAGTGACATTAAAACCAGCAGTCGAGGATGTGGTTGTCATTGAAGAAACCACAACCGTTCCACGTAATCGTAAAAATCTAGCTTTAAAAATATTGTCGCTCAAAGTTGCCGCTTATTTAAAATGGGACCTTGGTATTTTACAGACAAAGTAAGTAAAAATATTGTTAGCTGATAGATCTATGCATTGTGTGTCTACATTGTAAGGTTGAAGAAAAAAAAAAAAATGAATGTAATTACTAACCAAACATAAATTTATTAAACAAAAATAAGGTTTGGCGAGGTGATATTTGGGGGGTTGTCACTATTTTATACAAAAAACTAGTTGTTCAAAATATTGTGATGTGGAAAGCCTGACAGCTTTCCTACATGGTTTTCCAGCCAAGTTATATCTACTGCGTAGGACTGATTTAGTAAAAAATCTAATAAGGTGTTGTGACAGTATTGTAATTAGAATCTCTTCCGCAGGATTCCTTTTCAAATGCAGTCAACGCTATTGAAAGACCTGCTCTACCTTGCGATGGACGAGGAGCCAAACGTGGAGAAACACACGGAACTAGTGGCAAGTTCATTGACCCCTCAGGCCCTGTTTGCCGTCTCTCTTTACCACCGTTGGGTTTTGAGAGCCGTTATAAACAGTGTGTTGCCAACCAAACAGAGCCGATTACCGTACATCGCCATGTAAGTCGAATCACACAGGTCTTCAGATTAATCCCCAATGACTCAATCAAGTATACAGTAAACCCTCGTTCATCCAAACTCGGTTAATCCGAAATTTGACGGCAACAGCCGAAACGTCAAAATCTTGTGTTACTTCATCTCTATGTGCTCTATCAACGGCTGCAACACCACCATAAGTAGGCCTATCTACTTGTGAACCTCGGTAAGCTGCTGTTCTCTATTTCCCTTTTACCCAATTCATGTATTAAGCCTAAGGTTATTTTCCTATACAGTGAAACCTTTATGCATCGTTCCCGGATCCATCGCTTTCCTGCTTGTATCATTCATTTTGACCCATCCTACTGCCATTCAACCAATGCTAAATTTTCGTGGATGGATCGTTTTCCTGCATGGATGGTTTTATTTTCCTGGTTCCTTGAAAAGCGATGGATAGAGGTTTTCCTATACACACCAAGTTAGTATAAGATTTGTTTGCGTTGCCGTGTAGCCCCGGCCTGTCCGACACGAACTACTCGCCGGCGGGTGTGTACGAGGAGCTGATGCGCCGCCTCGAAGCGCAAGTCCCGGCCAGCGTCCAGGTGCTCAGCCAGGTGGACGCGGCGCTAGGAGTCTCGGTGCCGACCTTCGAGTGCTTCGTCATGCTGACGGAAGACAGCCGGGACGTGCTGCAAGACTGGGACAAGGCCGTCGCGATATCTCCGCAAGAATTCCACTGCCAGGTACGAAACGAGCTGGAGCAGTATTCTGTAACAACTTTTTGTAGCTATCGAATCCATTTCGACTGGAAGCGGGACTGTTTCGGTCTTTTGACATTTTATAGCAATTATATTCCCATTTTTTTGACTTGAAACCGATTCGACCAGGTAGGAATAGTCATTAGGGCGTCTCATTAAGAGTCCATGGGAGTCAATTTAGCGGAATATCAGTTTTTTGGTGATAACTTTTGAACGGTATGAGATATCGAAATTCTGAAAACAAGGAGACGCAGATATTTTCAATACCTTCAAGAAAGTGTAATTAATAACTATTCATCTCGCATTGTATAATTGTCAGTCAGGCGTATACGGCTAAAAAATGTGCGTAGACGCCTGACAATTATGCGATTTCAGATGAATAGTTATTACTTACATCATCCTAAAGGTTCTTCTATGTTAAATATGTAAAGTTTCGTTGACAGTAACGAGAAATACCGTATGACAAACAATTTTCAACTTCCCAAGTTTACGTTTAAGTTTAATCGTGATTGGCCCTTGACTTCTCTCTGATTCCAGTTGAACTTCGACGTGGGCAGCTACCACTTCTACCGCGACGACTACGCCAGCGCCGGCCGCCACTTCCAGGTGGCGCAGCGGCTGTACGCGGAACTGAGAGGCGCCGACAACCTGCTCTACTGCACGGCGTCGCGCCAGGAGATCGAGGGCTACTGCGCCGCCTGCGACGTCAGCTTCGTCAAGCACGACCTGTTGAATCAGATGCATCGCGCCATCAACAACCATTACACGGTGAGTTGTGTGGGTGCTGGCAGGGGGGGGGGGGGGGGGGGTTGGGGAAGTCATAACCACACTAATGTACTTGACCCCTCCACTCTATATGCCTTGTCACCCTCACTTACTTGGATGAGAATACATGAATTGAGTGAAATGGAAAGAGAGAACAGCAGCTTACCGAGGTTCACAAGTAGATAGGCCTACTTATGGTGGAGAGCCGTTGATAGAGCACATAGATGAAAAACACTGTGTTCTCTCAATGGCTCTACCATGAGTAGGCCTATCTAATTGTGAACCTTGGTAAGCTGCTGTTCTCTCTTTCCCTTCTAACCAATTCATATATCAAGCCTCGGGCTATTTTCTAGACACAGAAAAGGTTCAATAGACTACCATTCAATGGACTTCAATAAAGGTTTCAATAGACTACCGTCACTGAATTTGACTGCTATATTCCTGCAACTCTTAACGAACAGCTTGTATTTGTCTTCAGGGCATCGTTGGCATCCTCCAGCAGGACAACGTGCGCAAGGAGATCCCGCAGGTGTACCGGGACAACCTGGAGCTAGACATCCAGGGGGCGGTGTCGAGCGGGAAGTTCACCGTCGCCAGGGACCTGTTGCTGCAAGTCCAGTCGCTGAACATGGCCAAGAGGATCGTCAGCGGCGACTACAACAATACCAACTACATTCACAACCTGGCCAGCGGCAACGGGCTAGACATGCTGCTCAACGTGAGAACAATATACATGATACGAATAATAATAATAATAATAACTAGTGTTGGCCCCATGTTTCAAAACATGGGGTCAACCTAACCGCTCCCTCGCGTAGGACGTATTTTTTTTACATATAGCCACTCGGCCGTGCTGAATGATTTCCTACTACTGCGGCCAAAACCAAACAACGCACTTCTCCACCCTTCCAAGGGCCCCGTTGTAACTGATCCCGCCGTTGACCCCAACCGGTCGTCGCCAAGGACATTGCGACTGACTGACTGACTGAGTGCCCCGTGCTCTCTTGTCATTAATATGACATTTTATTCTTGTGAATTCAATCAGTTTCGAGATAATACGTTAATGAATTTCATCACATTATTTTTATTTATTGACGTATTTGAACTGATCAAAAACACTGGAATATAATGTCATATTAATTAAAGAGCATACAATGATCTTGGATATGTGAACTTTTCATTCAATTACACTGGTTTATTAACATGGAAAAAAATTGTGAAGGTGAATTTCTCTATTTTTATAAGCAACGTGCACGAACCCCTTAACTCGTTTTCTGTGTCCAGGCGTTGAAACTGTTGGTTGGGGATTCGAGCGACGCTGAGAAACACCGCATCAAGCTGTTCCTACTGAACTTGGCCGAGTCTCACATCATCCGAGGTTTCGTCGACAAGTTGTCTGCGTTTCCCGTGCTCAAAGACCTGCTGTCGCACGAGGAGGTGGGGGAGATCAGTCGCAGCACGATGGACGTGCCCAGAATACCGGACATTCTGCTGCAGACCGAGTGGCCCATGGACTCCACAATAATACAGAGTGAGCTTGATTAGACGAGCTTTAGCGAGGATTCAATTTGAAATACTGAAAAAAATTGGTGTTCGTTTTTTTTTTTTTGTTTTTGTTTTTATGTTTTTTTGTCGGTTCTCCACAGGTCAAACGGCTACATCTATCAACTTGAAACTTTTTTTCAATATGGTTCCTCATCTAACTTAGATCTGTATAGTTTTGTGGCATTATCGGGGAGTAACTTTTTTTTTTATGAATTTAAGAAATTTCAAAAATACCCATTAGAATAGGTAACACAGCAGAAAAAAAAAAAATGAAATTTTGCATGAAGTTGAATCACATTTTGATACACATTTCTGGAAATTTTCAGCTCGATCGGGTCAGCCATTTTGAAATAAAAAACATAAAATGTGCTAAATTGGTACCACTCGAAGCAGTTTGTACCCATTTTTACCCACACTATTACTATCCGCTCGTCTAACAATGCATATATGGCGTTTTCCTAGTAATAATAATAAGGGAAACACGGCATATGTGTTGTAAGATGAGCGTGATTTTATATGTACTGGAAAGGTGACTTGGAATCTATTAACTCACTGCCAAGATGAGCGAGATTTTATATGTACTGGAAAGGTGACTTGGAATCTATTAACTCACTGCCATCACTGCAATTTCAGTCTTTCACAATCAATAGTTTTACTTGTCGAGTGTGAATGAACTTGAATCCTAGTGGAACGAGAATGACCGCTGATGACCCTAGTGAAAATGGCCAAGTCTGACATATTGCAATGTTACTAATCAATTTGTCCTTCATTTGATTGGTTATTAACAGAACGTTCGAATACGCGCTATTTATAGTCACCGTCTGACGTTACAAAAGTCTCTCAGAATAAAAACGCTCCCTATTCGATCTTGACGACCTTGGAAGCGTGGAATTAACCTTGGCCTACATGTATTACAGGAAGTGAACGACTCAGAATGGGTAACCTTGAAATGCGACTAATCCTCAGCTACGAGCCGACGGAAATACGCGACCTTCTGATCACTCTCGGAACGTTGACCAAGAAACCGATATGGAAGGTCAACAACAGGGTAAGTCAACAAGTGCTCAAGAACGTCTGAGCTAATATCTATTGATGGAAAGGTCAAGTGGCTTCGCATAACCTAAAGAAATTTTGCATTTTTTTTTCAGGTATATACCAGAATACTGAATTGAATGAAAATATTTCTATGAAATTGACCAAAATTAGATTTGAGAATAGCTCTACATAATCATAATACAGTGAAATGTGTGAAATTCTACATCTTTCAACAATTGAGAACATTGAAAAACTAAAAATGTCTGTTTTATTTCTCTTTAAAATTCTAATAGGAATGAATAAATTAGAGAATTGGGCCCCACATTTACTCACGTAAACAAAGCGTAGGCCTATCATGAAATACATTTCCCAGTTCCAAAACCAGGATAGCTCGGGAATTTTTTCGAAATCACAACTTTGATACCAAGAAATGGCAAAGTATCTCGAACAGTATAGGCCTAATAAGTGACGGTTTTACCAACGTTGTAAAACGAGGAATATCGAAAGTTTGACAGAACCAGATATTGGGATAATTTATGAGTTTGTGTTCCCCATAAAAAGTTCCTCATATTTAACGTACAAACTCGACACCCAGTTTAACGAAGATCGTTTTCTTTCCAGTGGGACTTACCGATTCCTGTGACGAGCATCGTGATGAGTTTACCGAAAGGCTTCCTGCAGGACTTCTGTTACATCCTCCTGGCGAAAGCCAAGGAGCTGACGAATAACAGGGTACGGTATACGAACCTGTTTTACAATCACGTCCACATTGGGTCGTGTTCTCTTTCCTGTTCTACAAGTTGCAAGGCAAACCAATCCGCGTGGAACGTTTAGGCATTACTGTCTCGTAGCGTATAACTGTGTAGGTTTTGTAATTCCGTAAACCCTCGGTTGGCGGCCTAATTCGAAACTCGGGTGTAGTACAAAAAAATTAATTTCAAATTATAGAATTCACAAAAAAACATAGCTGTTATCATAGCTCGTTGAGAAAACAGTAACGAAAACAAATTTCTTCAACTTTGTAGAATGGCATGTCTGTTTCTAATGCAATGGCGATGTCGTAGCCTGTATCTGGTACCATTGTTGTTGTTGTTGTTGTTCTAAA
This sequence comes from Brachyptera putata, assembly GCA_907164805.1. Lineage (NCBI taxonomy): Eukaryota > Metazoa > Arthropoda > Insecta > Plecoptera > Taeniopterygidae > Brachyptera > Brachyptera putata. The sequence continues at coordinate 25,928,842 of OU015469.1, read as the reverse complement.
TTGAACTGAAACAACCTAATCTACCTAACCTAACCTACCCAACTTAATCTAGTTCCAAGTAACCTGAGCATAGTGGTAAAAAGGCGGCTCACGCACGGACATATATGAGAAATGTACAATACAGTGAAACCTCGATCCATCGTCCGCGGATCCATCATTTTCCTGCTTGTATCATTCATTTTGTCCCACCCTACTCACATATAAATTATAATCGATGTTTTATTTTCCTGGTCCCTTGAAAAACGATGGATATAGGTTTCACTGTACAAATCCAATGCTCAGACGTCATAATGACGTTACCTCGAGGGGTTAACAACTCCTGAAATCAGGTGTACACTTGCCATGAAATCCCGTGAAATCCCCTGAAATCCCTGAAATCATCTGAAATCACCTGAAATCTTGAAATCGAAATCGGGTGTACACCAAATTTTCGAGTTGTAAACCCCTCGCGTTACCCGAACAAACCTCTGCCTGACAATGGTGACACACGACGACGTACGAGCAGCCTGACGAGACGAGACGATTGTTTCAGGATTTCGTCCTGGCCGAACAGCTGTTGTCTATCGTGGAGTCGGAGGTGAACCGTTCGAACAGCGTCACTCCGAACGTGCTCAACAAGCTCACGCTATTGGTCAAGTGGGAGAACCTGTTGATACGCATCATACAGTTCTTGTTGGAGGAGCCACAGTCACGAGGCGGTACGTCTCTCTCTCTCTTTTTGTATTATTCATTGAAGGACAAACGCAAGAAATAGAAAGGGAACTTTTGAAAAAAATTACATGTCTTTCTTCATTCAGCTCAAGAAAAAATAATCTGACGGCGTGGGGTTCGAGTTCCGCATAAGGCATGGGTTTTTGTAAAACGTCCTTTCACCTATCATCACTTCATCGTTTCATTATCATCCGCTCATTCGTACCCCCGTATAACCTAGCTGTTGGTGAGGTCGTTAAGCAGCATTAGAAAAAAAAAAAATCTGCATTTATTCAAAATTTGTGACTGAAAAGACATAATTGCGGAAAATAGCGAAAACTTGGGAAGACCTGGAACGTAAACGTATTGAAGAGAAAGCACTTTACAAACAATTCGCTTTCATCGTTAGAACCCCAAATACTTGCCTCTGCGTATAAGATTAACGTGTAATCGTGTCACTGTCTAGACGTCAGCCAGCTGGTGTCGGACTCGAAGCAGTGCTTGTCAGCGCTCCAGGGCGGCGACGCGGTGATCCCGCGCACGGAGATCGTGGAGCACTGCGCCATCGCGCTGCTGAACCTCGGGGAGTGGGAACACCTGGCCGGGCTCGACGGGCGCTGGAAGTACTTCGGCATGGCGGCGGCCATCGCAAACGCCTGCCAGGACATTGCCAAGCATAACGGCAAGAAGAAGGTGGCCAAGGATCTATGGGAGTTGAGTGAGTTATTAGACGAGCTTTAGCGAGGATTCAATTTGACATACTGAAAAAAATTGGTGTTTGTTTTTATGTTTTTTTTTTTTTTTTTTTGTCGGTTCTCCACAGGTCAAACGGCTACATCTATCAACCTTCAAACTCTTATTCAATATGGTTCCTCATCTAACTTAGATCTGTATAGTTTTGTGGCATTATCGGGTGGTAACTTTTTTTTTATGAATTTTAGAAATTTCAAAAATACCCATTAGAATAACACAGCGGAAAAAAAAGAAACTTTTTTGTTTTCCAAAAAAATGAAATTTTGCGTGAAGTTGAATTACATTTTGATACACATTTCTAGAAATTTTCAGCTTGATTGAGTCAGCCATTTTGAAGAAAAAAACATAAAATGTGCTAAATTGGTACCACTCGAAGCAGTTTTTACCCATTTTTACCCATACTATTACTATCCGCTCGTCTAGCAACGCATATATGGCGTTTTCCTAGTATAACAGTAATTTCATGACAACTTTTCCCCCATCCAGTACTACCAACGTTCGGGCCGAACCCCCAGACGAAGCGTTCCAGCAGCGCCAACACGTCAGTGATCCACCGCGACTCTCCCACGAGCTTCGGCTCCCCTCAGTCGCGTGCGTCGCTGAACACGTTCCTGTCCAAGCTGGTCGACCAGACCGTGCTGGGCGTGGTCATATCGCTGTTGTCACGGTTACACAACATCCTGCGCGACGAGGCGAGCCTAGAGCTGGCCGTCGAGTACGTCACGCTGTGGCCCGCGGTCGTCAGCAAGTAAGTCCAGCGGCGATATTATTTGTTGGACGAAGGATAAAATTCATATGAATTGTGTAAAAGGGAAAGAGAGAACAGCAGCTTACCGAGGTTCACAAGTAGATAGGCCTACTTATGGTGGTGTTGCAGCCGTTGATAAAGCACATAGAGATGAAGTAACACAAGATTTTGATGTTTCGGCTGTTGCCATGGTCACTGTAGAGTAGGTAATCAAGGATAAGGCATACAATTATAAGGATAAGATGAAAAGGATAAAGTTCATTTGTGTTCACTGCTATGTGTTGTTTGTGTTGTTCCAGCGCCAACTCTTATCACACCCGAGCCGTCAGTGAATCGTTGTCTCAAGTACTCACGCAGGCGCTGCATTTGTACCCCAACAACATATCGTGGCTGAAGCTCATGGCCGATCTCAACTACGGTTAGCGCAACAACACTATTGTCCAGATCTAATCCGTACCCAAACAATTACACATTATGTTTTGAGTTAATTCAGTAGTATACACAAACTTGAGAGAGAAAAACAATAGTTGGCTTAGACCTAGATCTCAAAATAATATTATTGTCAATTCTGCTGTACATTGTACAATATAGATACAATTAATGAGGCCTATGTATATTAATTGGGTGAAAGGTAAAGAGAGAACAGCAGCTTACCGAGGTTCACAAGTAGATAGGCCTACTCACAGTGGAGAGCCGTTGATAGAACACAGAGATGAAAAACACACGAGATTTTGATGATTTGGCTGTTGCCTTCGTCACAGTACAGTAGGTAAAAATGTATATATATATATATATAGTTGTCATAATCTCAGTTTCAGTAATTATAATCAATTTGTTCATCCTCCAGAAACCATGAGTCATGACGTAGACATTACCAATTCTGTATAGAAACATGAACAGAATCGAGTGATGTCTACGTCACGACTACGAAAAAGGATCGGATCCTGGAAGACGGATACATTTCTGAAATTGAGATGGTGATTTCTAGTTTTCTCTAAAATTGGGAAAATAAATATTGTCATTATTTGTTGGAATTTATTTTCAGGATTTGTGATATCCTCTAACAATTATCGTTACTCCACCAAATCGGTACCTGGCCGCAGCTCAGAGTGATTTGAACATGTTGTTTCAGTGACGAATCACCACGCCAACGCGTTGAAGTACTACCTGAAGGCTGGCATCGTGTCGAGCTGTTTCTTCAGCCAGCCGATACCGAGCTCGGTCCTCGACAATCAGATCTACAAGCGCATGATCAAGTGCTGTTCGGCCCTCGCTTGCCACACACAGGTCGGTGCCGGTCAAGGTCAACGTTTAGTCAATCATTTATAAGTGTAAACTAAGGTACCGGTAATGGGAAACTTGGAAAAGTTAGTGGGAAACTTGAGTTTGTTGACTCTTGTGAAACCTACCTCCCAGCACTCATGTCCAGTCCATTTTGTGTGTGTGTTTTTGTGCTCTGTCTTATGTTTTTCCTCCAATATGTAGTTCTGTACCCACCTCATTATTTCTCATATCACTTGCTTCTCCTACAATGTATCATCATCTATCATCCGTCTCTCATATCGTCCATCATAAAAATATATTTTTTAAATCAAGTCCTACTTTCAAATTGTAGTAGGCCTATTAAATGTGTTAATAATATATAAATTGGGCGAAATGGAAAGAGAGAACAGCAGCTTACCGATCTTCACAAGTAAATAGGCCTACCGTACTTATGGTGGAGAGCCGTTGACAGAACACAGAGATGAAAAACACGAGATTCTAGACATTTCAGCTGTTGCCTTGGTCACGGTAGAGTAGGTAAGGCAACAGCCGAAACGTCTAAAATCTCGTGTTTTTCATCTCTGTGTTCTCTCAACGGCTGCAACACCACCATGAATAGGCCTATCTACTTGTGAACCTCGGTAAGCTGCTGTTCTCTCTTTCCCTTTCACCCAATCCACATATATTAAGCCTCAGGCTATTTTCCTGTACACACTATATTATCCAATTGAACTAACTTGATGTTCTGAACGTGCTCGTGTGCAGGCGGCCGTTCTGTGCCAGTTCCTGGACGAGGTGGACCACCTGACGGCGTTCAAGAGCCTCGGCGACGCCAAGACGAGCGACGCGATGGACTCGTACTACAACTGTATCTGGGACACGACGATACTGGAGTACCTCGTGCAGCTGCACGTAAAGCGCGGCGAGCATCATCGGAAGCAACAGACGGTACGTCGTGCCAGGTTTGACGAGTAACTGCCAAGATCAATAAAACTTGGTGGGTTTTTTTGGGTATTACCCACCTTGAAAATCCGGTTAACCTGCCCACAAAAGAGTTTTTTAATTTCATGCAATAGGTCTAATTATTATATTTCGAGTTTTAAAAATAAACGCGAATTGTTTGTCAAGTGTTTTTTTTTTCTTCAATATGTTTACGTTTCAGGTCTTCCTGAGATCAAAAAACCTATTGTTATTTTCGTCGCGAAAATGTTTTTTCGATTTTCCGTGATTATTGTTTTTTTTAGTTACAAATATGACATAGAAGCAAAAAAAAATCTTCTGGAGCTGAATAAAAACATGTAAATTTTCTAAAAAGTTATCTCTGTAGGCCTATTTGTTGCCTTTTTACTTCAATGGATAATTCGAAATACGGTAACAGTAGGTAGAGCCTTCATAATGGTAATTATTTACCATCAAATCTTATCCACACGAAACTGATAAAAAAGGTCCGTAAACCGAAATGCGTGAAAATTCACCAAAGCGGTGAAAAAACTCCGCAAATGCTATTTCACCACTGAAAACAATTACGTAAAAATAGTCAACACCAATTCACCCCTTTCATCTTTTTAAAAACGAAAATTGGGTTTTTAATTCACCCCTAATACTAGCCTCTGCTGAAAGTGATTGTTTTGTTGCAGATAAAAATCATGGGGTTGCTGGAATTGAACGCAAACAACAACGAAGAGATTCAACGAGAAGCGATAAATATACGCAAAGCAAGATTCATGAGATCGATGGCTCGACAGTACGTGATCGGGTGATTGGGACGGAAACTAGGAACTAGTGTTTTGTAAATAACTTACGGTGAAAATTTCTGCTGAAAGGAAAAATGTTGTTTCGTTCTTTAACATACTTCTCCAGCAACCATCGTTCAGGAGACCTGCCATGGTTGACCATCCTCGCAAAGGTTTTTCGTGGTTTCCCTCGGTCATTAACCGTTCTGAACCTAGACTTGATGGTCAGGAAAACCTTATAAAATCAGGTAATTGTATGCCGAGAAAACGTGTGAACTCGTCTATGTACCAGTACTGTATTTGTGTTTAAGGCTTGTCTTTCGATTGTGATTGATTCGATATTTAATGGGAATATTTGATATCGAAACGATGGACAATATAAAATTAAAAAATTGGATATAACCCAAATAAGAGATTAATCCAATAACCAAGTGACAAAAAAATATGAATTGGTGAATACCTATCCAAAAGAGAATAATATAAATGATAGAGCGCACTTTTTCTCATTGCTGTCAGTAATGGAATGGTGTATGCAGAGTAATGTGTCTGTAGGGAAACGGCTCGTAATATGTTCTTAAGACTACCAGTATAGGATTGTTATAAAATAACTACCAGATTGCTATTTTCGTATCCGACGACAACCTTATTTTGTGTAGATCCTCCAATATATCAATTTCAATTGGCTAGTTTTGTACGTACAATTGTAGCTATAAACATGATTGAAGGTTATGACTTGACGGATGGTATTATGTTGATATAGAAAGGTAATAACAATGAGTTGAGAGAAATCTACTCATGAAAAATGTCCTCTTTTATTGTAAATAGTTTTATAAAATGAAAAACTGTATTGATATTCTGTGTTACAAACTTGGTTTGATGCAAGTGGTATATTTGTTTAAATATAGTTGTAATGTACATATTTTGTAAAATAAATTACTTTTATTTGTATGTGTTGCACGTGTGAGAGGGGGTTTGGTTTCCGACGCTTGCCCATTTTCATGTTTTATCTTTTGGTTCGGTCTACTGGGCTGAGGAATGGTTCCTGGAATTGTTTCCCTAATATCCGGTCACAACCGATTACTTCCCACCTTTGCAAGACAAGATCGTAAAGACGTTACGTGCTTTCTTTCTCAGGTGCCAAGAATAATGCGAAATACATTGAAATCCTTTTCCAATAGGTCTGTAAAGTTAGTAACATCTTTTCAGCTAGAATAAGGTAGTGTCGTGTTGGTGTATTCATGTAATACGAGAACACATTTTTCAACTCTAGCTTAAGCCTACTCAAATTGTTTAATTTTTGTTAAAAATATCACGTTTGGAAATTGTTGGAATATTTTGAATTTGTGCTTTACATTTTTAGATGATTTGTGGGCTTAATTTTCATTTGTACCTGGTATTGATACGTACTATTAGCTCAGGAGGGCAAAGAATACCATATACGGTACTCGAGAAAAAACCCGCCATTTTGGAAAATATATCGACTGGTTTTCCGAAATAGAAAATACCCATAAGGAAACCCAGGTTATGAAATGTTGCATTTTTTCTCAAAAATTGAATTTCAGCATGTAGGCCTAACTGTTTACACATTTTCAACATTTTAGATTAGTCAGAAACTGATACAGAGGCGAAAATGTAAAACCAACTTGAAATATTACTGAAGTAGTACATTTTTCCCAGTAAGGCTCTAATACTGAATCCTTACTACTCATGCACATTTTCACTTACCTACTAGCCTACAAATAATTTGGCCTAGAATATTTTTGTGGATAAATTGTTTTCTTGATGTAATCAATTGATTACAATACATTATTAATACAACATCTGTATACATACATTTCCACGCGCTGCGGTCGGAAGTTACAAACCAAAGATGTTACGAACTGTCAAGCTACTCCCGCCAGCCAATTCAAACAGATGCGTAGTCTCGCCGCTTCATTAGGGGGCGTAACCTGTTGGCTAGTCGAGCAGTAGTGGGGGTAAACAACATCCTAGTGCATGTGCACTCACAAACGGCAAACAAAACAGTGAATGAGGACGTGATTGGTTTTGGAAGGTGACGGCATTGGTTTTTATAGTGCGGTTGGCGGCAGAAGCGTAAATTATGGCGGAGTGTGTTGTAGTGAAATTCAATAGTGATTCCGTGCAAGCGCGTATAAACGATGCTGGAAATACAGCTCAAGATGAAGTGTCAAGTTCTTCAACACAAATATTCGGACCTTATCAAATTATTTGCCTTTTATTGTCAATTAGCACATACATGATGGACGTGTGTTTCGATTGTTGGTTGGCGTACTTTTACTATCGCCAAGGACAAGGCACCTTCTTCGCTCTCACAGTGACTTTTATTGTATTTCCAGCCTTAATAACAACAGCATTCAGTATGAGATGGTAATTAACATTATTGTGTAAAATTGTATAATTTACTTTCGCGAAGTTGTGTTGTGAAACAGCCTGTAGGAGAGCCTACAGGTTGCCATGCACAACTATGAACGGTTTCACCTGTGTACCGCGTTTACCACCTGTATGCCTATGGAGACGTGCTTACGTAATTAATGACGCAACTATTAATTTGTGGGCCTACCCATATCATAACACATTTCCAGGTCATTGGTCTAATGAGGCAATCAGCAGTTAGGCCTAGTTATTTTTGTAGTAACTCCTTGTAGTAAGTTGACTAATTATTAGGCACTAGACGCACTTGGACTGTCAGCTGTCACTTGTTATATGTACTTAAATCACTGATAATCCTCACAAATTGTGGACTGTAGTGGCCAACTGCTTTTTACTGGTATTGAGCTAAAATATGTACAGGCTTCTGGCTTGAAGATTGAAGTTGTCTTGATAACAAAATTGTGACATTGCCTCAATGTCAGCTGTCACTCGTGATTTTAAACACGATTTTGTATCCTTCTTTGCATACTCCCATGCCCGTGTTGGAGATAACTATGAAAAGATTGACACTATTATATTTTTAAAAAATTAGCAAGTAGACCTAGGCCTTCCTCAAAAGAAAGAACTGTTAACTGGACGTTACCAATTATCAACAATGTGACAAGTAGCTAAGCATATTGGGGACGACTAACCTTATAGTGTAGGCCTACTACTTACTAGATAAGACTCTGATGTGTCCCTGCAGGCCTATTCCTGTTTTAAAACCAGAAAAATTATTTCAAAATATCAAATAATAGGCAGCCCCTATAGCGACAAAACTCTTGTAGTAGTAACACTGCAATGCGTGAATGCATGCATCCACGAGAGTGAGACAACAACCTAAAATGAACTAAATTATCCTAAATATGCCTTAATTCATCCAATTCAACTAATCCCATCAACCTAACCTAACCTTATCAAACCAACCTTAACTTCCCACGAATATTCAAGTACCGGTATTTAGTTTTTCTTTACCTAGGAACCATAAAAATCAAGATTTTCGTGAGACGAAAATTTGTGTCTATAGAATAAAAGTAGGCCTATAATCAGTAGCTTGCATTCTATTACACTCCACAACTATTTTATTTTGGCAATGGTATTTTCGAAACCTGGACATTATAATATAAATTGATTCCGTTATAATTTGTAATTGAATATTATTTCAATATACCGTATGCCAAATTATTCAAATCTACTAATTCAATACTGTAGTCCCTAATAGTATTGTAAATATAGTTTCACCTACCGGTACCTATTATATCATAAAACTGTAAAATGTTAATTAGGGCCCACAAAGAAAATATCTACCTACCTATGAAGAATGTTCGCTTCGCATAATACAATAAAAAATAAGTTTCCAATGTTCCTAGAATAAGATGAGAAATACAACTTTAATTTTCATCTCATCCGATGTTTGCTCTCACACCTGTGGTGTTATCCAGAAAATATATTTTTGTAACTATAGGACCTACAGTTTAATGAATGCATGTAGAATTTTGTGCAAGTATTACTAATTGGCCTAGTTAGCTCGAAGTGACAAGATTTCTATCTGGTAATAATAATTTTCTTATAATTGCAGGTATATCATCGACGGCGATGAGCCATCGTTACCTAAACCCTCGCTGTGGAAATGGGGTCTACGAGTAGTCATGCTATTACTACAACTAGCACCCATACTCAGGTACGGTAGGCCCAACTAATATTAAATGTGTCATTCATTGTAATCAAATAATTGTACGCTATATTTTTATTTAATATCTATCAGGTATACTCATAGCGTTATCTATATAATTTACCCGATGTGTAATGTCGAATTTCACTTTTTTTTGTATAACGTTATCTATTGACAAGTGAACAATACCTACTTACAAATGAAACATTGTATTTATTAGAGAGTGGGCAGGGCTATGAATAGATAATTTTGTTGATGCCATAAAAACTGAACAAGAAATATATGTAAAGAGGCATAGAACTAAATACATGCCCAACAAAGAAAACAAAATTTGAAAGTCTATTTTAATTTTCATGCTTAAATCATTTTTACTCATTGTAACCTAAAAGAGCCCAAATGAATTGAATTTTTTCCTACTTTTGTTATGCTAATAATTGATTCCACCTTTTTTATAAAGATACTCTCGAAATGGTTTGAAAATGTTAGTTTGGACAACATGGCTCTTTCAAACCCTGAAATGAATTTACTTTTTACTCATGAAATATTCGAAAGGAATTGATAAAATAATTATATTTTTCTACGCAAACATAGGCCTAGTGTGTTTGTGTATGTATGTATGTCTTTAATTGGTCAATATTTTTATATGACAGGCCCTAATAAAATATAATATAATAATAAATAATACAATGATTGCACAAAGTACAGTAGGCTATTAGTGTACGTATTCAGTTTACAAATTAGTTCATTTAAATTTTAAATCCACATTTTCACAATTTCATAACGAGGACAACGTTACTTTATTTTTCAATAATCTTGAGGGAAAATGCAGCCTTTTTTAACAATGAATATGTATCCTAATGTATAAGAGTAGTAAATATATCGTGGTTATCATTACGGTGTGCCATTAAACCCAAATAAACAAAGAAGAAGGCTGTCAAATTCAAATCAAGGTTCAAGGTATATAATAAGCATATTAACTTGTTATCACCTTCAGTTACCAGTGCTATTTTAGTAATTAAATTAAATCGGTGGTTAATGGTGTGTTAAATCAAACACATTTTGTTAGAAAACAAGGTCTTAGAAAAGTCGAATGGTTAATGCACTTTAAAATTAATTGTAAGTAGGCCTATATATACATATGACATTGGTTTGCACTACAGCAGTAAATTTAACAGTAGTTTGTAGTTACAAATTTCAAAATTAAAATTTAAAAAAAATCACATCTGAAGTCAATTCAATTTTATAAGATTTGTTCTGGGAAAGCATAATCCTCCAATTTCATTTGCTTTCTCCTCACACAAAAATTCAATCAATCATTATAATCAGAGGTAAGCATTTTGGGTTTTAAGGATGAATGCGAATCGCAGAAATTTATGATGATTTTTGCGATTTTCCGATTTTGTCTTTCTAGTCACGACTATTAGATACGCAGGCCTACATAAATGCAAACATTGAAAAAAAAAAAAAAAATCGGTACAGTAATTATTTACTATCAAATCTTTTCGGTAAACCAAAATGCGTGAGAATCCACCGAAAAGTAGAAAAAAAAAACTCCCCAAATGCTATTTCACCACGGAAAACAATTTAAAAATAAATAATCAACACCAATTCACCATTTTTAGCCATTAAAAAACGATTATTGGGTTTTTAATTCACCCCCAATGCTTGCCTCTAACTATAATTATTTCAAAATAAATTTTTATTGAAAACTTTGTGTTAAATTCAGCGCTGCTCTAAGCAGGAATTGGTTACTTAATTCTCATTTGTTTACACAAGCATTCAACCTATTGATCCATCTAGGCCACATCTTTATTTTTATTACCACACTTTTCTCACACTAGGCACTCTGTCCACCTTGACATTTTATACACGCAATCCAAGTGCAGCCAACATATCTTTTACTTCAGCAATAAACTAGACCGTATTCACATATCTTAATCCACATCTCGTTGTTACGCAATTGATTAAAATCAACACTTTGTGGGATTACTTTTACCTCATTAACAGGTTTTCATTATTGTAACCTTGGCCTTGAAACAACCTAGGCCTAAATCCATTGTTACCATTTAATACTTATTATTCTTTGCCCATTTATTATCAAATAGATGTATTAAGAGTCCATAGGAGTTGATTTAGTGGAATATCAGTTTTCTGGTGATAGCTTTTGAACGGTATGAGATATCAAAATTCTAAAAACGAGGGAATAAAGATATTTTCAATATCTTCCAGATGATGTAAGTAATAACTATTCATCTCTAATCGCCTGATTGTTAGGCGTATACATTTAAAAATACACATTTTTTAAGCGTATATGCTTGACAATTAGGCGATGTGAGATAAATAGTTATTAATTATACCGTCTTGAAAGTATAGAAAATATCTGTGTTTCCTCCTTTTCAGAATTTCGATATCTCATCCCATTCAAAAGTTATCACCAAAAAACTTATATTCCACTAAATCAACTCCCATGGACTCTTAATATTCATTATTCCCTTGCACATCTATTATCGAATAGATGTGAAATATTCTTGTGTTTTCCTACAACCTTGATGATTACACATTGCAACTGCACTTGTAATTTGCAATTCCTATTTCTCAGTAAGACAGTGCAAGATTGCTGTTAGGTCATTGTAGGTCTTGACTGTCATTGATAAGGTAATCCTTATAAGTTTAGTCATGGCTTCCTATTTTGATAAAATGATACCTTTAACCGTTTCCTGTAGTTTTATGATTATGCGGCAATGTAAGTGTTATACCACATGTCTATGTGGTGTGTACTAGCTATAAATAATAGTTATCAGTGCCGGTTCAAATCTTATTGTGGGTAACTTTTTTCCGTTTATGATAATTGTATTTCATCCATACAATTATTTGAATGCTTTTTGTATGATATATCTAGAAAAAATTAAATACAAAGGTTATTGGACGAGCTTTAACGAGGATTCAATTTGACATACTGAAAAAAATTGGTGTTCGTTTTTTTTTTTCATTTTTTTTTTAGTCGGTTCTCCACAGGTCAAACGGCTACAGCTATCAACTTCACAAACTTTTTCTTAATATGGTTCCTCATCTAACTTAGATCTGTATAGTTTTGTGGCATTATCGGGTGGTAACTTTTTTTTTCTATGAATTTTAAAAATGTCAAAATTACCCATTAAAATAACACAGCAGAAAAAAAAAAAAATATTTATAAAAAAATGAAATTTTGCGTGAAGTTGAATTACATTTTGATATACATTTCTTAGAATTTTCAGCCTAATCAGGTCAGCCATTTTGAAAAAAAAAACATAAAATCTGCTGAATTGGTACCACTCGATGAAGTTTTTACTCATTTTTACCCATACTATTACTATCTGCTTGTCTAATAACGCATATATGGCGTTTTCCTAGTTTATTAAAAATGATCTATTGTGAGTCCGGTCCCAAAGGATTATCGTTAAACCTAGGATTAGTGAGAACTATAACAACAGTATCCAAGCTATTCAACGACTTTAATCCAAACATTAACTAATCCAAGGTTAATAAAACCAATTATTGGTCTTCTCTTGCAAACATATTTTCTTAAATAGTAAAAATAATCTCTATTAAATATGCTCAAGTACTGTAAATGTACATGTGTTTTATTTATGTGTTTACAATTGATAGATCAAGTAGTCTCAATGGCTTATTTGAGTCCTACAATACCCATCCAAGGTCAAGCACGTTGTCGAGATAAAGTACTGCACTTGCACATGATCATTCGAGTTGTTTATGAGGTGCAATTGAAAGTACGTCTTATTTGCAAGGAACGGTCGACCCCCCTCCCCCCTACCCTCCCACGGAATCACTCTGTGAATGTAGTTAACTGGTCCTTGAGTCGCCATTGCTAAATGATATTCAATAATAGGTCAATAAACCAATAAAACTCAATCCATTAATGCTGGAGTAATATCCTTGACTTGTGGCAAGATGTATTTGAACTGCTGATGTTATTGTCATTGAGGGATACGTCGTTCATTTATTCTAAATACGTCCCAAGTTACGAATTTTCAATGTATATTATAGGTACGGCAATACCAATACACTAGAACATTATAGATACGGTATAGAGGAAAGATAATAATAATATAATAATACTAATAGAATATAGAGAGTCAAGTACCTCCTTTATACATTTACAGTAAAACGTCTTAGTAAGTTTCTCTTCAGTACATTTTTCACCTTTGTAGGTTTTTTTCTTTGATCCCATCCATATACCCCCTCGTGTTGAATAGTTTCATCAGTAGGCCTAAGTTTTTTCATCTTTTCTTCTGAAAAACGTACTATTGAGGTTCCACTATATCTATATAATATAAATATACGTAGTCTTTTTGTTTGAATTTTATAATATTAGAGTGGCATATTAGAATGTTGACTAACAATTTTTCATTCCACCCGTTTAGATCTCATCGTAACGCCAATCCTGAAAGATTCATCCATCATTCTTCACAATTTGTACATTGTTGACGTTCGTTGAGCGTTGTTGACATAGTCGCCATTGTTGACGTAATCGTCATTGTTGACGTAATTGTCATTGTTGACGTAATCACCATTGTTGACGTAATCTTCTTTGTTGACGTATCTTCTTTGTTGAGTGTTGCTGACATAATCACAATTGTTGACTTTTGTTGAACATTGTTGACGTAATCACCATTGTTGACGTAATCGTCAATGTTGAGTGCTGGTGACATAATCATCATTGTTGACGTTTGTTAAGCCAGTAGTGACGTTTGTTGAGCATTGTTGACGTAATCATCATTGTTGACATAATCACCATTGTTGACGTATTGCGACAGGTATTGCGACGCGTTGGCGTACGGCATCCACAGTGCCACGGCCGCCAAGGTCGGCAACAGAGTGAGACAGAACAAGATGTACCGGAAGATGCTGGACGAAGATTCGGACGCCGCCCTGCTGAGATTGTTCCACTGTTTCCTGCACGCGGCGCCTCAGGCGATACTGCAGCTCATGATATTGGTGTATCACGCGAATAATAGTCCGGCGACGCAAATGCAAGGTTCGTACCGAGTCTGTCAGTACTGGGAATAGTTAGCTGTATTAAATAGATTGCTAGGCTTGTTAACACGTGAACACAGTTGAACATTTGCAGATTGACTAACATTTGAAGGGTACAGGGAAATAATGATACAAGTCACACATTGTGAGTTCTGAGATAAATACAATTCTAAGTTCAAAACCATGGGTTTTTCTATAGATGTTGATATTTCAACTCGATTTTCGTGGACTTGTATCATTGTTATCTAAAATCTCGATGCATATTCAGAAAGCTTGCAAAAAACACTGTTAGATGGCGTATCCAACTCATTTTTTACAAAATGTGACTTGTATCGTTATTCCCGTGTACCCCTCATTTGTTTGTTATAATGGAAATTGATATTTATTTAGTTTATATATTTTTTTTCAACCACTTGACAGGCCGTGAATGCGTGTGTGTTTTCACACTTTCCAATACCGTACGTTACATTTAATATCTCGACAACATTTCGTCATATTGACAAGGGAGTTGTACTGATATCTAGGAGATAGAGCTGTTATTCCGAAACCTCGTTCTAGGCTACTTGTGTCAACAATGAACCTCTGAATGCTAAATAACAGTGATATTGGCAACTAAAACATCCATTTATATTACAATGAAAACTCGATGCACCGTGCCATTGTTTTTCCGCTTCAGTCATGTATTCTGTCCCTCCCTACTTATATATAACCGATGCTAAATCTGTCATTTCTTATCGTTGAGCTCAATATACGTGTGAATTATTTAATTATAAGCCATGCGGGTTGTTATTCAACCGTCTGTTTTGTTGGCATGCATGAAGTTGAAAACATATTTAGTTATTCATTTCCTCAAACTCACATTCCACATTGTTATCTTTATGAATTGTCAAACTGGTACATATGGACTGTGGATACAAGTTGAGCTCTGGTTTTCAGTGATTGGCTGAAGGTTAATTAAATGTCACCTTGCTATCTCCCTTGGATATCCGTTTTATTTTATTCAATTATTAATTTATTATTGACTTATAATATACATTTAGACCCATTTTGTTATTTCTTTCGAGACTCCATTGGGGGTCGATTTAGCGGAATATCAGGTTTTTGGTGATAACTTTTGAACTGTACGAGATATCGAAATTCTGAAAACGAGGAAACACGCTCGATTGTCAGGCTTATAGGTTGAAAATACACATTTTTTAAGCGTACACGCCTGACAATTATATAATGTGAGATAAATAATTATTACTTATATTATCTTGAAGGTTTTGAAAATATCGATGTTTCCTCATTTTTCGAATTTTGATATATTATACCGTTCAAAAGTAATCACCAAAAACTGGTATTCCGCTAAATCGACTCTCATGGATTCTTAACGACAAACTCATTCATATGTCAATTGTGAGAATTGTTACATTATTTTCCTCCTCGAAAGTTGAACTGAACTAGGCAACCCGCTTATCACGTCCGATTGTTTTCCGCAGCGATCCAGTCGTGGGCCGTGGTCTGCTCGCTGATCTCGGTGGCGTGGTCGTTGACCTCGTACTACCGGTCGGTGCGATTCGCTCGCGAGGACAAGGAGAAGCTGTCGTGGCAGGGCGCGGTCATGCAGTTCTGTTGGCACCTCATGAGCACAGGTAAGCAAACATAACAAATGTCTGTACTTGGTGATGAAAATCGGTGAATTATGGTTGGTAAATACGCTGTGAATACTGAATTAATAAGTGACCGTAATTTACAAATTAGTTGAATTACGTAAATTACATGGTAAATTACAATTGTAATTTTTAGGGGTGTACGAATCTACTTTCAGATTCGGAACATTCAGAACATAAAAGATTAGAAAATTTCAAATATCTGCCCATTCCTAGTTTCTTACACTGTTAGATGTATTTTCAAGTTTAAAGAACAATTGCTGTAATGGTTAGACTTGTGCTGCATAAAATGTTTTATACAGGGGTAATTATGAGAATGCTGAGATAAGATTTTCACTTCCTGGATCAAGTGTAACTTGATCAGCAGTGTCGTTAGTCCCATTATTACGCTTCACAATGCATGTTGAAAAGATTCGGAGTCGGTAATTTTGATGAAGATTTGGTTCGCTGATTACGCTGTGACTGTAAGGGTGTAACGCTTTTGAACGATGCTTTTACATTCTAGTCGTAAACTTTGTCGTGAAAAACCCAATAAGAATGACCCCCGAGGTAAAATATTGAAAACAATATTGGAAAATAATTTCTAGGAATTAATTCAAATTTCTACGGACTTTGAGGTCACGAATTATACACCCTATAATTCCATATTTTACCTAAATTGGATCAGGAAATTATTATATATTTTTGTCTTGCTGTTTGAACATCTTACAATGCAAATGCTGCAATTTCCTAGTTTGATCAATTATTCAACCAAACCAAGATGGATCGTATATTAAAATTGCTTGATAATAATTGCAATAATTATTTTGTTCATAATGAAAACTTTATGTACAAAATCATTGATGATTTCTTCCTGAAATGTGTCATCGAATATACCAGTAGGTAGTTGCTTGTAGGAAAGTAGGCCAAGCCAAGGTTTTACCAGAGACTTGAGTAACATCCTGAGTATAAGTCAACCCATCAATTACTAATGAGTGACACAACACTAAATTCATTTTCATGTCAACTTGCATGATAAACAACCAGACAATAAATATATTCATACAATGACACGTACAAAAATAAACAAATACCAAATACAAACAAAAATCTAGATGGCAGTGAATCATGAAGTTTGGGTGATGATAAATTGTCCTTGTTTTGAGCTTCCTGTCCTGGGACCAACTAATGTCCCGGTTTTAAAAACGGAAGAAATATAAATAACTGGGTACAGTAGTATTTTTCATACTCTAAAATTCATCTTCTCATATTTTTTTTTTTTTTCATTGAAAAACTGCTAATATTTATTGAATTGATTGTTCAAATTCCACATCAAATTATAAAAACTGTCATTCTACCATTAACATGTGGGCTCAGAGTATAAAGTTATATGCAAGTACTATATACAAAAAATTGTTGATTTTATACGACTAGAAAAAACACCCAAAAGGCCAAAATATTACTAGAAGACTACAAATTCCCAAAAAATTTCCCTGCGGGGCTGTCGAGCCCTCGACCCCCCCCCCCCTAATACAATTCGGAAGGAATTCTTTTGACTACGCACGTCACAGCGGTGTCCTGGATTTTTCTTTTTAGGTAATGGTCACCCTACCTTAGCCACAAACTGTCATAACTGCGTTACCAATCTTCAATACGCTCGCTTTTATTCATTATAGTTTTTAATCTGTGTTTTTAATCTATAGTCTCCAGTTTAAATAAGTGATCAACATGCTACGCACATGCATTGTGGTCGACATCAATGCTCCTTCTTGCGATCATGATTCCACAAAGTTCATCCATTCATATTTAATGGCTAGAAATAATTGATGAACTAATCATAGAAAATCAATAATAGGCAGTAGGATTATAATGTGGCTAGACTGATGCATTGTTTAACATTGTGTGTAGTCTTTAAGAGTCCATTGGGAGTCGATTGAACGGAATATGAGGTTTTTGGTGATAACTTTTGAACGGTATGAGATATCGAAATTCTGAAAACGAGGAAACATAGATTTTTTCAGTACCTTCAAGATGGTGTATATAATAACTATGTATCTCAAATAGCATGATTGTCAAGGGTATACGGTTAAAAAAATGTGTAATTTTAAGCGTATACGCCTGACAATTATGCGATGTGGGATAAATTGTTATTACTTACACCATATTTAAGGTATTAAAAATATCCGTGTTCCCTCGTTCTCGGAATTTTCGATATCTCATACCGTTCAAAATCTATCACCAAACTACTGATATTCCGCTAAATCGACTCCCATGTACTCTTAAGATATAGCTGCATAGACTAGGTCAACATAATAACTAATATCCAATAGGCAGTGATGACCTCGACCAGTACGCACTTGATTACGTAACCTTGATAGAAGAGAAATGTCAGACGTTCAAGTTGTAATTGATTTGAGTTGTCTCGGAGGACCTTCTCGATCAATTCAGTTCAATTTCATGACAGATTGACCGAGTTAATCATTCTGTTTATAAAATAACAATGTTTTTGTATTTTTGTAGATATAGTCGATTCTTCTTTATTTGTTATTGTTTCATAGTTCACTTGATTAATGAGTCTGATTGTTAACTGTTGTAAGTCTTTTTCATTCCTCTTGAAATTCTTGAATGTTTTATGATATGCAATTGGATTCTTGTAAACTTCAAGTTGTTTGAATTTATCCATTTGTAGAACATATTTTTTTTGTATATAGGCCTAATAAAAATGACTTTATTTGCTTTTTACCAACGTTTATATCAAGTTATGTGCCTGAATACAAGAATTTTTTCCGTCGCTGAATCGGACTCTAATCCGAGCTTTGAACAATGCAATTGTTTTATTACCAGGCGTTAATCATACCTTAACGAGTTTGCTAACTTTGACTACTTTTATACAATATTACTGAAGGCTAGTTACAACAGAAATTAGCAGTTAACTTCACTTCAAGAATAAAAGTGATTTTCTATAAGTAACTATTCAGAACTTCAAATTTAAGAAACGGTTGATATGGCTTGTTTATAGCAGCGGCTCATCCCAGTGACCGCTGACTTTTCGTGCGGTTGGCAATTTGTAATCCAATTGGTCAGCACTTACAGGTCGATGTTAAATTGTGAGCAACGTTTGGAGTTTGCAATCATTGCTCTTACGACTGATTCCTGACCGTTACTGCTTCTAGTATGAACGGGAACATGTAATATCAAGCTTAAGTTGAGTTAAATACTAGTTTCAAATAAATAGGACTTGACCAACGAGTGTCGACCGCAAAAAAAAATCATGTCTAAACCTGTGAAAATGCTGAAATTAAAGGGTTATAATTTTATTTCGTATAATTTTGGAAGTATTAAAAAGATCTGTGTTTCCCCCACATTTGATATCTGATACCGTTCTTAAGTTATCACAAAAAAAAAAATCGCTAAATCAACTCCCGTACACTATAAAAGTAAACGTAACATATATCGGTACAGGAAACTAGTTCAAAGTATGCGTATATCATTTAAATTCCTCTCCCAATATGTACTAAGTGGTTGATTATGTAACTTGTCAAATTGCTTTATTAGATGAATGAACTGAATCAACAATTCTGTTTGTTGTTTGTTGAGAGTAAATATTGACAGTCAGATTTTATTGAATGGAAAATACCCGTAGTTTTACTTGTCATCGCGATGATTCACAGATGAGTCAACTATGTGTAAAACCACGGATCTAATTCTGAGGAAATATACCTGGGTGGCCTCCCTCTGTAACTCAGTCAGCTAGGGCACCGCTTTAGAAACTGAAGTCACCGTTGGCCGTGGGTTCGATCTCCCGCATAACGATTTTTTTTTAATGTCCTTTCACTTATCATCACATCGTAGTTTCATTTTCACTAGCTACCCCCGTATAACCTAGCTGTTGGTGGGGTCGTTAAGCAATCAATAATCATGTTCCCATCGAGTAGTCTCATTAGTGAATATTAATCACGTAAAGTTGTAACGTGTGGGCTGGTAACACATCCTGTCCCCGGGTCATGGTAGCGTCATAAGCTATCTGTCAACATCCTCTACTAGACCTCTGCTAGAAGGAAGTGAATACAATACTGTACGGGGAATATTGCGTTAATAGCACGATGACAGGAAACCTCTCTATGTGATTACTGCATCGATTAACCTTTTATATTTATAATAATAATTGATTTTTATGATAATAGTAGTTATTTTAATAACGTGCATACACCAATAGATCGTGGTCATCAATATGGTGCATCGTTGAAACCCACAATAAAATATAAATGAATGTACTGGTATTGTCAATAATAATAATTTTTAATAATATACATTTAATAATACGGGACATTAATAACTAATAAGAATAATACATTTTTTAATATCATTGATCCATAAATACAGTATTCAAATCAATGATTATAAAATGGAATTAGAACTGCATATTGTATTTATTTATTTGTAAAGCCCTCTTTAGAAGAAATCGTAGATTGGTTTGCAGTGTAGGCCCACATTACATACTTATCAGCACTCATTTATTTGATACTGGGCAACATTCTTTCCTGGGTTCAAGTATATATACAAACAGATATATGTTGTACAGGATTTTCCTACTCGTAATAATTTATCACCAAAATATGACGCTAACGATTGTGAGAATCTAAAGTATGTAGACCTAGTCGACATTAATATGGGTCGTTCAACCTCTACGGTCCAATCAAGCGGGAAGTGAGATTAAATGAGAGAGCTGAGGTTTTAGTGTTGCCTAAATTGGGCCTATTGTAGTATTTTATATTATAAATAATTAAATCTCAACTTCCTGATAGTGATATGCCTTCTAATTAATACACTAATAGATTAATCGTTTTCCACATTTCTATTTTTGTATTCGTTTGTTTTGTTCGTAATCTTATCCAAATCTAATATTTCGATTGGTGTGTCTAGGAAAATAGCCTGAGGCTTGATATATGAATTGTGTAAAAGGGAAAGAGAGAACAGCAGCTTACCGAGGTTCACAAGTAGATAGGCCTACTCGTGGTGGAGAGCCGTTGAGAGAACACAGAGATGATATTGGAACACACGAGATTTTGACGTTTCGGCTGTTGCCTTGATTCAATATGATTCAGTCAATATGGTTCCTCATCTAACTTAGATCTGTATAGTTTTGTGGCATTATCGGGGGGTAACTTTTTTTTCATGAATTTTAGAAATTTCAAAAATACCCATTAGAATAACATGGCAGAAAAAAAAATATTTTCCCAAAAAATTAAATTTTGCGTGAAGTTGAATTACATTTTTATGCACATTTCTAAAAATGTTCAGCTTGATCGGGTCAGCCATTTTGAAAAAAAACAACATAAAATGTGCTAAATTGGTACCACTCGAAGCAGTTTTTACCCATTTTTACCCATACTACAGTGAAACCTCTGTCTATTGTTCTTCAAGGGACCAGGAAAATGAAACCATCCATGCAGGAAAATGATCCATCCAGGAAAATTTAGCGTTTATTGTATGGGAGTGGGGTGAGAAAAAATGAGTGATACAAGCAGGAAAACGATGGATCCGGGAATGATGCATAGAGGTTTCACTGTATTACTATTCGCTCGTTCCTAGTGTAAGCTCCATACATCTAAAGATAATAATCTGTTCCGAGTCCTGACCTTGTATCTGTCCGCAGTGTCCCGCGTGCTGGCTCTCAGCCTGCTAGCGTCGCTGTACCCGGCGTGGATGGGCGGGGTCTGCCTGGCGCACTGGGCCGTGATGGCGGCCTGGCTGGCGCTCGGTCACCACCAGACGGCAGTCTGCGCCAGCCGCTGCGAGGAACTGCTCTTCTCCGTCGTGCTCGGCCTCGCCTACGTGCTGGCGTTCATATCGCCACGCGACGGGCCCACCAGATACGCGTACCTTGCGTACTACCTCGTATTCTTCATGGAGAACACGGGCGCGCTAGTGGTGTGGTGAGTACCGCTCGTCATCGGTTGTTATTTAGTCTTGTTGAGAGTGTGGAAGTTGATTAGACGAGCTTTAGCGAGGATTCAATTCGACATACTGAAAAACATTGGTGTTCGTTTTTTTTATTTTTTTTTAATGTTTTTTTGTCGGTTCTCCACAGGTCAAATGGCTACAGCTATCAACTTCAAACTTTTTTTCAATATGGTTCCTCATCTAACTTAGATCTGTATAGTTTTGTGGCATTATCGGGTGGTAACTTTTTTTATAATGAATTTTAGAAATTTCAAGAATACCCATTAGAATAACATGGCAAAAAAAAAAACATTTTTATTTTCCCAAAAAATGAAATTTTGCGTGAAGTTGAATTACATTTTGATACACATTTCTGAGAATTTTCAGCTTGATCGGATCAGCCATTTTGAAGAAAAAACATAAAATGTTCTAAATTGGTACCACTCGGAGCAGTTTTTACCGATTTTTACCTATACTATTACTATTTGCTCGTCTAACAACTCATATATGGCGTTTTCCTAGTTTAGTGAAATAATAACCAACATTCACTACAAATCACTTCGATGGCAGAACAACGTTTGCCGAGTCAGCTAGTATATAAATGAAATGATCGTTCCAGGTGCGTCGCTAGCAACTCGTCTAACAACCCGGTGCTGTATTATGGCGCCGTGGTGGCGCAGCTCGTGGCTTTCATCCTGTCGCTGGCATTCATGCTCGTGTACTACCGGCACTTCCACCCGTCCGGCACTTCCACATCGCTGTCCAAGAGCGTCAACCTCGTGCCGCCCGATCACAAGCCGGGGCACAGTCGGAAGTAACAACGCGGACAACTTTCAACAGAAAATACTTTCTGGGCCCTTATTCTATAACAATAAACGAAACGGATGCGTGACGAAAGTGTCAGAGTCCATATGATACACCATGTTAAAAAGTATACGAAATAGTTTGGACAAATCAAAGATGGTCTGATTTCGTTTCAGAGTTATAGAATAACGTTCCTGAATATTTTTTCAGCGTAGATGCATTGAGGGTTGCGTTGATTTGTTGGTCTGTGATGGTGGCTTGACTCTTTATCCCACCGATGTTATAATATGTACTAATACCGTCCGAATATATGAACCTACCGATCTAGTACGAGGAACTGATTTTGTTTACAAAATTACGTTTATGTCGGCTCAGCTGTAACAAAAGTCACCTGAAATGCCAATATTTGAGGGTCGCAGAAGTTATAGTTTCATATTGTACACTATAAGCGAGCGGCAGTCGGTAGGTTCAAGGACGGTACTAATGAAACAAGATTGACAACTGAATGAAACCAGTAAGCTTTGATACATTTTGGTGATAGGATAGAATGTGCGGATGTCACCAAAGGCATAAGGGAACAAACCAAGTACCGTAGTTGGTTGCGGTACTATTTCCCGCAGATATTGAGAATCTGATATTTCAGTTAATTTTCTCACTTGGTGAATATTGCGACGAATATTTCAACCGTTTTAACTGATTCAACTGTTAATGGATACATTTCCAGTTTTATCCTTGAGAGTCAGTTTAGTGAAATATTAGTATTTTGTGATGACTTTTGAACGGTATGAGATTACAAAACTTGATTACAGGAGAAACGTGTATACCTTCAAAATGGTGTGAAATAAAATGATTCTAATATTCTCAGATGTATTGAAGCTCGAAAGCGTGTTTTTTTTTTAGCTCTACCTGAGATAGTTACGCGGTAATTTGAATAGTTTTTACTTGTACTATCTTGAAGGTATTGAAAATATCTGTGTTGCTCTCGTATTAGAATTTTTATATCTCATACCGTTCAAAAGTTACAATCAAAAGACTGATATTTTGCTGAATCGACAGACTTAATTAAAACCAGATCGTACGTATTGCAGTAATACGTCCGAGCTTACCAAGGAGAATTATTTAGCGGTAATTTTCTTGACGCCACATTAGTTGTCAACGCAGTTGTATCGTGATCTGTTTGTCGACACGTCACTAACGGAGTGTTTTGGTGACTTATCTTTATTAGTTGTGTAAGAAGAAAGGAACAGTTTTTCAACAATCGAACGAGATTCAATTTCCTATTTATTGACAAAACGACTATAATTTTTATCGAAACTTCTTTACAATATACACATTCCTTGTACTGCTCTCGTTGGTTTAGATACTGTTCCACGACATTCGATCGCGGCGTTACATGACGTGAATATACCTAATCCCGTTTCTTGCCTTTTTTCCAGCCGAAGCATTTCGGTAGCTAAGAACAGTGCCTCGTGTGCAAATTTAAATTACAGTTAACTTACTTTTAAGATTGTATGTGAGTCGATTTAGTGAAATATCATTTTTGTTACTACTTTTGAACGGTGTAAGATATCAAAATTTTAATACAGGAGCAACGCAGATATTTTTGATACTTTCCAAGATAATATAGTAAGTAATAACTGATGAACTTATATTGCATAATTTTCATAGGTTTACATTTTTTTTTTTATATATAATTATTGTATAGCCTACCTGTGAAAATATAAGAATCCAAGGTTCGTCATTTTATTTTACATTGTTTTGAAGGTACCAGTATTATAGAGATCCAAGTTTGTCCCATATTACAATCGCATATTACGGTAGATATTGGAATTTCTATATCTCATAGTCATACCTTTGAAAAATCATCATAAAAAAAATGATTTTCACTAAATCAACTCCCATCAGTATAACCACATAAAATGCGTCAGTTCTTATTGCAGCACAATTTACTAACTGTTTCTACTGTGAGTCCTATAGTAGTCACTCGTTCAGCCTAATTAATTCCTATTTTAACCGTTGAACAATCGGTCAAAAGTCGATTCTTCTTACACAATCAATTCCAGATGTATTATTCATACGTTATATTCAGTATTTTATAAATAATATATTCGTAAATATGTATATTTCCGTCGATGTATAGCCAAGCGCCTTAATGATTCTAATTATATACATGTGGTAGGATAAAAGATCTGATGATGAAGATCTGAATAAATTTAATCCATTCTAAATATGTGTAAAAAAAAAAGTATTTTCTACTAATTTGGAGGGAGCTAAATGGCTGAAAACAACCGAATCGTTCGTTGACGAGTATTATATAGTTGTTTCATAGCATTCCGTAGCAAACTGCTGAATTATTTCGGTGATTTAACCGATTCTTGAATTATTATATTTGTATGCGACGCCGTGTGGCTTGAT
Organism: Brachyptera putata; assembly: GCA_907164805.1. Classification (NCBI taxonomy): domain Eukaryota; kingdom Metazoa; phylum Arthropoda; class Insecta; order Plecoptera; family Taeniopterygidae; genus Brachyptera; species Brachyptera putata. The sequence goes on along the minus strand of OU015469.1, from coordinate 25,903,726 downwards.
ATTTCTTCTGATCTGTTATTATTAGTGTTTACGTACCACGATGAAAACTGGTGCGTACGATTTGTCGTGTTCACTGTAAACAGTGAATTCTTTCGAACATTTTTCGCGGTGACGAGGGAAAAGAAAGTACTACACGTAAAACGTACTATATTTATAAAGTTTTTTTGTTGTATCGCAGAAGATACAGATGTCTGCTTAAAACATTGAGCGCGTAATTGAATATTGATATTTGTTCCACGATGTAGTGATACCAACAGATTTTATCGTAATATAAAGAAGGTGTACCCACTCCCACCCATACTAATAACATGGGCGCTATTTGTGATTTCTTGCGGTCAAATCAGAGCCAACGGTCATTTGCCTGTCGCGATTTACGGGATTCTCTTGTGAACTAGACGAACAAGTGGCTACGGTGCCGGTGACATTGTTGAACTTACAAAATCTGTTATTTTCGTGCAAAACAAATGCCACCACTAACATGATAATTCTACTGAGCCGTGTATAGCATTGTTGAGTATTGTTTTATATCGAGAGCGATAGTTGCGCGACAGACAAATGGGACCACGGACTCAGATTCTGACCGCGGAAATCCTTCACTTGGAAGACCCGAGTCGGTACACCTTCATATTATGGTTTAGTCTGTTGGTGTCACTACATCGTGTTTGTTGTATTAGGTTCGATCTCGATGTTAACCTTGAAGTAAGGCTAGAGAATAGAGGTGGTATTGAAATATAACAGATTTATTGGTCAGTGGGTTTTACTGATTGGAAGCACTGATTTTAGCACCGTCCAATGTTGAGTATTTGTGAGTGTCTGTCTGTGTTTTTGGAAATGGAACGAGCAACGTAATTTATGCTTCGCTTGAGCTTTTTCATCGAAGCATTATGTAATATGTATTAGTTATCCGTTAGCTGTTCTTTGCGAAATCGAATCGAAACAAAATTCCTAAATTGTTAACTTGAAAATACTACCGTCCATCAGGATCATTTATTGACTTCATAGTTCTTGCAACGGTACCGAACTTGGCAATCGTGAAACACCTATCGGTGCACATTTACGTGGTCAGTGTTTAAATACTGGTACTTTTAGTTTCAGTTGCATTTTTAGTGTCCAGATGATAAGACTGCTTGCCTATTGATTAAAACCAGAAAACAATATATTTCACGAGAGATAAGCTTGATTGCCAAAGATTTGAGTTACTATTTGAAAAGGTTGGGCTACCTTTTTTTTAAACTTGTAATATGTGTCACCAAAGCTATGTTGTCGCTTTGCTAAGATGGAAACTGAAGGAATTTAACATGCAGTTATTTAGGGACATATCTCCCAAACCATCCACCGGTTATAGTCGCTCACAAACGGCAGTTTTTTTTGGCCGCCATATTATGAAAAGTTTGGAGTAGATCGTAACTGAAATTAAAATGTTTGCATTTTGCCGATTGAATTGCTGTATTGGTCGAAACATCGGGGTCGTTCAAAAATAATTGGTCACTACGTTGACTGGAGCGTCCTTCAATCAACTCCCGTTTCCCAACTCGACGAAGCGATCTCATAGTTCTTGGTTTCACAACTACTTTGTATTCTTACCGTGTACTATCCATTTAATTTTAGGTTATGTATCGTTTTTACACGCATTGTACAAAGACATTTCATTTTCGACACAGTATTTGTCTATAAGACTACAAGTAACGTATATGAATGTAAACAATTGTTCATTGCACACTATATGTAAGCTAGTTGTATTACTAAAGCCTAAACGAGTAAACTTGCAATTAAAAAGCCGCTTCTATCCACACTTCTCTAGCGATCGGAAGTACGTACGATATTCATCGAGCACGTCGTAAGTTTTCCGCTCGAAATGTATTTTTTTTTTGCTTTCAATGGGACCAATAATAATTATATTGTGATAGCTTTGTACGAAGCAAACATAGTAGAGTAATTAGTGATTATGTATCATGAGGAGAATATATGTAATAATTGTAAATATACACATAACGATAGCACCTATACGAAATTGGAAAAAGTGCCAAATATTTCAGTATTGTATTACTGTTGGCCAGTGTTATTAGAATTGTGTGAATAATTAGGCCTTCCATTGACAACTGAAACTGAATGTAACTTTCAAATGTCAATGTGTTACTACTTCCTTATTTTGTAGGATGTACAACAACGTAGGCAACATATTTTGCTGTAGGTTCTTCCGTTCATAGAATAGGCCTAAACGTGGAAAACATTAAATATTCATAGATAGAAAGCCTGCCTCAAACTGTAATATATCGATTAATATTTTTCAATTAATTAACTACTAACATTGTAGGTAAATACCGGTAATGCATTACTACAATATATTACAGATAAACGGGCTTAGTAGTTTCGTGGCAGTTGATCAAAATGTCGTGAATGATGTCACTATAGGAAGAAAGACGTGACGTAAACGATTAATTTAGTATTAGAATACTTACTAAACTGCTGTCTTGTGCAATACCATTATGTAAATAATATGCTTACAATTTCCAAAGTTTTTACGGTAGATCCTAGAATGGTTTTACCGTTGTTTTTCTTCACCAGAATACAGATAGAATAGAACCATGGACGCCAAGACATTCCACTTTTATCGTCTAACGAAAACAAATTCCCCTCGCACATGTCCATCCCCTTACGTACATCTGAAAATAGTACCTATGCAGACCACTGAAGGAGCCACTCAGCACTATTGTAGCGCTATCTAGTGGTCTCCATAGGTACCACAGAGTACTACGTGGTACTAGAAGGGAGTGGCAGAAAAAGTAGAGGGGGTAAAAGTGGGAGCTAGTTTTATTTTAACATTGCGGGATTACACCCTCCCGTCTCCCGACTAATGGCAAAGCGATTAGGAAGGTAGTTCTGGCTGTAGCCTTCCAAATGGTGGTGGTGTGTTCTTCGTAATCTGACCGTTTTGTAGTGTATATTTTGTATAGCCGAGAAAAGAGACAAACTGAAAATGATTTGTACTGTATTGAAAAAATATTTATTCTTATTAAGCTTATAAGGAGTAGCAAAGTAAGTTGGTTTTTTATATTATTAGTTTTACTATGAAAAAGTTAACATTGTCCATTTTGTATAGTTATTAAAATAGTATTTAAGGTGCATACTAACTTGTGAATGTACTGTAAAAGTAAGTGATAATTATGTGTTTAAAATGTCCGCTATTGTGGTATTTTTGTAATGTAGGCCTAAAAGCTGTGGAGCATTGCGTCGCATTTTGCAAATAGTTTATAATGTTTACAGCGAATAGTAAATATTAATTACTTAGCAATGGCATATTTCAAATAAAAGAAATTTTCAATAATATAATTGTTTTCATTTTGTGATTTTTGTGTGACTCGCATTGGTTTTTAGATGAGCGTTAGCAAAGACATCCATCCCACTCTTATGGAGCTTTGTCCTTGTGTTTTTTGGTTTGTTTGTAAGCACTGCACAGGTAGCTGGGTTTGACCGATCAACGTGAAACTTTTTCTATACACGTAGACTTATACAACTTGGAACCGTATAGTTTTTTAGTTCAATTGGTACGACCATTTTTGGGAAATACCATCTCAAAGATTCTAAAAACACCATTGGCCGTAAGATTAGGCTGGACAAGAAAATTTTGAATATAAAATCTATAATTTCAATTTTCACTGAATGTAAAAACGTAAATTATACACCTTATAAACGTATTTGTGTTCAATTCCGTCCAGCCGTTTTGAAGAAATTAATTTAAAAAATGTGTTTCATATTTTTTCGTCATCATATTTTATTGCAGTTTACATACATTGTATTCTGGTCATAAAAAAGACAAATGATTGTACAATTTAAATTACCTATGATTAATAAGTACCGGTACGTAAGAACAAGGAAAATTCCACTTGTATCTTAATAAATTCTAATAGGCCAAATTACATTTTACTGATAGCTAATTCAATACATAAAATTGACATAGGCCTCAAGATATTGTACATGAATTTGCTACCTAAACTATTGTACATAATAAGAATGAGAACTTCCTCTCAAAGAAAGTTTATGATACTGATTGGTGTTACCTTCGTTAATCTTAAAACAATAAAGCAATTAAGAGTCCACGGGATTCGATTTAGCGGAGTGTTTTTGGTAATAACTTCTGAACGGTAAGAGGTTTCGAAATTCTGAAAACGAAGAGACGCAGATATTTTCAATACCTTCAAGATGGCGTAAGTAATAACTATTCATCTCAAATCGCCCTATCGTCAGGCGTAAACGGTCAAAAATACATATTTTTTGACCGTATACACCTGACAATTATGTGTTTTGAGATTAAGTTATTACTTGTAGCATCTTGAAGGTATTGAAAATATCTGTATTTTCTTGTTTTCAGAATTTCGATATCTCATACCGTTCAGTACAGAAGCTATTACCTAAAAACTGATATTCCGCTAAAAAGATGCACTCTTAACGACTAGTGATACGCATGGCTTATTTTAGTTGGCCACCTAGGCCTATTCATCGTGTGGTAATCTGAATAAACCCTGATTGGTAATAGCGGGACTCGAACCCATGCCCAACGGTGACATCAGTTCCTGAAGCGGTGCCTCAGCTGACTGAGCTAACGAGGGCGGTGTTTAATTTATTGGTGACCACTTAACGTAACCGCAAGTGTAGACATGTTTACTTTCAATCATCCCTTTATTTTTTAAAAGTTCATTGATTCAGGTTGCCACGCGATTTCAATATTTTAGATCGATAGAAGATTTTAGGAATTCAATGATTGATATTGATTTTAAAAATTGTAAATACAGTGAAACCTCATCTATCATTTTTCAAAGGTAGAGGAAAAATAGACGGTTCATCCAGGAAAATGTAGCATTGGTTAAATGGGAGTAGGGTAGGCAAAATAAATGACGGGAGCGGGAAAACGATAGATAACGATGACTGTATTCGGAAATTAAGTTCAAAATACCTTCGCAATCAAAAAATGTCGCATCTAAATTAACCTCATTTATTGTAAATCGCAGAGAATTCGAAGGACGTTTACGCAGTCAGCGGTAGAGTTCAAAATGCATGCATGTTAGATTCGTTATTCAATACACGCTGATTGTAATCATTGAAATTAATTTAACAAATTTCATTATATTCGTTTTATTGATATAAGTTTGTACTTTTCTGGTCTTGGGCCTTCTTTCTTTAACAAGCTTCATTTTTCACTGCTTACAAACAAAATTACTCTCCGCTATACCTATTATTCAATTATGTACTAGGCATTTAGAAATGTCAACACAAATAACTTTGAAATATAAGTACTGTAACAGCTCAAACGTATAAATTACAGTACAATTGGTTATTGTTATTTCAGTAACCCAATAATATTAAGCTAGAAACTAAAACTACGTCCAAAATCTACAGTGATGAAAAATGGAAAATGCTTTTTACAAAATGTTGATGTGATGTATCGACCAAAAAACAATATTTTATTTGGGCTTGGATAATCATCGGGAAAGGTGACAGAATAACAGCAGCTTACCTTTACAAATTAAGTAACTTATAACTTCAAAATATTAACCGTAGTAACTTGCAAGTAGATGATCGTAGAACGTAATAAACCTGGTTGGTCCTATGCCACAATGATTCGTTTATATTGTTGTCTTTTAAACAAATCGTCAGATTAGTTGTATCACAATCGATAGGTAAGGATTCATCCGCCGTTCTTCGTATTCTTCTCCACACACACTGCTTACAATCATATCGATATCGTTATCGGAACACGATCACAATGATATTATACTAGCCTACTATCATTGACCTAGACTGAAAAGATCGTTATAATTCACAATCCAATTTGTAATCACTCAAAGAAGATTATTCACAGTATAGAACATTGATGATAAATAATGGAAGGTAATGGATCAATTCGATGAGAAATTTTGATATCTCTTACATTTTTTTATAAATAAACCCATAGTAAGTCATTAAATCCATTCCAAAGCGCTCGAAAGTCTCCGCTTTGCACGAGTTCTAGTGATTTTCACTGACGAATCAACGATTGATCACACTTTACACTAGTTGCGTTCAAGTCGATGTAACGTACATCATCTCGTAGGCAATACGATCGAATCAAGACACAGTTACGTAGCTTCTGCCTGACCTCGACGATAAACCAAACCGCCGACCCATTTCACATTTTACGTCGACGTGAAAATGTCACACTAGTTGCGTTCAAGTCGATGTAACGTACATCATCTTGTAGGCAATACGATCGAATCAAGACACAGTTACGTATCGTTAGGCAATACGATCAAATCAAGACGCAGTTACGTAACTTCTGCCTGACCTCGACGATAAACCAAACCGCCGACCCATTTCACATTTTACGTCGACGTGAAAATGTCACACTAGTTGCGTTCAAGTCGATGTAACGTACATCATCTCGTAGGCAATACGATCGAATCAAGACACAGTTACGTAGCTTCTGCCTGACCTCGAGGATAAACCAAACAGCCGACCCATTTCACATTTTACGTCGACGTGAAAATGTCACACTAGTTGCGTTCAAGTCGATGTAACGTACATCATCTCGTAGGCAATACGATCGAATCAAGACACAGTTACGTAGCTTCTGCCTGACCTCGACGATAAACCAAACCGCCGACCCATTTCACATTTTACGTCGACGTGAAAATGTCACACTAGTTGCATTCAACTCGACGATAAACCAAACCGCCGACCTATTTCAGTTTTTACGTCGACGTCACGTTTCTTTGTCCGTTTACGCAGTCACTTAACTAACACGACCACTGTCACGAGTGTGGTCCGTATAAAGTCGAGCGTCACTTATGTCTTTGCACTCGATGAGCTGGCTCGGTTGAACGCTTCAGTCCGTTTCCGTGCCCGCGTTAGACTGCGTCAGATACACGGGTGTCGCTCCGCCGGCTTGTTGCGATACCTTCGGAAGCAAATATAACAAATTAGGTCACACAGAGAGAAAATCAAAGAAAACAAAGATGAATAACAAAAATTAATGAAGATTGAAGATTTAAAAGTTGACAGTTGACAGTAACATAGGCAGAGGCAAGTATTAGGGGTGATTTTTTTTTTTTTTTTTTTAATGTTGCTTAACGACCCCACCAACAGCTAGGTTATACGGGGGTACGAATGAGCGGATGATAATGAAACGATGGAGTGATGATAGGTGAAAGGACGTTTACAAAAACCCATGCCTTATGCGGGACTCGAACCCACGCCCAACGGTGACTTCAGTTACTACCGCTAGCGATAATTGACTTGGCCACCGGGGCGGCTAGAGGGGTGAATTAAAAAAAAAACATATTTCGTTTTTAAATAGCTAAAAGGGGTGAATTGGTGTTAACTAATTTTACGAAAATCGTTTTCAGTGGTGAAAAGGCATTTGCGGAGTTTTTTAGTGAATTTTCTACGCTCATCTCACAACGCACATTCTGCGTTTTCGTATCCCGAGCCCTTTTCATCCGTTCCGCCCCTGCGATGACGTCACCACCTCGTCACTTGACGTACCTGTATGAGTTGTTGCTGGTTCGACGTGTGCTGGACGGTCTGAGGCGCTTGGATCACGATTGGCTGGCTCGAGTTGCCTTGCATCTGCATGCGGATCATCTGCATCTGCTGCGGCGTCAGCGTTATCTGGACAAACAAGCAACGTGAGACAACGGAGTATAGCCTAACAGAACGTCAACGGACGACACAAGTACCTCGAGAACGATCGTACTTGTACTACTATCGTACTAACATTCTTATTTCAAGTATGTACAGTGAAACCTCTGTGCATCGTTTCCGGATCAATCGTTTTCCTGCCTCGATCGTTCATTTTTTCTGGACAGAGGTTCACTGTAGGCCTATTTGAGTATTTAGTAATGGCTGACATTCTTAACAATCAATTTTTCATTTATTTATTCTTTTCACTGTAGTTTATAGAACAATATAGGGCCTACTAATAATCTTCTCCCACTGTATATAACATTAGTTATAGACTATAACTAGTTATCGTTAAATACTGTACAGACTTTGTGCTAATATATGTATAAGGCTAATCAAGTTAGTGAATAACTTTGACCCAGCCAAAAGCTCGAAGTTAAATTTTGCAATAAGCAGGCTGGATTGTAATTGGCTATCGCTCCTCTAGTGTTCTTAATGCTATAATAATTGTGAACATAAGCAAGGGCAATGGACAGATAGGCAGAGAGTTTTCAGTTCTGTTCTGCCACAAGTGTGGAATGTCTTGGTAATATATCTTTTGTCTACGTTACGGATCATTCTACATGAATGTAGTAGAAACGTGTCCACTAACACTTTCCTATTTCTCATCTTAGTACATTCTACAATTACTCATCGGTTCTTCGAATAGATTTCTTTCGATCGAGTGTAAGAGTTTGTTTACCGGTATGTTTTGAACTTCGCCATTGGGCCCAATGACCTGTTGCACTATCTGGATGGCGGCAGTCTGCGTTTGTTGTTGTTGTTGTTGTTGCTGTTGTTGCTGCACGGAGCTAGCCTGCTGAGCAGCCTGTTGCAGCTGGATCACTTGCTGAGTAGCGGCCGAAGCCGTCGGAACCTGCACAAACGCAAACAAGACGCTCAGAATATCTTGAATTTGATCAAACAATTTGGTGTGTCTAGGAAAATAGTCTGAGGCTTAATATATGAACTGGGTGAGAGGGAAAGAGAGAACAGCAGGTTTATAAACGAGTCCATACAGCCTAGAATTAGTAGAGTGCGCATGGATGAAAACTACGCGCGCGGTCTGCATGGTACGAGTGAGTCACGTGATGCGGTGATACCGGCCTAACTTTTCATATTTTTAATTTTATATAAATGTGATTTTTATATATAACATGTTTCAATGTTTACAGATAAAGGTTACTCTGGTGACGTAGACATGCTCGAGTTTTGATCACACACAACATTTGGTGACAGATGCATCGTTACACATAATTTCAGAAGACGAAGAAGATTAAATACATACATTAACTTCAGGCTCAGTTTTACAAACTACCGGTATCGATTAAATTATACCACGGACAAAGTTGTTGATCACCGTAAGTCGACTGTAGACGTTAATTTTATCCGCTGATCCTTTGATCTACACTTTCGCAATACCGGTACGCCACCGAGGTAAGCTGCTGGTATTTTCAACTTACCTCGTTGACGGTTTGGACTTGTTGCGGTTGAACCAGCTGTAAGGTTGTCGCCCCTGACGTCTGGTTATTCTGCTGTAATGCAGCTTGGTGCTGTTGCGCTAATTGGAAGTAATAGTGGACCTAAAAACAAACAAACAATCATTACGAATGGATTCATAATTCATCACAATATGAAATAGAAGTTCTTTAAATACCGGTAACCTTTCCATGAGTTTTTTTTTAATTCTCATTTCTTGATATGTATTTTATAGGGGCTTACTAAGACAACGTGGATCAAAGAAAAATGTACCGTACTTTTATGAAATATCTCAACATTGTTATCTTGTCACTTTGGAATGAAATTTTTCCAATTAGAACTTTAAAAAAAAATTATAAGTGTGTGATTAAAAATTATATGAAAAAAAAATTAACAAGAACACGTTTATTCCAGTGTCTTGTCCTCTTAATTGACACATTCCTACGGTGGAAAAGACAAATTACCTGATCCGGATTCATGGACGCCGTCCGAACGCCCGAATCATTCGGAGCCTTGCTCGTTTTGACCTCGTCGCGCGGCACGATGTCGATCAGGAAGTCAAACTGGTCGAACTTCGTTATCGCCATGGCGATGTCGTTCCGTTGCAACGTCCTGCGCTTGTTGTCCTCCGTGTGGACCCACGCTCGCAACGTCAGCTCGTGAATGAAGATCTCGGCGGCCTTGGCAAACAGCATCGGCGCCTCCGCGCTGGAATCAAAATCAACTCCGGTTATACGAATTATAAATACGTTGATTATGTTTTCAGTTTTTTTCCCACCTCCCCTTCACCCACCTACCTGAACAAGCAGCCTTCATCTTCATTACCTACTCTACTGTGACCCAAGGCAACAGCCAAAACGTCAAAATCTCGTGTGTTTTTCATCTCTGTGTTCTATCAACGACTCTCCTCCATAAGTAGCCCTATATCTACTTGTCAACCTCGGTAAGCTGCTGTTCTCTTCTCTCTTTCCCTTTCACCCAATTCAAATATGTTGATTAAGAGGTGTCGATTTAGCGGAATATCAGTTTTTTTGTGATGACTTTCGAACTGTATAAGATCTTGAAATGATGAGAACGAGGAAACACAGATATTTCCAATACCTTTAATAAGGTGTAAGTCATAACTATTCATCTGAAATCGCGTAATTGTCACACCTATAAGGTTGTCTCGGAGTATTTGATCGAAGGTATGTAATATACTGGTACGCACCTGATCATTTTCACGTCATCGTCCAGTTTCATTATCTTCTTTATGCGAGCCAACGGCAGAGCTTGAGTCTTCAAGTCAAGCTGCAAATGACAAATCAAAATATATAAATCTTTGATTATCAAGTCGACAATAAGCACGTGATACCTAGCCGCTTTGTGCAATCTCTTTACTACCGATACGGCCTTTATAATGGAGACCTACACCAACTCGTCTACTATTCTATTGGTTCGTTTGGAAATTATCAGCGAGTTGAAAGCGGAATGTTCAATTGCAGAATATTGTTTGCCGGTCCAACTGTACTTAGCCTATCATTCTCATCGAGAAATTAAACCACTTCCATTGAAAAGCAGAATATGTTGAATTTTATTAAACTTTCTTTGCCGATAACGCACTTTTCACTGATTGGTCAAATTTTCAAGATGTCTGACAAAGCGGAAAAAATTTGCGGTGTGAAATTGATTTCATATTCTTGGAAATACTGGAAATACAGCAAATATGATAGAAAGAGAACATAGATATTTGAAAAGTAGGGATAGGCCTACTACCTTTCCTTACAAGGTGAAAATCTTTTCTGCAAAAAAATCAAAAGTTTTCAACGTTCTAATACGTCTATCAAATGTTTCCAAAATATTGAATATCTGTATCTGCGGTTGGAACAGTGGTTATTAATAAGTATTCTTACTTGTAGAGTTTTTTATTAGGCCTACTTGTAGGCCTATCGTCAAATAACAGACCCAATTGTTCATCTTATTATCTATGCTGTTGCAGTGCTGTGTTGTGTCCATATTGCTAGTTGTACCAACTACAGTCGCAGGCCAAAACTCATCAATAGTACCGAGTAGGCCTACCTACGATAGGCTTACTCGATTTGAACATTCATATTGTAGCCTACGCTCAGTATTTATTTGAAGTAACTTTAGATTTCCAAATGAATTATGGTCTGAAAAAAATTACTCTTTGACAGATCTATATGCCTAGGCCTATAACCTCTATCTTTGGTTAGGTTAGGTTCACTCAAGGCAGTCATGGGCCTATAGATATCATTATTGTTATGCATGTAGCATAGGGTCTATGTACTTCAGAAATCAGGACTAGGCCTACTGCCAATACACACTTCAATCATAAAGGGATCCTTAGGCTAATAAATATGTATGGACAAGTAAATTCATACCGCTAGGCCTAGAATCTAAAGCCTCACACCCATCATCCACACTACTTACATTGTTGATTTTGCGTATTTCGTCGGTGACTTTTCCCCAAAATTGAGAAAGAGCTGCTTGCGCCTCGGACTGACCTCCCGAATTTGTAGCAATTTGACCCCCATCACCATCAATTTCACTCTCAGGTCTGAAAATTCAAAACAATGTAGGCCTATTAGTTGGTGTGTGCATATCCTGTGCTTTTTCCTACATGGCAAGCTATTGAACGCTGAACTAGGCTAACACGGATTGTTACTTACGCATTAACAAAGTAAACAGACATTTTGAACGGCAATTATACTGTGAGCATGAAGCGAAATAATAGATTCACTTGATTTCTCGCATTGAAGTACATAAAAGCCGCGTTTATAAGAAATGTCCTAGAACCAATCACTGCGATTATGAGATACTCTCTAATTTGCTCTCCAATAGTCCAATCACTTTACAAAATGGACACAACCCATCACCTGAATGGTCACTGTCGAAACAGGCCAAATAGTTGCCGTGTTTTACGACAGATGGCGTAGTCATAGGCAGTGGGGTGTAGTCGCGTACAAAAGTAATGAGACTGCTAGCGTAGCGATTTTCACGATTTTCTTTCGATTAGTAAAGGAAATAATTTCAACTTGAAATGCACATTTCATTTTTTTTACTTGAAGAATTGAAAAAATGATCAACATAACTAGTAGAAAATCTTAATTGCCGTCATATATAAAATGATTGTGACTGTTGTTTTTTCGTGATTTTCCTCAGTCGTTTAAGTAAATACGGCCACGACCGTATGAATGTTTTAAATATTCAAGTAAAAAGGATTATTTAAATGAAACAACAAACACTTTTTATTACATAAAATTGAGAATATACACATAAACACGGAATGATTGGTCTTCTAGTTTGGTCATGCTTCTTAATTGATGAAAAAGATACAGATACATTAAAATTATTAAAAAGATACAAGATACATTTTGAAAATTGTATCTATGATACAAGATACATTTTGAAAATTGTATCTATGATACAAGATACAAGATAGTATCAGTATCTTAATATACTTCAAACGATGAATGTATCTAAGTCTCTAAGATACTGCCCATCTCTGGTTTGTTATCAGTAGTTTTATCACCTGATTCGTATGCAAGGTAAGAAAAGGCGACGTGTGCAACTTCCGGACGCCGTGACTTGGGAACTGTCAAACTCCGGCTTAACTTCCGGTCTGAGGAACAGAAAAGAGTTCATAGATCTGATAGGCAGGGACGTTGTTAGGATTTGTGTATTTTGAGGGGGGGGGGGGCGCAGGTTACATGAATGAAATACCAGCCGCGCGCAATAGCGTCTGCAGCCCCGCAGAGATTTTTTTGTAGTATGGTAAATTTCAAGTGATTTTTGCGAAACAAGCAATTTTGAAGTGTAATAATTGAACCATTATGGACATTTTCGAATTTATTTTTGCCAGCAAAGCCCCGCAGGTTATTTTTTGAAATATGTACATTTTTCAAGTGATTTTTGCGATTTTCAAGACGTTTTGGAGTTTGCTAATTGAACCATTACGGACATATCCGAAGTTATTTTTAATATTTTGATCATTTCGGAAATTTAAATTTTCCTAGTTGTTTTCGCGATTTCTCCCAGCCAAATATTTTATTGTGTGTTTCTTTGTAAATCAACATATTATATATTTTCTTTTGAAGGAGGATAAATTATTAGTGGGGCGCAAATGTCGATTGTTGGGGCGCGCGCCACCGTGGACTCCCTAACGACGTCCCTGCTGATAGGTTCATGTCAACAGCTTTGATGGATAAAAACTAACTGTCCTAAAAATCAACTGTATTGAAAACCAACTGTACTAAAAACCAGCAGATTTAAAAACCAAGTGCATGAAGTAAAAATCAACTGACATAAACGTCTACTTCTAGAGCAACATGTACAGATAAGTAAGATGGAGGTTTGGCTCCTTCCCTTCAGATATTCCATTTAACACAAACCTTGCTCACCCAACCTTTTTTATATATTGGGTTTAACGACGCACTGTTATGATAGCGAAGATCTATTGGCGTCGGCTGGATGATTAATGAGATGATGGGAAGATGAGATGAAGGTTTCTTGGGTAATGGGAAGGAAGCGGTCACGACCTATTGTAATAATTGGTTTACTGTTGGGGTCACATAAAGTGGTCGAAGCTACATTAAAATGAAAATATGAAATGAAATATGAAATTAAATGAAATAATAAGAAAATATGCTGACATTATACGCACTGAAACTAGAAGATAATGTGCATACGCACTCCAAGCATAATTAGACGAGCTTTAGCGAGGGTTCAATTTGACATACTGAAAAAAATTGGTGTTCGTTTTCATGTTTTTTTCGGTTCTCCACAGGTCAAACGGCTACTGCTATCAACTTCAAACTTTTTTTCAATATGATTACTCATCTAACTTAGCTAAGTTAGATGAGTAATCATATTGAAAAAAAGTTTCTAGATCTGTATAGTTTTGTGGCATTATCGGGTGGTAACTTCTTTTTTATGAATTTTAGAAATTTCTAAAATATCCATTAGAATAACACAGCGGAAAAAAAAGAAAATATTTCCATTTTCCAAAAAAAAAATTCGCGTGAAGTCGAATCACATTTTGATACATTTTGACATTTCTGGAAATTTTCAGCTTGATCGGGTCAGCCATTTTGAAGAAAAAACATAAAATGTGCTAAATTGGTACCACTCGAAGCAGTTTTTAGTACCTATTTTTACCCATACTATTACTATCCGCTCGTCTAACAAAGCATATATGGCGTTTTCCTATGAAATAATCGGCGGCTGAATGTGCGATATTTTATTTACATTTCGGAAAACACTTCTTACATGTGGCCGCAAGGCGCAAGTGTAGCTAGGGCTATGGTACATTTCTTTATTCGCGACCTTCTCTATTCTATGATATAACTACAAGATTTTAGGCATATAGTTTGGGATACTTCTAGGCCCATAGGTCCACATATTCTATTCTTACTTGATAGCGAACCGCATTCCATGTTTCCTATACATAACTTGGGTCCGGGCGATGGCATTTCGAAGAGTTGTGTACTCGTCGTATGCTTCTGTATGATGCGATTGTAGATGATATGTCAAATGGCTCACTTCCTTGTAATTGCTCCATACAAACCCTAGGCCATTACGACACTTGAGGCATAAGGCGAGTATTCCACATTCACTGGTATGGATGAACTTGAAATATTTATTCCACATTTCAAAACCCATTTGTACTTGTGGATCTGAATCCGGAGGCGTCTGCCCTTCGTTCTGCACACCGCCGTCTTCCTCGGTTTTTACTTTGTTAAAAGAATCCTGAAGCCCATCGATCATATCTAAGAAGGTTTCCATTTTAATTTTTAATAAATGATAGAGCAATACGATAGCAAGATGAGTAAACTGAGAAAAAGAGAGAGAACACTTATTGCAAAAGTACACACGGAAAATCTGGCGCCCGATCACTGGAAATGAGTTCTGACAAAGGTTAGTTCTAGTGAAATGAGAAATGGCCAATAACCTATAGTGGCGCATTTTCGGCGAATTTCGCGGATTTTCTCTGAATTACTTGATTTTTGATTCGACGTGCCCGTGCAGGGCATGTTTGTCGGGTTACTATAGCAACTAGAAAGTTGGGGATAAATAAACTAAATACTGATGGTGTGATGGAGAATATAATTTGCGGGGGACATTGTTGTCCACTGATTGCAACAATGAGTGGTGTAAGTTGAGAGAAGGCTGAGGTTTCCATCCTGAAGGGCTGGATGCTGGATCCTGAAGGTTGAAGTGACGTCACACATTGTTGTAATAGGTGTTCCCCAACTCAATGCCCAAATAGTGTTTCCCAATAATGCATGAAACCGCAATTCGACAGTGAAAGTATAGCAACGCAGTATAACAAGTGAATAGTCACAAAATAGAGCGCGTGCATATTTCAACAATGGTATTTACTATAAATATAACATTTCGTCGGCCAAATTGGGATTTAGAAGGGCATTCTGTATACTTATAAAAAAACCTTCATTGGTCCCTGACTCTATAGTGAACAGGACAACAATCAATTTACAATAAATGGACAAATATAATTAAATATAGGCCTAATTAAATAACTGATACTGAAATGATATAAAATTGAAATATTGTTGATATTGAGGTGTTTAAACAATATATTTATTAGGTAGTTTCGATATTGGGAAGGAATTGGTTGCGGCCTGCTGTTAAGGAACCATCCCAGTATTGACCTGATTAATAGAGGGAATTAAAACTACAAAGGAAAACATGTCAGGATGGTTGCCTATGGCGGGAATCGAACCCCTGTCTTCTGAATTACAGTTCAGTGTGCTAGCCACTCCACCATCTGTCTCAGTGATGAAAATATTAATTTTGTCAATTAAGGCAGGATGCCTTAATTAAGTACGAATAAATACTACTAAAAACCCATGTCAGGATGGTTGACCACGGCGGGAATCGAACCCCTGTCTCCTGTATGACGGTTCAGTGTGCTAGCCACTCCACCATCTGTCTCAGTGATGAAAATATTTATTTTGTCAATTAACGCAGGATGCCTTAATTAAGTACGAATAAATACTACTAAAAACCCATGTCAGGATGGTTGATCACGGCGGGAATCGAACCCCTGTCTTCTGAATTACAGTTAAGTGTGCTAGCCACTCCACCATCTGTCTCAGTGATGAAAATATTTATTTTGTCAATTAACGCAGGATGCCTTAATTAAGTACGAATAAATACTACTAAAAACCCATGTCAGGATGGTTGATCACGGCGGGAATCGAACCCCTGTCTTCTGAATTACAGTCAAGTGTGCTAGCCACTCCACCATCTGTCTCAGTGATGAAAATATCAATTTTGTCAATTAAGGTAGAATGTATAGGCCTACTACAGATTGAAGTTCATTCCAACTCTTACCATCCATCCAACAGTTGGAGACTAATATACTCCTACTTTCACTACTTTTACTCCTACTTCTACTCCTACTCCTACTTTCCTAGTTATACTCTCTAGCCATTGGTCATACAAACAATAATGTCTATATTAAAGTGAACACAATGTCAGCTTTCAAACTTAACAAATTTTATTTTGACACAACATAAAAACGAAATAACAAAATACATACAAAAGAATTACAAAACAGTATAAAAAGTTGTTGATAGAATTTCTATCGTGTTGTCGTTTAGTGATGATGTTCGTCGTCGGCTGGCTGCTTGACCCAGAAGCCATGCGGGGCGAAGTGATCGTGACCGTGATGAGTCGTGGGGCCTCGGTAGACCTTGATCTGTACTCGTCCGTAATGACCTGCGACAAACAGATTCACTTATTTATTTATTCTTTCAAAGAATGGGAGAGCAGAGAATCCCGAGAAGAGAATTTGAAAAGGGTAGGGATATGAGGGAAAGAAAAGTGGGTCGTCCGAGAACTAGGTGGATTGATAGCGTTGAAGGAGATGTTGAAGAGTGGGAGAGAGTAGAAAGAGAGAAATGGTGGGAAAACAGAGATAATTGGTGGAGCGGCAACTGGAGGAAGAAGAGGGAGAAATCGACGATGGGGAGGAAGTCGGAATGGCTCACCGGCTTCGATATCCAAAGCAGCCCTAGCAACGATGGTGGAGTCATCTCGATCCGTTGGATAGGGAAATAAAAAAATATATATTTATATTCATTCTTTAAATATTTGTTCCTCAGATATTCCTCAGACTGAAAATTTTGTAGAACTGACACTAATAGAATAAAATTTGCAAGGTAATTTACCGTGTTCGGAGGCAGCTCCTTCGAGATCATGTGGCGCTAAAACGGCTTGAGGGTAATTGTTTGATTCAGCGCCCATCAAATCTGAGAGGGGTACTAGTTGGTAGTTTCCTCGATAGGGGTAGGCAGCGCTGAACGTAGCGCAAACGGCCACCACTAACAAACTTACGCAGAGCTAGACAAAAATATCATACAGTTTATTAGACTAGATTCGTCTTAAGTGAGCTGATGAACATTTCATTTTCTGTATTGTTAGCAAATTCATTCAATATGATATTAAGAATTGGGTTTTTTAGATGTTTTCATTTTAGAGTAATTGAACATCAGAAAATAGAAATGCACGTGAAATGAGTAATTTCATGTTACGAATTATATTTGGATTCTAAATAATTATTTCATCTGAGAATAAACTATTTGATATGTGAGAATTGAGTGCTACTAAATACTACAGGCTTACAGTTTTGATTCATTTCAATGTCATAATGTGATGAACATTCTAAAATGGTAGCTTAATTCAAGTATCCTTTATAGAACACGGTTATTTGGATAAACAAAATAACTCGAATTCTTTACAATAAGTATACATATGTGGTATTAAACAATCAACTTTTGTACTTCATAATCTAATCATTACTTTCTCGAATAACTAGACTACCGGGTAAATGTAAATAGAAATTCTCTTCTTTTCACTCATTGTTGAATTCAAACTATAATAGACGTTATCACATTCAACATCAATTATCCTTATGCAGGCTTCACCCATCTAAATGTTTATTATTATTTTATATTTTTCTGTGAATAAAATGTATAACAAATTGAATTGAATTAGTAATAAATATAATAACAATAAAGATTGACACTTACCATTGAATTCATTGTTACTTGTTGTATAGAAGCTATTGATCAACTGTACTCCTACTTGAATCGAACACCTTTTATATACTGATATAATTAGTGGTCAAATGAGAGTGAAATGGAGAAGAATTGGAAGATGTTTTTACGTGATAGAAATTGAAGTTTAATGCGGTACCGTGGTACGTGGTCATACCCAAGAGATGAAATAAAACTGAATATAAAAAGAAAAAAAGAGAAAGTTCTAGAAGACCGATGAGGTGAAGCTTTAGGTATATTGGTTTGGCTGAGTGCAATCAAGCGTGATATGGACAAAAACTCGACCCACATTCAAGGGTTAGGATGGATAATTGAATTGAAATAGAAAACAATGGTTAAATTATGAAGAATTTCATTTACAAAATATCATAGGTCTACAATGTAAACTCAATATATATATATTTTTTTTCGAGTGACACCGACAGCGTGGTCATTTCATCACCCGATGTAGACTCAACTACAACGATAATATCATACTGACAACGGTTTTTGTAATGGTTTGCTAGGCTAAAGTACAGTTTTACGAAATACAATCAGCGGATTAACTTATTATTAGTCTGGGTTACCAATGCTATTTGTGCCATAATTAGCTTAATTAAGAGTCCATGGGTGTCGATTTAGTGAAAGATCAGTTTTTTGTGATAACTTTTGATGGTAATTTTGAACACCAACAATTCTAATACGAGGAAAACTCAGCTATTTTTATAAAGATAGCTATATAGCTCATGTTGCATAATTGTCAAGCGTATACGGCTGAAAAATATGTTTTTTTTAGCTGTAAACGCTTGACAATTCTGCGGTATGAGTTAAGCTCTGCTGTTCGCACAGTCCGGCAGTATTGAGCTTTCGTGACAATCAGTGTTTAATTACAATACGTCAATCACGATTTACGGCACACTTTACCTAATCAAATCACTAATTGAATGATGTATTTCGATTCCAGTTCTCATTATTAGAGAATAGACAATTTTGATCTGATTTTAGTTCTCATTCATTATAGGAATACAAATTCCTATTTTGATTACAGTGAAACCTCTATGCATCGTTCCCGGATCCATCGTTTTCCCGCTTGTATCATTCATTGTTTCCCACCCCACTTTCATATAATCAATGTTTAATTTTCCTGCATGGATGGTTTTATTTTCCTGGTCCCTTGAGAAACGATGGATAGAGGTTTCACTGTCTACTTCCACACAAACATCAATTAATATTGATTTTGATTTCAACTTTGAATCCTTGCAATTATTTAGTTGGTACATGACCGTCAATTCTTTCGTGGACGCGCGTAGGTATATGAGGAATCCAAATAATATAGATTATAGTAGTAATATTAATGTATAGAAATAACAAGAAAGTATAAGTAATATTTATTATTTTATACATTTTTTATATTTTTCACATTTTTTAAATAGCATTTCCACTATAAAACCTTTCAAATAAAAAGATAAGAGTACCTATAAATATACCGCCAGTAATGGCTCGTTACAGATACAATATAACAGCACATCTGGATTATACCTTTCTTGAACATTGTAGTACAAAGTGAATAGTCGGCAACATAATAATAATCAACATTTAACACGAATTGTACGTCTTCCAAGTCACGAATTACGCGTTTCCGGTCATGATGTTTCTGACGGTGGTGTCGAATTTCCTGAAACGAAAAACAAGTCATCAACAAACTGAACTGATTGACACACCGTAGCAACGAATAATAAAACATTCTGTTGATACGTATTCATTAGCAGTTTAGCAGCTTACCGAGGTTTACAAGTAGATAGGCCTAATTATGGTGGCATGCCATTGATAGAACACAGAGATGAACACTCTACTGTGACTAAGGCAATAGCTGAAACGTCAATCTCGTGTGTTTTAATAAATGTTTATCTCTGTGTTCTATCAACGGCTCTCCACCACGTAGATCTATCTACTTGTGAACCTCGGTAAGCTGCTGTTCTTTCTATTCTCTTTTACCCAATTCATATATCAAGCCTCAGACTACCGGTATTTTCCTAGACACACAAAGTCATTTGCTCTACATATTTATACTCCATTTCCATTCACTCGTTATCTTAAGTTGTGTTACTATTCTGTGTCATTCGGCAACCTAAGATGAACACATAAAGATGTATCAATAGAGATGAAAATAAAAAAACTTACTTCGATACAATCGGGTCTCCTGGAATGTAGAACGTATTACAAACAATATCCGTGTATGCGTTGTGTAGTTTTCTGAACATTGTTCGTACTTCGTTGTCTCGAAGCAAAGTATTCGACGACTCCACGACAATTATGAATTTTATTTTGGTGTTTGTGACGTAACCAAATCTAGGTAAAAGTCAAGGAAAACACTGGCTGATGACGCCAGGAACCCAACAAGAATATTTTCGCAACTACGCTCGTCATATAGGCCTACATACAATCATAATATCATATGAATTGGGTGAAAGGGAAAAAGAGAACAGCAGCTTACCGAGGTTCACAAGTAGACAGGCCTACTTATGGTGGTGTTGCAGTCGTTGATACAACACAGAGATGAAAAAAATTATTGTTATTTGTTACTCAGGCTTTCAACTGTTACTTGCACAGTAAATACTAGAATACTATAGGCTAACTACTAGATTAGTTTCACTAATAAATGTCAATACAATATCTGAAAGGATTCTTAATTCAAACACCAATCTGTAGGCCTTAACCAACCGTAATGTAAATAATTATCAATTAATAAATGGAGGTTGTGAAAAATTGTACCGGTATTGATTTTTATTCAATTCATTAAACTACTAATTATTGTAATCCATAAATAACATCCTGCTGCAATTTAGTGAAAATTTAATTTTCTACATGTAGAGTATGTAATAAAACATACCCGGTAATATTCTACATACATGACATACTCTACAGTAGAATATACGCGTAGTTTACTCATTTTCTACGGTGTATATTCGACTGACACAATCCTGGTTTAAAGATGAATGAAAAAGGATACATTTTATGTTCTTCTGTTGAGTAGAGCAACCCAAGATACAATTCTCGTACATCGCCGCTTGTTTTGCCAACGGATGTTAATTTCTCTTCGATAACATCCAGCGACGTGTGCACTTTGTAATGGAACTGGAGTTCAAGGTCAGGGTTCAAGCAGGATACAAATTTAGGTGAGTTCTACAACAAATAAGTCATTTTTTGAATTAATCAATGACTAGCTGACTCGGCAAACGTTGTTCTGCCATTGAAGTGATTTGTAGTGAATGTTGGTTGTTAATGTGAAAATAAGGTGCCGGAAGGCGGATTAGGCGGTATCTAGCGTGTGCTGTTGCAAATGCTGGCGAGCGCGGCAGACCTTGTATAAGGCCGTCAATGTCATTGTACAACGCCATTATTGGTGTTGTCTTTGAAGTGCCAATTTTTTGGATATTGCTCATAGGAGAAAGCTTGGCGGAAGATCTGGTATACTTTAGGACCTTCTACCAGCCCTAACGAATGTGCGTGAGGAATTTCACGGCACTCGGTCGAGCCGTTTCGGAGGAGTTCTTTTCATATATAAGATAATCGATTACTAGGCCCTACTGCTATTATTATAATATCAGTCAGTATTATTCATAAATTATGCATAGGGAGTAAAATAAGGTTATGGAAGATCATAGTAATTCACTAATTCACAAGTACCGGTAGTGAATACTGCCTTTTTGTCTTGTCTTTTCAGATGATTTGTATGATTATTCAAAGTGTGACGAATAAAGAAATATTTAATTGAATTGAATTGAATAAAGTGAGCATTATTCTCGTTTTAACTGTCTCGATTTTCATGCTGCAACCAGTATATATTCTTTAGTGCAAGTTCTTATTACCAGTACCAGTACTTGAACAGATATTGTCTAGTATACTCTAGATTAAAATAAGATGAATTTGCAGTAAACACCACCATTGATGAATTATATTATTTTTTTCTATCAAAAAATAATTCATCTAGCCGCTCATCTGAACTTCAAAAAACATGCTTCTTTTGCATGCGTCACATGAACAAGGCGTAATTCATCAGTTAATTTAATGAAGAATTAAGTAGGCCGGGACCAACAACGGCCGAAACAGAGACATTTCACGGCCGAAGCAGTGGTGGTTTCTGTCCCCGTTGTCCTGTGTTTGGGCCGGCCGAATTTTAGAGACTTTTCACAGACAAAATAGAGACATTTCAGGGACGTAATTAGCCGTTTTATTTCAGTAAGGGTTAGATAAATATGTAGTAAGCTGCGCCAATCTGTTTTAGGATTGAATAGTATAAGGTTTGGACCTTAAAATTACAGGCTTGAAGTCCAGTCCACACAAACATTAGCCTTCCTCACCCCAAACATCATGAAAACCCAAAGATCTACCATAACACGACCCTAAAATAGATCGGCAAGGCTAACTATATATTTACCAACCATTCTACCAACTCCTTATGATTAGGTTAGATGATGGATAACCGTTAATGGTTAGGTAGGGACAGGTATGAATCGTAAATTTACAGTCTCCTAATCGTAAATGTATAGTCTCCTACATTCATCACAAATCTTACCTACTTAACCTTGACCATCATCCCATATAGGCCTAAACAAGGCCTAGGCCTATAAAAAGGGTGGGTTGACTCAATCAAAAATTATACTCAAAATAATACTCAGCCTAGGTGTGATTTCCATAAATAAAAATGCAAAAATAATATAATTACTAGGTTTCGGTATTGAGTTTGTAGTTGGGTCAACTCCCTTTCCCAATAACTGACAGGTAGGCCTAGGCCCTAGAATGTGTAAGTTTTACAAGTTCAATGCCTAGGCGTAGGCCTCGGCCCATTCCTTGGCTGTCAAGATTTTAAGTAGTTTATGGTTACATTAGAGCAATTATAGTGAATAATAAGTCTACATATTTATCTAATTAGGGCTATTATCATTTTAGGTGAGTTAATAACTTGAACAAAGGTCAATATAATATAAATATTATAATTACATCCTTCCCAATGACACTTATACAAACTGCTGCCATCGTTTCGCTTGCTACTTGTTGACATTTGACAGAACGTTGGTGAAGTTAGCTTCGCATCTGCGCAGTCGAACTTCAAACAATCAACATTAATCTTTCGATTGTGAACATGAGGTTCATCCTACTCGGGCGATAGAATAATTTTCGGGCGCTGGGCGTTAGTTGATTTCGCTGTCTGCCTCACTAATATCCCAGCAATATATTTATTAATAGTGTTTAAGACTAGTATAAAACCATGGGACGAACGCTGATACGAAAACGCAGGAAAAAAAAAAATGATTCTTTGAGAACAAGCACATTTGACAGAAATAAAATGGTAAGTAGGCTAGGTCTAGGGCCAAGATAAACTCGATGGCCAAGGGCCATTGATGTTATCTCATAACCAGTTACCCTCACCAAACCTGATCATTACTAAAAAAAATACAAAAAAAATCCTTGAGTAGATCGGTTATGTATAGGCCTAGGACTATGCCATATTTACCAGGCTACCTTCAATGGTAGGGCCATAGATCAAGGCTGGGTTCCGAAACCTCCAGAATCTACTGCCAGTATACTGGATGCAATCCGAAACCTACTCTGAGTAATTTACTGAGCGTTCCGAAACCCATCGCGCCAGTAAATTCTGCGTACTGGAAACACTGGAGGTATTCGGCCCAGTACATCCAGTAAATTCGAAGGCCTACTGGATCTACTGGCGAGTACTGTACTGCAAGTAAGGCCAGTAGGTTTCGGAATGCACCCCAAGTAGTCTCTAGATAGGCAATGCCATAAGACAGCCTATTACTATCAACAATAAAAAAGTTGGCTGGTCACAGCGCCCCTAGCAGCATTCACTCGTGCTCTAGCAGATGGCATTTTTTGCATTCCTAGTAGCGCTCCTAGTAGTATTACCAGGCGTAACACTATCACGGTCTGTTGGACTGTTTAACCAGGGCTCTGCCCCCATAAGGATACTATTTATTCAATGGTAGGGCGTACCTATCAGCCAAATTCATAGTAACACAGAAGAATGTACCATAAAGTTTCTGACTGGTTCAAGTCAAGTGTCTTCCCGGAACCTACAAATTCAATGCCGGAACATAAACGTGCGATCATGTGACTGTGAACCATTTCACCACGTGTTAATAGCTTGTTACCCGATGTATTTGTAAGAGGACCTAAACTTAATGTCAGTGACAGTGTCCACTGACACAGACATCCATTTGCCATTTGAAAGTAATTTACTGTTAGCTGTTAGCTTTACACTGTTACACCATTGTTAAGTCCGTAGAAGCATTAAGTCAGCAGAAGATATTTGATTCGCTATTCTTTTTTTTTGAATTGGGTTCAACGACGCACTGTAATGATAGGGAAGATCTATTGGCGTCGCATGGATGATTAATGCCTGTTTGCGCTGTGACAAATCCAACAGGATTTATTTGCGGCACGGGATGGTAATAATCCTACGACTATTGGCGACTGGGGTTGATATAAGTGGACTGTATAGGGTTTGAGATGAGGGTTTAGAATATAAAGCACGATACCTGAGTTTCTCCTTGGCGGCGTGTCTTGAAGCGTCGCCACGATGCACTTGAAAGGAATGCACTATGTGGGAACACGAGGGTAGGAGGGAGAAATATGTACGTAAGGTTTAGGTTGGGTTGCGGTAAAGAACGAAAACGATACGAAACGGAATAATACTGCGTGATTTAACTAGATAAATCTTCACAGAATATCGTGTAGAAAAACTAATGTGACTTGCATAAACTAATAAAAGCCACTGACGAATGGGTGTCCGAAACCGGGACGAAAACAAGAACTAAACGACTAGTTCCGATCAAAGCGAGATTGCAACTGAAGGGATGATGTGAAAATCATTGAAGCGGTCAAGGGTAAAGACAATAATAATGTACTGACGAGTACTGACGTGTAGAGTAATATGACGGAATAACAGCAGAATGCAGTTTCGACCGAGTAGAAATACTAAAAGTAGAAAAAGGGGACAACTAGATAAAAGCTTCAAGGCTGAAGGGAAACTCGGCGCCAACAATGACTAATGATGAGATGAAGGTTTCTTGGGTAATGGGGAGGATAGTGGGAAGGAAGCAGTCGTGGCCTATATTGTGGGAACCATCCCGGTGTTACCGGTAGTCTAAACTACAGAGGAAAACCATGAAAAACCCCTGTAAAGATGGTCGGCGGCGGGGATCAAACTGGGTTTGAAATTCCCCTTGCCTCCTGGATCACATGAAACGAGCGCATTAACCACTGCGCTACATGTGCTGGTCTGTCTCCAAATGTTTGATATACTAAAACTTTCCCATTGTTTCAGACCCAAATTCTGTCCAGCGCCAAGAAGTATTTCGAAGTGCCCAAAGAGCAAACTCACGCCAAAAGTCAACGACAACTAAATGAAGACGTACGCAGGAAATGCGCCGTAAACACAATACAAAATTCGAGCCACGTCGTGGAAACTATGAGGCCGACGTTTTCCCCGTATATATTGAATGAGTTCCGGAAATGTTTACTGCATCATGATTGGCCGGGAGCTAAAAAGCTACTTCTATTATTTTTGAATGCTCTAAATTCTGGTACAAACCAGAGATGTGCATGGGCGGTAAGATGAATTCAAACTTTCCTTTTTTTTCTGTTGAAAAACTCATATTTCTGCCGTTACAGATTATCAACCTACCGTAATTTTTGACTTTTCAAGTTGAATATTTGGTTTGCCTGTTCAAGAAATATTCATTTTGTCTGCAGCAAAGCTAAAATGTGTAGGCCTACATAAAGAGACAAAATTTGGCATTTGGTTTGGTGAGATAATTGTGTAAAGTAGTACCGGTAGGCTTACCTTTAATCAAAACTGTATGAAAGTACCGGTAGTACCTATGTGTAGTAGCCTATAACATTTAGTTATGTAACATTTTCTTGGTTAATAAAGATTGAATTGCTGTTTGATATGTCAGCCAGATTGAGAAAGATGTTTAATATTCTACGTCCATTTGCGTATCGCTATTTTGTTGGACCAAAACTCCATTTTTTTAATTGAGTCGATATTTTTGATATCTAAATTTCCCTTATTCAAAACAGGTATTCAGCCCTCGAAATGCCAACATTGCGTTTAATTGGAGATCCATCTTCATTTTCATACTAAATAAACAGGCCTACTCACTATGTTAAGAATGGACATCAGTCCTATTCTCTACGATGCTAGGCTTGTCCGAAATTCTGCGTCTCAAAGAAGGGCATCAGTCTGATTTTTTTTTTCAATTTTCCATAATCAATCATGGACTACTGAAAATTGAGCTTTTCTAAGATTAAGACGTGCTTGAATAACTGATTTAATTGTGTATTGAAAATTGGAAATGTCGCTAGCCTAGGCCTATAGAACTATAGTAATCATTTTCTAAACCGTATTAAATTTTCTTTCAAATGGAAACCCTAAAAAGGAGATTACCATTAACTTAAATTTGTTTTTTCAGACGTGTTTAACCACGTTGCTTCACTTCCCTGGGGCTGAATCCGTCCTGAATGAGTTCATCAACATGAATATAGGTAGTTTCGACACCGATGACTTCATGCGTGGACTACTAACATTGAACGGCTTAGAAGCTTTCAGACGGAAGAAAATACGAGAGACCTACGAATCGACGACAGATGAAGAAGACGAAGATGATTCTGACAACTCTGTTGTCTTGTCAGATGAAGATGATGATGACGATGATGATGACGATGACTAACTGAGAATCGGGAGCTGGAGCACTCGGACATACATTCTGGTAGCCGACCAAGAGCCCGCATCTTAGCTGAGAATATTTCTCTTCGAAATGGTTATATTTAGGGTGACAGCATGAATGGTTAAGCAGGGTTTCCAGTCCCGATTTTTTTTTGTAGTCCGACACGATATCGGTACGATTTTTTACATGCGTGTTTCCACTTCGCCTTTACCGTAACGTTTTCGCGACGTCACAGCCATAGCCTTCGTTACCTCTATATGCACAGGCTTCTTTGAATGTTAGGAATTATGTTTAAAATCCCACTTTTTATGGATAGATGAATCGATATTTTCGGGAGTCGATTCGTTTTTTTCGATCTTTCGATATTAATCCTAGCAACCGGAAGAAGATTAATCACAATCGCAGTGTAACTTCCGGTAAAATCGTGATTTTGGCCGACAAAAGTTGGAGTTGAGTCAATAATCACGACACCGAAACGGTGTCGTGAACCTCCATGTATTTAGGTGAATACTGGCTTGTGATTGGGCAGTTGGAAAAATCGTGTCGTACGACAAGAAAAAATCGGAACTGGAAACCCTTCTTCAGGCTACACTTCCTACCGGTGTTGTAAAGTGGAAGGGATGACATTCTAAGAGTTCCAGTAACCACCGCTAGATGGCGGAGTTTTCCGTATTTTAATTTTGACAAAATCTAGTTACACTACACATTTTGGCATGGGAAAATGCAGAGTGTAAAATTATAGGCAAATCAGGATTTCAAATATTGGTAAGCAAAGTTGAACTTAAAGATGTGCCTTTGTAATTTTTTTCTACTATCATTCGTTAATCGGGTGTTTAACAATGAAAATCATCAAATTAGACACATTTTGATTCAATTATTGCTCTTTCATGAAATTATTTCCAAATATTTGACAAGAGTTAAGACACATCTAATTGTGAGGGTATTACTCATTAATTGCAATTTACCGCAAGTTCGTGGTGTTTGTAGATCTTGAGATATTCGTTAATCGTAAATCTGTCCAAGATGCGGGCTCTTGAAAAGCTCATTCTTGGGTGATACTGAAAGTAATGCCACCATGGTGCCCGAGCTCGTGATCACCTAAACCTTATGATCCACTGCCACCGTGATTGTTTTGCACTTCCCGATAATGTTGTGTATTTTATTATAAATACATCGGTATTGTGTCTCACTACCTTGTTTTCACGATGTAGTACATTTATTGTGCAGGTTATTCCAATTTCTTATTAAAATATGATGGTTTTTGTATCTAGTTCTAATTTTATTTTATAATAAACCTAAATATTGTATAACCTTTTTTTCATAAGAATATATGAATTGGGTAAAAGGTAAAGAGAGAACAGCAGCTTACCGAGGTTCACAAGTAGATAGGCCTACTCGTGGTGGTGTAGCAGCCGTTGATAGAGCACACAGAGATGAAGTAACACACGATTATGACGTTTCAGCTGTTGCCTTTATCACTGTAGAGTAGGTAATTCATAAGAATAAGGTATGGTAAGTAGGGACACAAGCCGCTTGTGATCGTCTTGACTGAAATAGTCTTGATGTAGGTAGATACTAGATATATGTATAGAATTATATAGATCCACAGAATTGTCAGTTAGAAAAATGAAAATATATGGCAAGTTATCAAATTACAATGAAGATTTATAAATAAATTAAGACATCTTTTATGGAAGCTTGAAACTGTAAAATTTCATCAGTACTGTGGTAACTAAAATGACTGGTCACAGACCCCGTTTTCATTACTACTCAACTACTCTAGTAACCCCATCTACGATCGTAAGTTACCGTGTGTGAACACCAGATAGTGGCTACGCTCGTAACAAAAGCTACTACAGTCAACTTACTCTCGTTAGTAGGGTTCCTGTACCCATATGAACGCTCATAGCTTGGTACGATCGTAGCCTCGTAGGAAGTCTTTGCTCGTAAGTCTTTGCTCCAATTATTAATCAACATAAGTATGATGGAAAATTGTTTCTTCAATATTCTTTCTCAGAAAAACCTGGGTGATTCACAATTTCTCACCCAAAGGCAACACTAATCTACAATCTTGATATGAAATACGTATATAAGTAAGAAACCAGCAGCCTACCTTGATATTTTACCCAGGTTTTGGTGGGATATTCTGATAGGTCTGAGGATTTATTAGGTGATAAAGAACCAATGCAATACAGTATATAGTTATTAACTATTAGTTAGCACCTTCTTTATTTGCTCATCTATTATTCATCACTATATAGTATATATATGTCTGGCACTTCAATACCATAATAAAGCAAAATAGTATCTAAATAATTTGATAAAAGTACTGTAAAATTAATATTATATAATTTCAAAATGTGGTAAGCCCACTTGGTAATGTAAAGGAACATAATACGACAACCACAAAACAGTATGACCTAGGCCATGGTCTATAGAAATATCAAATCTGCGTAGAACTGAAAAAATGTCGACATTAAGAAAATCATTCGGCTGATGAAAATTATTACCGTACCGTTTATAATTATAATTATACAATAATATAATAATAATAATTTATAATAATAATAATAATTCAATTAATTATAATAATTATAATTGTATTATATTATAAGGATTGGCTTGGGCCAAAAACTAGGCTCATCAGTTTGATTTGTTCAAGCAAAATTAGGGATGACATCGGACCACCCGTTTCTGGGCAGTTCCGAGACCGACATTAGATCTTCCAGAGTTAAACAGCTCACTTGCTATCGTCAAAGCTACTCAGTAACAAGAGACACAAATCAGTGAACGTTTTCATGCAAAAGAGCTAACGTCCATTTGCCTGGCACCAAAATAGATATAGGGCCTAACTGGATTTTTTCCGATAATCAACGCGGTCTTAAACCGGTTATCAAATATACTACCGGTACTCGACATCATCCCTAATATAAGTGATGATTTCTTAAATGAGCAATTAACGAGACTTTTTGAGAAAACTTTCGCTGACAATTAGCGCACTCAAAACTTTTCTCCCCCGCGTGAGAACGTAAATGCGAACGCAAATGATGTCTTCGTCTGAATTTCACGCCGCACAAATCACAAGGGTACGGCTTTTCGCCCGTGTGGACCCGCAAGTGTCGTTTCAAGATGGACGTCGTCAGAAAGCTGGCGCCACACAGTTCGCACAAGTGCGGTTTCAATCCGTCGTGACGTTTCAAGTGCAAATTGTAATGCGTGTGATTAGAAAAAGCACGATCGCACCGCGTACACTTGTAAGGCTTTTCGCCGCTATGAATGCGAAAATGCATTTTCAATAAATTGTTTCGCGCAAAACATTTTCCGCAAGCGGAACACTGGAAATTCTTAATCCCGGAATGAAGATCTTCATGCCGATTTAAATGCGATTTATATTTGAAAGTAGCATCGCAATACGTACAAACGAACGATCTTTCCGTCGAGTGAACCAACAAATGTTGAACTAGGTTGGCACGTTTCGTGAATACTTTATCGCAAACGTTACACGGATGCGTCTGCGGTGGTTGAACGACGT
Source organism: Brachyptera putata (assembly GCA_907164805.1). Lineage (NCBI taxonomy): Eukaryota > Metazoa > Arthropoda > Insecta > Plecoptera > Taeniopterygidae > Brachyptera > Brachyptera putata. The sequence continues at coordinate 25,873,208 of OU015469.1, read as the reverse complement.
GAGATTTGAGATGTGAAAATAATGCTATTTTAAAATGAAAGGATTGATCACATTTGTCACATTTGTGACGGCCGTTGACGCCCAGGTTCAGGTTCTGTTTGTGCACCCTTTCTGAATGACGTTGCATGGTTCTTTTACTATTGAAAACAAGAGTACAAATTGGACAAGCAAATTCCTTTTTATGTATTTGGTAATGTTTAGCTAATCGTTTTGAACCGAGAAATGATTTCGAACATATATCACATTGCATAATTTCTTCTGTTGGTACCGTTACTTTTACAGACTTTTGTTTTCTCGCTCGAGATCTTCTATTGGTTTCCTTTTCCACGACTTCCGAAACGGAAACCATGTTATCTTCCATTAGGCCTACCGAATTTATTGTTTCGATTACTACTTTCTTTGGATTGTGTTTCATTTTTCTTAATCGACTAGGATTGGTTTCATTTTTAACCGTACCAACCGTTAGCGGGTCGTTATCGTCCGTCAAAACCAACATCTCGAAACAGCCGTTGTTCATCTCGTAAACAACTCCACATTCATCGACGAAACGACGTTCGAAATTCTCCTCCGCTGATTCGGAAACTGGATCACACATTATTGAATTTAGATCTAAAACATCATCCATAGTTTGATGTTCTTCTGTCACGCTTGGTTCGCTTTTGATATTAAGTTCCAAGTTTTCACCATACGACTCGCACACGTTTGTATTCAGATCGTCGTAAACCTTTTCTTCTTCGACGATCGTGGGAAATATACGTTTCTCACTCATTGTTTGAATATAATCAATATCATCAATAGTAAATTTAACATCTTCGTTTTGGTTGAACTGCGAAAAAGGTGATGTACAGACCGTGTCGTAAGATGTCTGTTGAGTTTGGAAGGAATTGCGTTCCGGGTCAATGATTCCATCTCCGAGGCGAAAGTTTACTTGACTTTTGATGGTTTCGATGTCCATGAGCGGTACGTCATCCTAGAAATAGACAATGTGACTGTTTTTACCCGTACGTCTGAGAATACTTAAGACACCAATAGGTTGTTTTTTGCTTGATTCCGTCACGACCTGAACAAACAAATTTGATAAGAGGCAACCTTGATATTGGATTACTGAATCTCTACCTACAAGGAAACTCGTTTTAAGTCTAGTCCGTTCTTATTGCAAGTCGTTTTTCATATAATGAAATTTATTCATTGATTCTCTAACCCACGGAAAGTCGGTCCACCTGAAACACGGTCCCCGCTATGTATATATATTCAATTCAATTAATAAAACTGGACACTACGTAGGCTAGATCCTCAAAGAGAGCCGCGCCGTCGCGCGTTAGATTTACTTGAAATCTAACTGCACGTGCCCATGCTCATCTAGTCGCTACACAATATAATTGAAAGATGGGTAGAGTATAGCGATAGAGATCGGCAGCTCTATTGTTGGGTTGGGTTATGTTGGGTCAGTTTAGTCACTAGAATTCCAATGAAAAAAAATGAATTTAGACAAATCTTCAGATTTATCCTATCATTACAAAAAAAGATACAATCCATCAATTTTTCAATCAGTTTGTGAAGCGACTAGTCCTACCGGTATAAACTATTTAACCTCGAATAGGTCCTACCGAGCTCATGGATAATTAGTCTACATTCAATTATTTAAAGAAGATCATTCAACTTTCAATCGTTGTAAGACTAGTTACCTCAGTTGTTATCTGGTAGTAATCCTGACGGAACGCAATGTCCGACGCAATACTTTGTTGCTTGAACTTATGAGCCGAGTTTAAACGAAGATTACAACGCTTGCAAATCGCAGAGGGTAGGCCGTCTCCATGTTTCACCTGGAATGAACAATTGGATCCAATAATTATGATATTTAGGATTTGATAAGATGAGCATAGCGAAGATTTCCATTTCACATTTCAAAGAGAATTGGCTTTGTTTTTATGTTTTCATTTGTAAGTAGCATAGGCCTAGTTTTTTATAACCAACTTTAAAATAAATAGGTCTAGTTAACCTGGTCAAACTCAATGGCATCAGTTTTCAGTAAATGGGGGAAACCTAGAGCTAGTTTTAGAGATCGATTGATCTAATTTCATTTCTAATCAATATGGTAGGCATACTGAATTATTTTTCTTTACTGTAGGCCCCATGTCTGTAAACCTGAAAAAAAGTAAACAAACTATCTAGCTATCTATTAAAGTGAGGCTGTAATTACCCCACATTGTGAGTCTACTAGTAAAAACTAACCTGTAGATCGGTGACAAATAGGATTTTGGCAGCAACTGAATTATTTTGGAAGACAGAGATCATTTCTACCTCGCACTCGCGTCTCATACATACTCGACACACATCAGACCAGCTGTACGCCATCTTCCTGCACGATCAAAAAGAGAGAGAAATATAAAAAAGATTCATCGACATCACTTTCTGCTGTCCTCGAAGCCGACTGTAGGTCTACATAAAATGTTTTTGTCGCTCATTTGTTTGGCTTGTTCATATTGGCATGATATTGGTTACCAGCTGTGGGCCTATTCACATAGATTCTGTGAATTTTGGGTACATATTAATATTTTTTGTCAAGTGAGTGGTGGTGATGGTTAGGGCACTGAGTTGTGGTCAGGGCATATAATTAATAAAATCAATTGTTAGGACATTGAGTTTGTAGCACTACTAACTCAATGGTTAGGGCTACAAAGGTATTATTGAAACCTCAACATTACAGTATTCCTGTCTACTCGACACACACCTTACCCACCACTGTAATAACCACTGAAAACCCTGAAACAGGATGACCCAACGATCTTAGTATATGGGATGACCTAACATAACCGTAAAACAGCTACTATAAATCCATTGAATTATGTAGAATGGTGGGCGTACCCATTCATTGGATTGGTTCAACCATTGTGTTTATATACACTCTTCAAGTACACCTATACCGGTACACTTGTTTTGTATTTTGTACCAAAATATGTTAGAAGCCGCCATACCTTCGATATTTATGGGTCTATAAGAAATAATGTTACGAGACTGGAAAGTTTTTCACAGGTAAGGTTAGGAATGGGTTTGGTTAGCGCACGGTGGGTTCAACCATTAAGTACCTAACCTACATAGCCTACTTAATGGTTCAACGTTTCAACTAAAACGCACTTGCTAGGGCTCCACATTATTAGGTATGATGCATTTCAATATTCAGTCTCCTTTATACGTCAAGTATAATTATAGAAATCGTGATCAATCATTTGTTGCTGTCATTCCTGGTTTACATAACCTCAAAAAGTGTTTAATAGCAAACCCCATAATTTTACTACGAATATGAATGGTCAGCGTAATATGAACTGGGCACTAGGTAAATAATAGTTGGCTTACTCTCATGCCGTTATTACTGTAAATATGGTAATTTTTTTGTGACACTCGAATTGTATAAAGTGTACTTCAATATACTGTACTTCAAATTAACGAAAACCCAGTTGTGGACAGTGTCCCTTGATTCTGTATAGGGCCTACCCTGTATAAAAGCAGAACGAGCTCTCATGTGCAGAAAGATGTATCGACGCAATGGCCTAGCCATGGTTATATTATACATACTATATTACACTTATATTATCCCAACCAATTCAGGGTCCATGTCCAAACTTTAAGTGGCTTAGGCCTAATCGTAGGCCAGTAAATATACAATGATCCTAGTAAATAAGTCGTATCTTTGAACACTCTTTTTATTTTTATTAGATCTAGGCCTATGTTATTTGGTGGGTTTATAGGTTTTTGTACTAAGGGTTCTGTTGAATGTTTGTAGGCTCGTGGCATCTGAAGTGCTTGGCCACCCCTAAGGCATGGCTTGGGGGAGCGTTTGCTACTCACCCGAGCTCTTGACCACGCAAGCTGCGAGAGTCGCTACCTCTTGTCGTCTACCTACGTAATGAGGTATGCGGTGACCAACCGTGAGGTCACGACGCACCGACCCCAACTACACAGATCTCTGGATTTATAGATGTCGTGACAATTGAGAAGTCTGGAGAGTTCTTCCGTCTGATCTATGACGTCAAAGGTCGTTACACTCTACACAGGATATCCGCTGAGGAAGCCAAGGTAAATAATAGCCACCCCGGTGGCTAAGTCAATTATTCCTAGCGGTAGAAACTGAAGCCACCGTTGGCCGTGGGTTCGGGTCCCGCATGCATAAGGCATGGGTTTTTGTAAACGTCCTTTCACCTATCATCACTTCATCGTTTTATTATCATCTGCTCATTTGTACCCCCGTATAACCTAGCTGTGGGTGGGGTCTCCGGGTGTGGTGGTTGTGTACCTGGTCTATCTTCACTTGTGCTGACAAGTTCTTTCTGGTGAACATGATCAGACTAAATATATATAGGCAAGGTGCTGTTAGTATTTCTAGCTGTTTAAAATAGGGTTTACATTACGTTCGGCTTGGTACGCCGACCATGTATCCAGGGTGTCTACAAGACTGGAAAACCTGGAAAAGTCAGGGAATTTAATAAATCGGGAAAAGTCGGGGAATTTTTTTTTTTTTTCTGGAATTTTACTCAAAATGTAAAAAAACAGAAGTTTATTAATTAAATACCATTTTTGGTTGCTGCAAATACAAGTTCACAATTTAAAAAAATAATTCTTCAATTGTCTCCTACTCTCCTACTATAGTCTCCTACTGTAAATGTAGTTCTTGAGTATTATATTGTACGTACGTGATTTCTGGATTGTACCCGTTTCCATTCCAAATATCTCAAATTTTTTTTTCCCTCATATAAATTCAATTTGTCGAAACCGAAATTGAATTCGTGAACAATTTTTCCTATATTATAATTTATAATCGATGGGAAAGCCAAATTTGCAGACTGGAAAAATATAATTTTCCATCTGGAAAACCTGGAGAAGTCAGGGTATTTTGTAATTGAAAATTTGTAGACACCGTGTAAAAGTGTGTAAGTGCAGGTCGTAACGCATGTTTGTGTTCCAGGCTGAGCCTCCGGGTTCCTGCTGCGCATCAAGGTCACGCGGAGGAACGAGACTAGAGGCCACGTCAACAAATGTCCACGTCAACATCTAGCCAAGATCACTGGCAACAATTATAAAATAATAAAAAACAAATTAAAATGTATCGATTATTTAGTTTATATGTCGACTACCTTTCCTTGTATTCCTTTTCATTTATGTGTGTTTGTGGTACGTTGAACGATATTTTCCCAAGTATTAGTTTATTGATTGAACAACTGAAATGGGAACGTTGGAAAATGGAGACGAAGGTCTAGACGGTGCCACTTCTTTAAAGCAAGACACAACTGTACCGGTTCGTAATAACTTGGCAGAAGAGTTGGAAAGGGGAGACAAAGAAGTAATAGGGGAGGAGAAAGAATGGAGGTGGAGAGAGTTTACACTAATACGGGGAGAAACGGTTTCGCCAAGTGCAAGAACTGCAAAAGGAATTAATAGTATTCAAGAAAATAATATAATAGAAAGATCTTGCCACCGTGCATCTAGCACATCTGCAAGAGTGTTGATAAATGCAAATAAATAAATGAAAATAAATTCTTGTTTTGATTAACAATTGACTGCCCAATGACATTTTTTGTACAGGATGGTTATTGTGGTGAAATGACGATTAATAATATAAAAGAAAATGAAGCCTTTGATTAGTAATCGTAACAATAATATAACCATTATTGGTAAATAAGAACGTAGCTATAGTTCTGAGTATTGTACCGTAGTTCGCTTATTAGCAGATGTACGCTGTTGATTTCGGGTTACCTTTAGATTCAACATTTTCACATGCATGACATGAAACAAGAGGAAGGAAGAGGTTTTGAGTGAAACCATTGCATTATTCTTATACTTGATCTTGTCCTATTACATCTGCACTTCTCGAAAAATCAACATTACGAAGAAATACGTCATAAAATGTATGAACTTTGTAAAATCAGATCAATTGATAATTTGGGGTAGGCTCTTACGTTTAAACTGCGGGTATTGAAATGCATCAGTTAGGCCTGTAGCTCAGATTTGTATATGCGATCGGATGAGGCACCACAAGGGCGATTTGTTTTTTCAATGCTGCCTAACGACCCCACCAACAGCTAGGTTATACGGGGGTATGAATGAGCGGGTGATAATGAAACGATGAATGATGATAGGTGAAAGGACGTTTACAAAAACACGCCCAACGGTGACTTCAGTTTCTACCGCTAGCGATGATTGACTTGGCCACCGGGCGGCTGAACTACACATCTATTTGCCAATTACTTCACACAAATCGCTTGGTTTCTGCCGAATCTATTCATTCAGGTCATACTCCTTTCAAAATGTAAATATTTTAATACAAGTATGTCGTTTATAATATTACAAAATATAAAAATAATATATTCAAATATTGTGAAGTTTTTGCCCGTCGATACATCTTGTCGATAATTTTACTGTGACACTGAGCATTGCCAATTGGTGTTTGATTATCATTTATTTAGTGTTTTCTGAGAGATCTTGTTTATACCATTCAGAAAAAGTTGCGGGAGGTTGAGAATTGTTGGTTTTTATAGCTTTTAAACTCACTTGAATCTGATAGTTTTTGTAAGTTGTTTGTTGATGCCGTTGTTGGTGAGAGGGGGGGGGGGGGGGGAGCTGCCTGAGGTTGTAATATGTAATTAGGTTAGTGGGGCAGGTTGGGAAAAAAACACAAATAGGCGTGCTCAGTGTCTCTGTTATTTTACTATCTTGTCTTGTGTATTGACTTGTTAGGAGGGTGGAGACATATTTCGTTTATTTCGATACAAAATCAGTGTTCCCCAATTGAGCTTATAGATGAAAGGTAGGATCGTCAAGGAGGGTACCAGAAGGGTGATTTTACCACCCCAAAATATAATTCAATATAGCGAAAACTCATTTCAAAAACAATACATCTCAATCAATGTAACAGTTGCAAAGCAACCCTCAATGCATCTTGGACTAAACGTTTGTAAGAATTCAATTTCATTCTTACAAGCTCATCCACCAACACCGAAGCACATAACGCGTTTTCCTAGTAGTATTAGCCGTAGCCAAAAACATCGCATTGCCAGCAACCTACCAACAATTACAGATGGGCAGGAAAAGTTTCCCACCCCGCTTAAATAATGTTATATAAAAACAAGATATCAGGCTATATACATCAACAATAATACCAACAATATGGAAGGTTTTGCTTCGATTTAATTTTCGATATTATTTAATTTTTCTAATGTTCGATAATAGTCTCCCGCCCGAATTACAATCATGAGAGCCATCTATTGATACAAAATTACTCCAACAACCCTTTATAACACTCTAGTTGTCTGCAATTTTATTATTTCAACACACATTATTTAGCTATAAATAATGGAACAAATTGAAAAAATGGATTGAAAAGTTACTAATCTACAGTCAAGTTCTAAATTATATGTTGTACATTCTATATTAAAAATTATAATTAATCGAGCTTTTTGGCGCGAAGACAAAGGAAGCCGCGGCAAACAGAAGAACCGTTGGTCAGTTCGCCAAAAGACGCGTCGTGAAACAGTTTAACGAGGGGTGCGGAGAAGTTTACCACATCGTGGGTCTAGAGCGAATTGTTTCAAGTGTTCAAGTGCTAGGCAGTGTACAAGCTAAAAGGCATTTCTTTTCATGATTAATATAATTTTGTCAACGTTTTCGTGTGTATATAACGGAATTTAACCGCCGCTGTTGCCCCAGGATATACCAGATGAGACGCTGCCGCCGACGCTGGAGACGGTAAGTTTGCCATGTGCATTTAATATACATACCAATTTAGGCTTATACATATATAATACATTTATCATTTGAATAACCATTTAAATTACATAACATAATAGACACTTCATATTTCTACCGACTGGGATCGGTATGCGGCCAGCGATGAGTCACTGCCTATAGTAGAAGTAGTAGGGGAGACCGGGGCTGGTTGGCACAAGAGTAGGTTGGCACAATGGCGTTATCTTCGTATCATCTATTGAGCTGAGAATTCTAGATACATTCGTGAATGTTCAGAGCGAGACTTAAAGGTCACACAGAAAATTTCATTGTGTTCTGTTGAAGTGTTCTTGCTTTATCTTCATTTATTCATTTTGACAGGTAAGAAGTATAGGTAAGAGTATAATTTAACGAAATGTCTGGTTACACTCAAGTGTCAATAGCCACTACAGATAGGAGTGGCTGCTGACACTCAGTTTCGTACTTCCGGTTTTGGTATTCAGTGGCGCTCTCAAGAAGCCTGTTTGTTTGTCCTGCACTAGCTGAACTGGTTCTTCAGTTCTTGCACAATCGTGTTTGTTTGTAACCGAGGTTCTGCACCAAGCTGCACTTTCTTGTTTGTTTGTCTCGGTTCACTTGCACTAGTTCAGGTAGTTCTACACCAGCTACGGAGCTGGTGTGCTTAGTTCAGTGCGAGATGGCAGGTGCCAAAATCAAGTTGTAGGCGGACGCTTTGCTGGCTTACTAGTTGTTGACGCTTAAATTCGTGTTAATGAGAATGAAAAAATATATAATCGAATAAGGGTTGTCATTATTAAATATTTACTATTCATTAATCACATTCCATGATATTTAATATCTCTTTCTCCATCAATGGGTCTGCTTCCATTTCAAAATTCGCGTCCAGGAACCGAAAATTTGTCAATTTCGTGTTTGTTTGTACCTCATCATTTCGGTATCATTTCCTGCACAAAACTCGAAATATGACGTACTTCCTTTTTATACCAGCTGCACTTTAGTTCAGGTGGTGCAACACAAACAAACAGGCCTAAGCTGTGGCAGATCTAAACACTATTATTTACACTATTAAACACTATTATTATTAACTATTATTATTATTACACTATTATTATTATTATTATTATTATTATTATTATTATTATTATTATTATTATTATTATTATTATTATTATTAACACTATTAAACACTAGTATTTCCGGTTTGGGAATCATTAAGTTAACGTAATGTCTGGTTACACTCAAGTGTCAATAGCCAATACAGACGGGAGTGGCTGCTGACACTCAGTTTCGTACTTCTGGTTTTGGTATTATTATTATTATTATTATTATTATTATTATTATTATTATTATTATTATATGGTCTTTATTTCTGGCGAAATTCGGCAGAGCCGTTCTTACATTCAACCAAATAAAACATAATTTACATAAATTTCTGAAACAAAATTGGATACACGAAAAATTCAACAAAATACCGATAGATACATAAATACATACAGTTGTTTACACAGAGATGTTATCATTCATGTTATTCAATACAAGCACACAGCGCAAGCGCACAACAGATTCATAACAAAAACAAACAACACATTCATCATGTAACAATACTTATATAAGTATAACAAAATATTTCCAGTAGATTTACCAAATTAAAATATATTCCAATAATTTATATAGCATTCATAGGAGACAAAAAACAAAAGAGAAAGATTAAAAATAAAAATAAACAATTATGGGAACTAAACTATAAATGTAATGGAGAATGAATGAATTCAAGTTATTATGTTCCATTATAAAAAATGTTTATTATCGTTTTGAATTTGTAGTAGATATTTTTTACATTCAGTTTTAAACTTATATGTATTCAGTGGCGCTCTCAAGATGTGGCAGATCTACACACTATTGTACCTCATCATTTAGGTATCATTTCCTGCACAAAACTCGAAATATGACGTACTTCCTTTTTACACCAGCTGCACTTTAGTTCAGGTGGTGCAACACAAACAAACAGGCCTAAGCTGTGGCAGATCTAAACACTATTATTTACACTACTAGGAAAACGCCTTATATGCGTTGTGAGATGAGCTTAGAAGTATGGAAATGTAGAATTAAGAACATTTTGTCAGCTCAATGTACATATACATGCCATGGATCACTTTAAAGGTTTAAAAACCGCGGCCGTCTGTTGGTATATGGACCTTGGTTTCCAAACAATCAAACCAGTGCCTTCTTCATATACATCACAGATTTTAAACGTTTTAATTTATTGGTGACACTTGTTGCTCATATTTAATAGTTCCTTAATTGCTTTCTTAATTGCTTTTATTGATGTGTAAAAAAAGTACCTTAAAAATGCGTTTTCTTCGTTATTTCACATCCGATTGTTCCATAAATCGCTTAAAATAGGTATGATAGATCTTTCCACACTCAGTATAAATTTGAGAGCTTTTGAAAAAAATAAAATTCCAAGTATTTCTCCCCTGGCTTATTCTTATGGGGAATTTCCATAATTTCCGATTTTTTTCCGGAAAATCCGTTTGACCGATTTTTCTGAAAAACAATCCCAACCTATTCTGGTATAACACCAATTTGTGAAAAAAGTTTCGAGTTGATTGAAACTTTTTCCTGACCTGTATGCCGCGTACAAAATTACACACAAAAAAACAAAAAAACAAGTATAAATTGAGAGCTTGAAAAAATATAAAATTCCCAGTATTTTCTTCCCCGGCTTCTTCGTATGGGAATTTCCACAATTTCCGTTTTTTTTTCCGGAAATCCGTTTTGACCGTGTTTCTGAAAAACAGTATCAACTTTTCTGTATAACACGATTTGTAAAAAGTTTTCGAGTTGATTGCTTTTTCCGACCTGTTATGTCGCTAAAATTTAAATTCTTCCACACAAAAAAACAAAAAAAAAATAAAACCAAGCCCAAATTTTTCGTATTGGAATGCAATTTCGTAACGCCCCATCAATTAAACACGATTATTTCTAACTATATATTATTATTAGACACTATTATTATTAATTATTAGTTATTATTATTATTAAACTATAACACTTATTTCCTTTGGTATCATTAATTACGCGTAAAATTCTTAACACTCACAATGCAATAGCAATACAGACGGAGTGCTCAACTCATTTCTTCTGGTTTGAATATTCTACTATTAATTATATGGTCTTTATTTCTGGCGAAATTCGGCAGAGCCGTTCTTACATTCAACCAAATAAAACATAATTTACATAAATTTCTGAAACAAAATTGGATACACGAAAAATTCAACAAAATACCGATAGATACATAAATACATACAGTTGTTTACACAGAGATGTTATCATTCATGTTATTCAATACAAGCACACAGCGCAAGCGCACAACAGATTCATAACAAAATCAAACAACACATTCATCATGTAACAATACTTATATAAGTATAACAAAATATTTCCAGTAGATTTACCAAATTTGAATATACAAAAAACAAAGAGAAAGATTAAAAATAAAAATAAACAATAATGGGAACTAAACTATAAATGTAATGGAGAATGAATGAATTATAATAATAATAACTAGGAAAACGCGTTATGTGTTTCCGCGTTGATGGATGAGCTCATGAGAATGAAATTGTAGTCTTTCAAAAAGTTATATCAAGTTGATGTTTTGACGCCATTCCAATTAATGATAATAAAGAAGGCCTTGTTTTAATCGTTCTTGACTAATTGGTGACACTTGTTGCTTGGATTTAAATGGTTTTCTTAATAGCTTTGAATGATGCACAAAAATGTCATTATATAATTTTTTATATCTAAACGACTGATTGGATTCCAGTGAAAGTTTGGAATCATGTGTATCATTATTATATTGAAATTCGGTGAAAATTTTAATTTTTTTGAAGGACATTTTTTGTACGAAAATTTTTCTCCGGCTTATTCTTATGGGTAATTTGGAAAATGGAAAATTAGTTTTCTCAGAAGTGGTGCAATCGATTGCGCATAAAAATCAATGAGATTCAATCCAGATGATGACACTTGGGCTTGCCAAGTTTCAATTGAATTTGAATTTTCGTTTGACCTGTAGAGCGCGAACAAAAAAAAAAAAAACAAAAAAAAAACAATAAAAAAAAAAAAAAAAAAAAAAAAAAGTACATTTTTTTCGGGTCAAGTGTAATTGAGTCTTCGCTTCGCTCATCCAATAATAATAATAATAGCTTTATTTCCAATTTTTTTTACAAAATTATTACCTTATTATAAAGGTGTTTGGAAACTAATAACTCCGACTAATACACAAATGGAGAAAAAAAAAATCACATATACACAATTTACAATACAACAACAATATAAGAAACTAATATTAACATCGATAACACAATATATATTAAATTAATATAAATATATATTAAACACAATTAAAATGAACCAAATACCTCACCCCACGAAACTAGTATTGAATATTGGATAATTTCATACAATGACGATGGACAATAATACATTGAATGTTATTTCTCTTTTTGTTGATAATTTAGATGATGAAATTAGATATTTTGCTCGCTTCGCAGATTGTTTTGTGATTTTGATTAGGTTTGTATCAACATAAATTTTTATCAGCAAGATATTCCTCTATATTATAATAGGCTTTTTCTAATAAAAGACATTTTAATCTGTATTGAAAAGTTTCAAATTTTTCAATATTTTTAATATTATTCGAAAGTTTATTATATAATTTTTCATTTATATAACTAGAGTTGATTTGTGTTAATTTGGATCGATATTTTTTTGAATGGAGATTCAAAATTCAAGAATTCAAGTTTCAGAATTCAAGTTATTATGTTCCAGCGTTATAAAAAATGTTTATTATCGTTTTGAATTTGTAGTAGAAATTTTTTACATTCAGTTTTAAACTTATATGTATTCAGTTTTTTTACTTAGTGAATATGATTAGACGAGCTTTAGCGAGGATTCAATTTGACATACTGAGACAAATTGGTGTTCGTTTTTATTTATTTTATTTTCTTCAATTTTATTTTATGAATTTTAGTAATTTCAAAAATACTCATTAGAAATACACAGCGGAAAAAAAGAGAATATTTTCATTTTCCCAAAAATATGCACGTGTCTACATAGCTTAGGGGTAAGGCGGTGGGCTTTGTGCAAGACGCGGGGAGTGTTCGATTCTCACACCAGTTTTTTTTTTACTTAGTGAATATTATTAGACGAGCTTTAGCGAGGATTCAATTTGACATACTGAGAAAAATTGGTGTTCGTTTTTATTTATTTTATTTTCTTCAATTTATCTTATGAATTTTAGTAATTTCAAAAATACTCATTAGAAATACAAAGCGGAAAAGAAGAGAATATTTTCATTTTCCCAAAAATATGCACGTGTCTACATAGCTTAGGGGTAAGGCGGTGGGCTTTGTGCAAGACGCGGGCAGTGTTCGATTCTCACACCCGTTTTTTTTTTTACTTAGTGAATATTATCAGACGAGCTTTAGCGAGGATTCAATTTGACATACTGAGAAAAATTTGGAGTTCGTTTTTATTTATTTTATTTTTTTCAATTTTATTTTATGAATTTTAGTAATTTCAAAAATACTCATTAGAAATACACAGCGGAAAAAAAGAGAATATTTTCATTTTCCCAAAAATATGCACGTGTCTACATAGCTTAGGGGTAAGGCGGTGGGCTTTGTGCAAGACGCGGGCAGTGTTCGATTCTCACACCCGTATTTTTTTTTCACTTAGTGAATATTATTAGACGAGCTTTAGCGAGGATTCAATTTGACATACTGAGAAAAATTGGCGTTCGTTTTTATTTGTTTTAATTTTTCAATTTTTTTTATGAATTTTAGAAATTTCAAAAGTACTCATTAGAATTACACAGCGGAAAAAAAGAGAATATTTTCATTTTCCAAAAAATATGCACGTGTCTACATAGCTTAGGGGTAAGGCGGTGGGCTTTGTGCAAGACGCGGGCAGTGTTCGATTCTCACACCCGTATTTTTTTTTCACTTAGTGAATATTATTAGACGAGCTTTAGCGAGGATTCAACTTAATTTGACATACTGAGAAAAATTGGTGTTCGTTTTTATTTATTTTATTTTTTTCATTTTTTTTATGAATTTTATAAATTTCAAAAGTACTCATTTGAATTACACAGCGGAAAAAAAAAATATTTTCATTTTCCAAACAATTAAATTTTGTATGAAGTTAACTTACATCTTGATGCACATTTCTAGAAATTTTCAACTTGATCGGGTCAGCCATTTTGAAGAAAAAACATAAAATGTGCTAAATTGGTACCACTCGAAGCAGTTTTTACTTTCTACTCATTTTCACCCATACTATTACTATCCGCTCGTCTAACAACGCATATATGGCGTTTTCCTAATATGAAAGCTTTTGGTTAAAGGTTAGAGGTCGGAAAGATTTTTTTTATCTACCAATATTGTTTAGCAAGCGATATTGGAATCTTCATTTATTATAACGAATCGCACAAACTTACTAAGACACGACCGTAGGCCTACTCGTGGTAAAATTATTTGTCTCTCAGAATCTAAGGGTCAATTAGGAATGTAGTTTTTGACTCCAATTGAAGAACCAACCTTCTATTTTATTAATTAAAGTATTGAATAATATTCCAACAATAGTATCAAGCCTCAAAACAAGGTGTATAGCTACATACATAGGCTTTGTTTAGGTCTTGAAATGTAGTCAACCAAACTGAATGTCAATTAGGTTTGCCTCATAGAAACTAAGGGGCAATAAGAAAATAGGTTCCAGCCTTTAAAAGAAAGCCAATAGAATAGCATGTGTCAATCAACCCCGAGCTTTGTGCCAACCTGCCCCGCGAGTTGGGTAGTTTATAATACAAACACTTTGCGTGTTTGTTCATAGATTTTTAGGTAGATAAAGTCAATAATTAAAATTCAAAATGTCATCTTTTGGTGGGCAGAATACCACAATACAACTTCAGTTAAAATGAATAATTCATTTTCGTTTTATGTGACATTTAAAAATAGACAAATACGAAGTGTACCAACCATCCCAGGTCTCCCCTAGTGGTGTTTATTGCTTTCACCCTAATTCAAGAGAATCGGTACACAAACGAAATATTTTACAATATAACCTATGGAAAATGATTGAAACTTGTGTTGGGCGGGAGTTCGAGTCCCGCTTAAGGCATGGGTTTTTATGAACGTCCTTTCGTTTATCTCACTTCATAGTTTCATCATCACCTGATAATTCGTACCCCCGTATAACCTAGCTGTTGGTGGGGTCGTTAAGCAAACAATGATCATCATCAATTGAGCTTGCGTGTGGCACAAGATGCATTGAGGGTTGCGTTGGTTCGCCGGCTTCAAAAAGCCGGCGAACCAACGCAACCCTCAATGCATCTTGGTGTGGCAGTATCATTTAGAAATTAGTGGTAGATTAGTGCTTACGGTGTATTAAACAAGTAATACAACAAATAATGATACATTCGAAGAACTACTTAATATAGATAACTAGATAACATACCTAATCATTTGAATGGCACGGGAGAGAGGGACTGATTACTGAGAAGACCCTATGTATTGATAAGTAAATTCAATAAGTGATATAAAATCCAGTATCAACAAACTATTGAACGGAGTAGAAACTATGAAATTGTAAGGTGCTCTTTGAGGAGTGATATTCATTGATTTATAGTAAGTATCTTGTTGGTCATTATTCTGAAATAAGGAACTAGGAATTCTGTACCTGCTTAACATTCTGGAGTATTCCAACAATAGAAGCTCCGAGTTCAACACCCTACGTAGCTTTCTGGAGTATTCTGACATGAGGTACCCGGGATCCGAAACCCTGCGTAGCTTTCTGGAGTATTCTGACATGAGGTAACCGGGGTTCAAAACCCTGCGTAGGATTCTGGAGTATTCTGACATGAGGTACCCGGGGTTCGAAATCCTGCGTAGCATTCTGAAGTATTCTGACATGAGGTACCCGGGGTTCGAAACCCTGCGTAGCATTCTGAAGTATTCTGACATGAGGTGCCCTGGGTTCGAAACCCTGCGTAGCATTCTGAAGTATTCTGACATAAGGTGCCCGGGGTTCGGAACCCTGAATAGCATTCTGGAGTATTCTGACATGAGCTACCCGGGGTTCGAAACGCTGCGTAGCATTCTGACGTATTCTGATATTAGGTGCCCGGGGTTCAAAACCCTGCGAGGCATTCTAAGTATTCTGACATAAGGTGCCCAGGGTTCGAAACCCTGCGTAGCATTCTGGAGTATTCTGACATGAGGTGCCCGAGGTTCGAAACCCTGCGTAATATTCTGAAGTATTCTGATATTGGGTGCCCGGGGTTCAAAACCCTGCGAGGCATCACTAAGTATTCTGACATAAGGTGCCCAGGGTTCGAAACCCTGCGTAGTATTCTGAAGTATTCTGATATTAGGTGCCCGGGGTTCAAAACCCTGCGAGGCATTCCCAAGTATTCTGACATGAGGTACCCGGGGTTCGAAACCCTGCGTAGTATTCTGAAGTATTCTGATATTAGATGCCCGGGGTTCAAAACCCTGCGAGGCATTCCTAAGTATTCTGACATAAGGTGCCCAGGGTTCGAAACCCTGCGTAGCATTCTGACATGTGGCGCCCGGGGATTGAAACCCCGCGTAGTATTCTGGAGTGTTCTGACATGAGGTGCTTGTGGTTTATAGCCCTGCGTAGTATTCTGGAGTATTCTGACATAAGGAACCCGGGGTTCGAAACTCTGCTCAGCATTCTGGTGTATTCTGACATTGAGAGCCCGGGGTTCGAAACCCCGCGAGGCATTCTGAAGAATTCTTACATAAGGTGCCCCGGGTTTAAAACCCTGCGTAGCATTCTGGGGTATTCTGACATAAGGTGCCCGAGGTTCGAAACCCTGCGTAGCTTTCTGGAGTATTCTGACATGAGGTACACGGGGTTCGAAACCCTGCGTAGCATTCTGGAGTATTCTGACATGAGGTACCCGGGATTCGAAACCCTGCGTAGCATTCTGACGTATTCTGATATTAGGTGCCCGGGGTTCAAAACCCTGCGAGGCATTCCCAAGTATTCTGACATAAGTTACCCGGGGTTCGAAACCCTGCGTAGTATTCTGAAGTATTCTGATATTAGGGGCCCGGGGTTCGAAACCCTGCGAGGCATTCCTAAGTATTCTGACATAAGGTGCCCAGGGTTCGAAACCCTGCGTAGCATTCTGGAGTATTCTGACATGAGGTGCCCGGGGTTCGAGACCCTGGGTAATATTCTGAAGTATTCTGATATCAGGTGCCCGGGGTTCAAAACCCTGCGAGGCATTCCTAAGTATTCTGACATAAGGTGCCCAGGGATCGAAACCCTGCGTAGTATTCTGAAGTATTCTGATATTAGGTGCTCGGGGTTCAAAACCCTGCGAAGCATTCCCAAGTATTCTGACATGAGGTACCCGGGGTTCGAAACCCTGCGTAGTATTCTGAAGTATTCTGATATTAGGTGCCCGGGGCTCAAAACCCTGCGAGGCATTCCTAAGTATTCTGACATGAGGTGCCCAGGGTTCGAAACCCTGCGTAGCATTCTGACATGAGGCGCCCGGGGTTCGAAACCCCGCGTAGTATTCTGGAGTGTTCTGACATAAGGTGCTTGGGGTTCATAGCCCTGCGTAGTATTCTGGAGTATTCTGACATAAGGAGCCCGGGGTTCAAGACCCTGCGAGGAATTCTGTAGTATTCTGACATAAGGAGCCCGGGGTTCAAAACCCCGCGTAGCATTCTTGAGTATTCTGATATAAGGAGCCCGGGGTTCGAAACCCTGCGTAATATTCTGAAGTATTCTGATATTAGGTGCCCGGGGTTCAATACCCTGCGGTCAGCATCTGACATAAGACCCGGGTTCAAACCCCGTAGCATCTGGAAGTGACTGACAAAGGTGCCGGGGTTCAAACCCTGCAGGATTCTGGTATTCTGACATAAGGAGCCCGGGGTTCAAGACCCTGCGGATTCTGAGTATTCTACATCAGGAGCCCGGGTTCAAACCGCGTAGCATTGAGTCATCTGTATAAGGACCCCGGGTTCGAACCCTGCGTAATCCGTGAAGTATCTGATTTAGGTGCCGGGGGTCAATACCCGCAAGCATCCAGGTATCGCAAGCTAGGGGGCAAACCATGAGGCATTCTAAGGGGAATTCGACAAGTAGGGCCGGGGTTCACGAAACCTGCAAGGCAAGTTCCGGCACCAGTGCATGTCTGACAAGCAGTGAACGCCGGCAAGGTGCAATAACCCTGCGAGGCATTCCGAAGTCATCCTGACATAGAGTGCCCGAGTCAAAGCCTCGTGCGAAGCTTCGAAGTTTGTTTTGGAGACCGGGTTTTGAGTGGTAGGACGTGAAGTGATTCTTATAAATTATGTTTCGGGAAACTTATCAATCATAGGTAGATGCAGGAATTGAGGTGCCGGTGTTGCAACCCTGCGTAGCATTCAGGATATCTGATTATAGTGCCCGGGTTCAGATACCGCTCGTACATCAGAATACAGTACGAGCCCGGACAAATCCCAGGCATTCGGAGTGACATCTAGGAAAGGGACACGGGTATCAGACCCAACGACATAGATATTCTGACCCAGACACTAGGACACTGCTTAGACATTGTAAACCTAATTCTAGATACTAGAAAGACCCGAGGTTCGAACCCTGCCTTAGAGGAAATTTTTGCGATTAGGAGCCGGGTCAAATGGAGGGATGTGAGTTTCTGGTAAGGAGCACGAGGGTTCGAAACCCATGCGAGGCATCCTGAGGTATTCTGACAGTAAGGTGTAGGTTCCGGAAGTTAGCTTGAAATTGATTGGGGTTGACCTATCTGTCATGAGGCATTCTGTCGTTTTTTGAAATGGTCCCGGGTTCAACCCTGCGAGCATTCTGTATATTCGAGATGGACCCGGGGTTCGAAACCCTGCGTACATAGAATTTTCTGACAAGTCCCGGTCAAACCCTGCGGGCTTCGTATTCTGGATAAGGAGCCGGGGTTCGAAACCCTGCGAGCATTGGAATTTCTCAAAGGGCCGGGGTTCGAACCCTGCGTAGCATTTATATTCTACAAGGGCCCGGGTCGAACCGCTAGCATTCTGAGTTCCGAATAGGCCGGTTCGAAACCCTGCGAGCATCCTGAGTATCTGAATAAGGACCCGGGTTCAAACCTGCGAGGCATTCTGGAGTATTCTGACATGGCACGGGTTCGAACCCTGCGTAGCATCTGAGTATTCTGACATAGGTGCCCGGGGTTCGAAACCCTGCGTAGCATTCTGGTATTCTGACATGAGGGCACGGGGTTCGAAACCCTGCGTGGCAATCTGAAGTATTCTGACATAAGAAGCTCGTGGTTCGAAACCCAGCGTAGCATCCTGGAGTATTCTGACATAAGGAGCTTGGGTTCGAGACCCTGCGTAGCATTCTGGAGTATTCTGAAATGGGGAGCCCTGGGTTCGGAACCCTGCGTAGCATTCTGGAGTATTCTGACATTAGGTGCCCGGGGTTCGAAACCCTGCGTAGCATTCTGAAGTATTTTGACATGAGGGCACGGGGTTCAAAACCCTGCGGAGCATTCTGTAGTGTTCCGAGTTTAGGAGCTCGGGGTTCGAAACCCTGCATAGCATTCTGGAGTATTCTGACATAAGGGCACGGGGTTCGAAACCCTGCGTAGCCTTCCGAAGTATTTTGACATGAGGTGCCCGGGGTTCGAAACCCTGCGTAGAATTCTGGAGTATTCTGACATGAGGGACCGGGGAAACTTAATACCAGGACAACAACTACGAGACACCGAGACACCGAGACAGCGAGACACCGAGACACCGAGACAGCGAGACACCGAGACACCGAGACACCAGGCATCGAGACACGGAGACACCCTTACACCGAGACACCAGGACACCGAGACTCCGAGACACCAGGACAGCGAGACATCAGGACACCGAGACTCCGAGACACCGAGACAGCGAGACATCAGGACACCGAGACTCCGAGACACCGAGACAGCGAGACACCAGGACACCGAGACACCGAGGCACCGAGACAGCGAGACACCAGGACACCGAGACACCGAGACACCGATACACCGACACCTGCGTAGCATTCTGGAGTATTCTGACATAAGGAGCCCGAGGTTCAGAGTCCTTCGTAGCATTCTGGAGTATTCTGATATGAGGGGCCCAGGGTTCGAAACCCTGCGTAGCATTCTGGAGTATTCTGACATAAGGTGCCCGGGGTTCGATTCCCAGCACAGCATTCTGAAGTATCCTGACATAAGGTGCCCGGGGTTCGTAACCCCGCGTAGCATTCTTGAGTATTCTGATATAAGTAGCCCGGGGTTCGAAACCCTGCGTGGCATTTCGGAGTATTCTGACATTAGATGCCCGGGGTTCGAAACCCTGCGTAATATTCTGAAGTATTCTGATATTAGGTGCCCGGGGTTCAAAACCCTGCGAGGCATCCCCGAGTATTCTGACATAAGGTACCCGGGGTTTGCAACCCTGCGTAATATTCTGAAGTATTCTGATATCAGGTGCCCGGGGTTCAAAACCCTGCGAGGCATTCCTAAGTATTCTATCATAAGGTGCCCAGGGTTCGAAACCCTGCGTAGTATTCTGAAGTATTCCGATATTAGGTGCCCAGGGTCGAAACCCTGCGAGGCATTCCCAAGTATTCTGACATAAGGTACCCGGGGTTCGAAACCCTGCGTAGTATTCTGACGTATTCTGATATTAGGTGCCCGGGGTTCTAAACCCTGCGAGGCATTCCCAAGTATTCTGACATGAGGTACCCGGGGTTCGAAACCCTGCGTAGTATTTTTAAGTATTCTGATATTAGGTGCCCGGGGTTCAAAACCCTGCGAGGCATTCCTAAGTATTCTGACATAAGGTGCCCAGGGTTAGAAACCCTGCGTAGCATTCTGACATGAGGCGCCCGGGGTTCGAAACCCCGCGTAGTATTCTGGAGTGTTCTGACATGAGGTGCTTGGGGTTCATAGCCCTGCGTAGTATTCTGGAGTATTCTGACATAAGGAACCCGGGGTTCGAAACTCTGCTCTGCATTCTGGTGTATTCTGACATAAGGAGCCCGGGGTTCAAAACCCTGCGAGGCATTTAGTACTGACTAAGGACCCGGGTTCACCTGTGAGGCATTCTAAAATCGACAGGACCCGTTCAAACCCGCGAGCATCTGAAGTATTGGTGATATATGGTGAAGGGTTTGCGGAGCACGGTGCGTGCAATCAGGGAGTATTCTGGTATCTAGGCCCGTGCAAACTTCAACCAACACAGTCACGAATGCACCCGAAAGGGCAAGGCAACAAGGCACCAGGACAAAAGTGCAACAGGGACAACAGTCACGGGCACGAGGGACACAGGACACGAGGGTTGAAATCCAGAGGACAAGGATTTAGTCTAGACACCAGATCTCTCTAGATTTGAACACTTTAACATAATGACTTATGACATTTTCATTGACACCCGACATCCCAAATTCTAGAACAACCGGGGCAACCCTTTACTAACACAGATACTGCTTAGGAGTGGCAAACCTGGAATTCCGAAGTTTCTGAGTTAGGAGCACGGGGTTCAAGGATCATTGCAAGTATGCATGCCCCAGGAAAGGCTGTGTTCTGGAATGCTGGTGCATGTGATGTGAATAAGGGTGCCCCGGTTCAGGAACTGCAAGGCAACGTGAAGTGCTGACCCTTAGGGCCTGGTGCGACCCTGCGAGCATTTAGAGTAAGTTCAAGGTCCGAGGTTGCAAGCTGCGAGGTGCGTAGTCTGCGAGGGCACGGGTTCGAACGCTGCGTAGCATCAAGTTCCTGGGTGGTGGGGGTCGAAGTTGTTGAAGGGGTAGTAAGTTTACATTGGGTTGGGTTTGGACACAGCCGTACTATTGTATTTTTTGAAACTGGTTATCGATGGAATGATTTTCTGAAAGCTCGGGGTTCGAAAACCCTGCGTAGCATTCTGATATTTCTGACATAAGGAGCTTGGGTTCGAACCCTGCGTACATTCTGGAGTTATTCTGACATTAGGAGCCCGGGATCGAAAACCTGCGAGCATTCCGGAAGTATTCTGACATAAAGGGAGCCGGGGTTCGAAACCCTGCGTCATTTGAAGTATTCTTGACCCCGAGAGGCACGGGTTCGGAACCCTGCTTAGCATTTGTAGTGTTCTGAGTTAGAAGCTCGGGGTTCGAAACCCTCATAGCATTCTGGAGTACTCTGACATAAGGGCACCCGGGTTCGAAACCCTGCGTAGCATTCGAAGTATTCTGAATGAGGATCCCGGGTTCAAACCCTGCGTAGGGATTCTGGAGTATTCTGACATGAGGGCACGGGGTTCGGAAACCCTACGAACACTGAAGTATCCTGACAAGGAGCCCGGGATACGAACCTGCGAGCATCCGAAGTTCGAACACAAAGGTGCCCGGGTTCGAAACCCAGCGTACCGTACCAGTACAGCTGACATGAGGCACGGGTTCCCAAACTGCCTCGGACATCGGAAGTTTCGACATAGAAGCTCGGGTTCCGAACCCAGCGAGCATCCTGGAGTATCTGACAAAGAGACACTGGGATACCCGACCCTGCGTAGCATTCTGGAGTATTCTGAAATGGGGCCCGGGTTCAACCCGGTAGCATTCTGGAGTATTCTGACATGAGTGCCGGGGTTTCGAAACCCTGCGTAGCATTCTGAGTATTCTGACATAAGGGCCCGGGGTTCGAATTCCCTGCAGAGCATTCTGAAGTATCCTGATTAGGGCTCGGGGTTCGAACCCTGCTAGCATTCTTGGAGTATTCTGACATAAGTGCACGGGGTTCGAACCCTGCGTGGCCTTCCGAGTATTTGACATGATGCCCGGGTTCGAAACCCTGCGTAATATTCTGGAGTATTCTGATATAGGTGACCGGGGAAAACCTTGAGGCACCGAGTACAACAATACGGAACCCGGGGTGAACAGCGTACATCGAAAATCTGAACAGCGTGCCCGAGGTCAAAACCTCGAGACACTGAGTACTATCCCTAACGATCCCAGGTTCCGAACACCGGCGTAGTATCATCAGATTCCGTATTAGGACCCCCGAAACACCCGAGACATCCATACGACATAAGGTACCCGAGGTTCCGAAACCCCGTAGACGGAGACATTAGGCCCGGGCAAACCCGAGGCACCCAGAGATCTGACATGAGGACCCGGGGTCGAAACCCTGCGTAGCATTTGTAAGTATTCTGACATTAGGTGCCCGGGGTTCAAACCCTTTCGAGGGATTCCCGGAGTATTCTGACATGAGGGCCCAGGGTTCGAAACCCTGCGTAGCATTTTGACACTAAGGTGCCCGGGGTTCGAAATTCCCGCGTAAGCTTCTGGATTTCTGACATAGGTGCCCGGGGTTCGTACCCCGCGTAGCATTCTGTGAGTATTCTGATATAAGGACCCGGGTTCGAAACCCTGCTTGGCATTTCGGAGTATTCTGACATAAAGGAGCCCGGGGTTCAAACCCTGCGACATTCTGAAGTATTCTGACATTAGGTCCCGGGTTCAAAACCCTGTGAGGCATCCCCGAGTATTCTGACATAAGGTCCCCGGGTTCAACCCTGCGAATTTTTGAAGTATTCTGATATAGGTGACCCCGGGTTCAACCCTGGCGAGCATTTCCCGGAGTATTCTATCATAGGTGCCCGGGTTCGAACCCAGCAGCATTCTCAAGTACCGACATCAGTGCCCAGGTCGAAAACCCAGGACCCAGGACCCAAGATTCTGACATAACAGTACCCGGGGTCGAACACCCGCCGTAGGATCCTGAACCATCGACACTTTGTGCCCTTCCAACCCTGACACGGCATTCCCAGAATTCTGACATCTAGTACCGGGCGAACCTGCGTAGACACTATCAAGTATTCATGACCATTAGGCCCGGGTTCAAACCCTGTACGGTGTAAGGGGGATTTGAAAAAGGGTGAGGGTCAAGAAAGGTGCAGTTCGAATGAGGCGCCGGGTTCGCATGGTGTATTCTGTGAAGTGTGGTCTGAACAATCGGAGTGCTGCTTGGGTAACCCTAGCCTGTGCGAGTGATTTGGAAGTAAAGTGCAGTAAGGTGCGAGGGGTTCGAAAATCGTGCTGTGCATGCGGGTAATTCTCATGAGGGAGGTCGGTTGTAAGAACTGGCGAGGTTTGTAGTTTGTTGACATAAGGTCCCTGGGGTTTTAAATTTTTGAAACATTCTGAAGTTATTATGACATTGGGTCTCGGGTTCAAACCCTGCGAGGGATTCTGATATTTCTGATAAGGACCGGGGGTTTGAAGCCCTGCGTAGCATCAGATTATTCTGACATTAGGAGCCCGGGAAAACCCCAGGCACCGAAATTCTGAGACATAGACACGGGGTTCAGAACCATGCAATCAAGGACATACCCCAGAACGCAGGAACCCAAGACGGAAACTGACAAAGTACACCGGGTTCAACACCCAGGACACCAGACTCCTGACACCAGACACCAGTCAGCAACCCTGCGAACATCTAAATATCACCTGGACACCTAGGTTCAAACCTAGCACCCTTTGTACTCTAGACAACCCGACACCTAGCCGTAGCAACTATCACCTAGGTTTCCCTAAACCCCAGACCTCGTTCAAAGGCCGGGTTGAATACCCCCGGGGAAGGTGTTGAGTTTCTGGAGGGCAAGGTGTTTCGACAACCCAGGTGCAATGCTAGTGCGGTTCATGGCATGTTGTGGTTGCCAGGTGCTGGTGCATAAGGAGCATTGGTCAGGTGCGTAATTCTGGGTTCAAAGGGGCCCTGGTTTCAACCTGCGGTACTTTGGAGTTTCGAGTATTAGGGCAAGGTTCAACTGCGAGTTTGAAGTTGCGATGAGGGCCCAGGTTTCAGGTGCGAGAGATCAAGGTTCCAAGGGTGGTTGCGGAAGGCCGCATAGTTTGTATCTGACAAAGGGGAGGGGTTCGATTGTGGGGTGACACTAATCTTGTTCATTGATTTTTGTTTGAAACTTATCTAGAATGGGGTATTCTGAAATTTTGGACTCGGGGTTCGAAACAACTACGAGACACCTGAGACATCCTGAGACAAGGAGACCCGGGTCGAAACCCTGCGAACATTCAGACACTGACATCAGGAGCCCGGGAATCGAAACCCTGCGAGAGGCATCCGAAATATCCGAGATACGGAGCACCGGGTTCGAACCCCTGCGAATCATTGGACAGAGTATTCTGAGACCCAGAAGGCCAGTGTTCCGGAACCCTGCAGCATTGAGATAATCCGGACATAAGAACCCGAGGTTCCCCAAACCTACAGGTGCATTCTTGGGGTACTCTGACATTAGGAGCCCGGGTTCAACCCTGCGTAGCATTCTAGAGTATTCTGCATTAGGATCCAGGTTCAAACCTGCGGGCATTCTGTAGTATTCTGACATAGGCCGGGTCGAACCCTGCTACAATCTGAAGTATCCCGACATAAGGTGCCCGGGGTTCGAAACCCTGCGTAGCTTCTGAGTATTCTAACATAAGTGCCCGGGGTTCGAAACCCTGCGTAGCGTTCTGTAGTATTCTGACATGAGGGCACGGGGTTCGAAACCCTGCGTGGCAATTCTGAGTATTCTGACATAGAAGCTCCCTGGTTCAAACCCAGCGAGGGATCCTGGAGTATTCTGACATAAGGACTGGTTTCGAGACCCTGCGTAGCATTCTGATATTCTGAATGGTGCCCGGGGTCGAACCCTGCGAGCATTCTGAGTATTCTGACATTAAGGTGCCCGGGTTCGAAACCCGCGTAGATTCTGAAGTATTCGACATGAGGGCCCGGGGTTCAAAACCCTGCGGAGCATTCTGTACTGTTCCGAATTAGAGCTCGGGGTTCGAAACCCTGCATAGCATTCTGACGTATTCTGATAAGGGCACGGGGTTCAAACCCTGCGAGGCATTCCCGAAGTATTTGACATGAGGTACCCGGGGTTCGAAACCCTGCGTAAGAATTTCTGGAGTATTCTGAATGAGGGACCGGGTTCAAAACCCTACGAGACACCTAGTAATCGCGAACAGGAGACCGAACCCGTGCGAGCACCGAAGACACCGGGAACACCAGGCAGTCGAATACCGGGATACCCTTACATCGAGACTGACCAGGAAACCGGGATCGAAAAACCTGCTCGAGACATCAGGACAGCGAAGACTCAGCCCGGGGAGACATCCTGCGAGCATTCCGAGTACACCGACAGGAGCCCAGGGGCAAAACCGTAGCTCCGAGTACACAGACAGCGAGACACCAGGACACGAGACCCGATATAGGGACACGGGTCGAACCCTGCGTAGCATCGGAGTATTCTGAATAGGAGCCCAGGGACAACTTAGCACCGAACCAGCACCAGCTCGAAACACCCGCGACATTCTGGAGTATTCTGACATAAGGAGCCCGGGGTTCAAAACCCTGCGAGGCATTCTGTAGTATTCTGACATAAGGAGCCCGGGGTTCAAAACCCTGTGAGGCATTCTGAAGTATTCTGACATAAGGAGCCCGGGGTTCAAAACCCTGCGAGGCATTCTGAAGTATTCTGATATATGGTGACCGGGGTTCGAAGCCCTGCGTAGCATCCGGGAGTATTCTGATATTAGGAGCCCGGGAAAACTTACACCAGACACCAGACACCAGACATCAGACACCAGACACCAGACACCAGGACAACAAACACCAGGACACCAGGACACAAAAACCGGGACAACAGGACAACAGTACACGGGGACACCAACACACCAGGACACCAGGACTCCAGGACA
This sequence comes from Brachyptera putata, assembly GCA_907164805.1. Lineage (NCBI taxonomy): Eukaryota > Metazoa > Arthropoda > Insecta > Plecoptera > Taeniopterygidae > Brachyptera > Brachyptera putata. Next base: position 25,846,664 of record OU015469.1, on the reverse strand, counting down.
CCAGGACACCTAGTCACCTAGACACCAGAACACCTAGACACCTGGACACCTAGACACCTAGACACCTAGACATCTAGACACCCAGACACCTAGACACCTAGACAACTAGTCACCTAGTCACCTAGACACCAGACGCTCGATGCCAAACACTGGAATACGGTGTAAGGTGTTGAGTGTTAGGATGCAAGGTGTTAGGTGCAAGGAGCAAGGTGCAAGGTGCAAGGTGCTAGGTGCAAGGTGCATGGTGCTATGTTGCTGGTGCAAGGTGCGTGGTGCAAGGTGCAAGGTGCAAGGTGCAGGGAAGTGCAAGGTGCAAGGTGCAAGGTGCAACCAAGTGCATGGTGCGAGGTGCGAGGTTTAAGGTGCAAGGTGCAAGGTGCGAGGTGCAAGGTGCGAGGTGCGAGGTGCGAGGTGCGAGGTGCGAGGTGCGAGGTGCAAGGTTCCAAGGGGTGGTGGGAAGGTCGAAAGTTGTATGGAGAAGGGGGTAGGTGTTGATTGTTGGGTGTTGGACACTAAGTCTTGTTCTATTGATTTTTTTGAAACTTATTATCATAGATATGATTTTTATGAAATTGTGGTCTCGGGGTTCGAAACCCTGCGTAGCATTCTGATATATTCTGAGATAAGGAGCCCGGGGTTCGAAACCCTGCGTAACATTCAGAATTATTCTGACATTAGGAGCCCGGGGATCAAAACCCTGCGAGGCATTCCGAAGTATTCTGAGATAAGGAGCACGGGGTTCGAAACCCTGCGAATCATTGGAGAGTATTCTGACCCCAGAAAGGCTGTGGTTCGGAACCCTGCTTAGCATTGTAGATAATTCTGATATAAGAAGCCCGAGGTTCGAAACCCTACGAGGCATTCTTGAGTACTCTGACATTAGGAGCCCAGGGTTCGAAACCCTGCGTAGCATTCTAGAGTATTCTGAATTAAGGATCCCGAGGTTCAAATCCCTGCGAGGCATTCTGTAGTATTCTGACATGAGGGCACGGGGTTCGAAACCCTGCGTAGCAATCTGAAGTATTCTGACATAAGGTGCCCGGGGTTCGAAACCCTGCGTCGCATTCTAAGTTTTCTAACATAAGGTGCCCGGGCGTTCGGAAACCCTGGCGTTAGCGTTCTGTAGTATTCGACATGAGGGCACGGGGTTCGACAACCCTGCGTGGACAATCTGAAGTTATTCTGACATAAGACGCTCGTGGTTCGAAACCCAGCGTAGCTCCTGGAGTATTCTGACTATAAGGAAGCTTAGTGTTCGAGGACCCTTGCGTAGCATTCTGGCACGTTATTCTGAATGGGGAGCCCGGGGGTTCAAAACCCCGTAGCTCCGGGATTTTTTGCCTAAGGACGGGTCAACCCGCGACTTCTGGAGTTTCAAAGGGCCCCCGGGTTCGAAACCCTGCTACATTTGGAGTTTCTGACTTGGGGCCCCGGGGTTCAAAACCCCTCTAGCTTCAAAGTATTTTGACAGGGGGGGCCCGGGGGTTAAAAACCCCCTGGGGAGATTCGGTTTCCCGATTTAGGGGGGGGAAACCCCTATACAGGAAACACAAAAGGCCGGGGGAAAACCCGCGACCCCGGGAGAAAACCCGGGGCACCGAACGGAGACCCCGGGGACCGGGGAAAACAAAACCAGGCAACAAACGAACCCAACCACCCGGACACGGAACACCGAGACCCGAACCGGACCCGAGACCGGGACGAGACCGGAACCCCCACCGAGACCCAGGGACCCCGAACCGAGACCCCCGACAGCGGAACAGGACACCGAGACCCCGGACCCCGAACACGAGACATCAGGAACCGAACCCGAGACACCGAGACAGCGAGACACCAGGACACCGAACACCGAGGCACCGAGACAGCGAGACCCGGACACCGAACACCGAACCCCCGTCCCCACCGACACCTCTAGCTTCGGGGTTTTCGAAAAGGGGCCCCCGGGGTTCAGAGTCCTTCGTAGCATTCGGGAGTATTCTGAAGAGGGGCCAGGGTTCGAAACCCTCTACTTCGGGTATTCGACAAAAGGTCCCGGGTTCGATTCCACACAGTTTCTAAGTATCCGACAAAAGGGTGCCCGGGGTTCGAAAACCCCGCGTGCATTCTTGAGTTTCTGATAAATTTCCCGGGGGTTCAAAACCCTGCGTGGCATTTCGGAGTATTTGACTTAGATGCCCGGGGTTTCAAAACCCCCGCGTAATATTCAAAGTATTCATTTTGGGGCCCGGGTTTTAAAAAACCCTGCGAGGCATCCCCGATATTGACAAAATCCCGGGGTTTGAAACCCCTGCTAATATTTAAGTTTTTCTGATTCAGGTCCCCGGGGGTTCAAAACCCTGGAGGCTTCCTAAGTTTTCATCAAAAGGTGCCCGGGTTCAAAACCCCTGCTGTATCGAATTTCCGTTTTAAGGTCCCGGGGTTTTCAAAAACCCTGCGGGCTTCCCCAAGTTTCTGACAAAAGGTACCCGGGTTTTTAAAACCCCTGGTAGTATTCGACGTTTTTAATTTAGGTCCCCGGGGTTTCAAAAACCCGCGGGGCATTCCAATTTTCACTGGGCCCCGGGGTTCAAACCCCCTCTATTTTTTTTAAGTATTCTGAATTAGGTCCCCGGGGTTAAACCCCCTGCGAGGCACCAAGTATTCGACAAAATCCGGGGTTAAACCCTGGTAGCATTCTGACATAGCCCCGGGGTTCAAACCCCGGTAGTATTCGGGAGTGTTTGAATGGGGTGCGGGGGTTCATACCCCTGGTAGTATTTTTAGTATTTGACATAAGAACCCGGGGGTTCGAACTCGTCTGCATTCTGGTGTATTCTGACATAAGGAGCCCGGGGTTCAAAACCCTGCGAGGCATTCTGTAGTATTCTGACATAAGGAGCCCGGGGTTCAAAACCCTGTGAGGCATTCTGAAGTATTCTGACATAAGGAGCCCGGGGTTCAAAACCCTGCGAGGCATTCTGAAGTATTCTGATATATGGTGACCGGGGTTCGAAGCCCTGCGTAGCATCCGGGAGTATTCTGATATTAGGAGCCCGGGAAAACTTACACCAGACACCAGACACCAGACATCAGACACCAGGACACCAGACACCAGGACAACAAACACCAGGACACCAGACACAAAAAACCGGGACAACAGGACAACAGTACACGGGGACACCAACACACCAGGACACCAGGACTCCAGGACACCAGGACACCTATTCACTAGACACCAGAACCACCTAGACACCTGGACCCTAGACACCTAGACACCTAGACACTAGACACCCAGACACCTAGACACCTAGACAACTAGTCACCTAGTCACCTAGACACCAGACGCTCGATGCCAAACACTGGAATACGGTGTAAGGTGTTGAGTGTTAGGATGCAAGGTGTTAGGTGCAAGGTGCAGGGTGCAAGGTGCAAGGTGCAGGGTGCAAGGTGCAGGGTGCAAGGTGCAAGGTGCAGGGTGCAAGGTGCAAGGTGCAAGGTGCAGGGTGCAAGGTGCAAGGTGCAAGGTGCAAACCAAGTGCATGGTGCGAGGTGCGAGGTTTAAGGTGCAAGGTGCAAGGTGCGAGGTGCAAGGTGCGAGGTGCGAGGTGCGAGGTGCGAGGTGCGAGGTGCGAGGTGCAAGGTTCCAAGGGGTGGTGGGAAGGTCGAAAGTTGTATGGAGAAGGGGGTAGGTGTTGATTGTTGGGTGTTGGACACTAAGTCTTGTTCTATTGATTTTTTTGAAACTTATTATCATAGATATGATTTTTATGAAATTGTGGTCTCGGGTTTCGAAACCCTGCGTAGCATTCAGATATATTCTGAGATAAGGAGCCCGGGGTTCGAAACCCTGCGTAACATTCAGAATTATTCTGACATTAGGAGCCCGGGGATCAAAACCCTGCGAGGCATTCCGAAGTATTCTGAGATAAGGAGCACGGGGTTCGAAACCCTGCGAATCATTGGAGAGTATTCTGACCCCAGAAAGGCTGTGGTTCGGAACCCTGCTTAGCATTGTAGATAATTCTGATATAAGAAGCCCGAGGTTCGAAACCCTACGAGGCATTCTTGAGTACTCTGACATTAGGAGCCCAGGATTCGAAACCCTGCGTAGCATTCTAGAGTATTCTGAATAAGGGATCCCGAGGTTCAAATCCCTGCGAGGCATTCTGTAGTATTCTGACATGAGGGCACGGGGTTCGAAACCCTGCGTAGCAATCTGAAGTATTCTGACATAAGGTGCCCGGGGTTCGAAACCCTGCGTAGCATTCTAAAGTTTTCTAACATAAGGTGCCCGGGGTTCGAAACCCTGCGTAGCGTTCTGTAGTATTCTGACATGAGGGCACGGGGTTCGAAACCCTGCGTGGCAATCTGAAGTATTCTGACATAAGAAGCTCGTGGTTCGAAACCCAGCGTAGCATCCTGGAGTATTCTGACATAAGGAGCTTGGGTTCGAGACCCTGCGTAGCATTCTGGAGTATTCTGAAATGGGGAGCCCTGGGTTCGAAACCCTGCGTAGCATTCTGGGTATTTTGAAAAGGGGGCCCTGGGTTGAACCCCGCGTGCATTCTGGGGTATTTGACATTAGGGCCCGGGGGGAAAACCCGCGTGCTTCTGAAATATTTTTACAGAGGGCACGGGGTTTTAAAACCCCCGCGGGCCTTCCAAATATTTGAAAGGGCCGGGGGTTTGAAACCCCCGAGATCGGAGTACTACATGAGGACCGGGGGGAAACTTAAACCGCAAAAATCGAGACCCCAGAACCCGGGGGCACCGGACACCAGACCCCAACACCGAGACCCAGACACCAGGGCACGAACACGGAAAGGCACTTTTCGGACACTTCGAGCCCTTCGAAAAGAGCCCAGGGCAAAAACGGACTCCCGGGAAAACCGGGCGGACTGGCCAAAAAGAGTCTGCCACAAAGGTTCCACCCCGACCCGGCGGACCGCGAACACAGACCGCACTAAAATACGCGCCGGGTCTGGCCACAAGGCCATCCTCGAGTCAGCTCTTGGGTTTCCGCGAACCCCTGCCCACACCCAAGATTCGCATAGTTGGTCACAACTTTCCATCCTCCAGGGGCCCGGCGTTACGCTACTCTGAGACCCCCAAAAGTAGCCCCGGTGGCCAAACGGTTTCATTTCGGTCGCTTCTGGGGGGGACCCCGCGATACAAGACGAACCCTCAACGTCTGGGGCCCCCGAGTCTGCAAACGGTTCCACCCTCGGGCGTTCTGGCGTTACCCCGCGTCTAATAACCAACCCTTTAACAAGTACTGGCCCGATTTGGGCCCGGTTTACCCTCGAGGCCCCGGCCATTTTCAAAAAAAACCCCAGATTGGAAATTTCTTTCCTTACCCTTTTTCCGGTATTCCCCCAACAAGGTCGGGGTCAAATTTTTTTTTTTTTAAACTTTAATGGATTTAAAAAATAAGGTGCATTTTTAAAAACCCTGGTATTTGATTTAGCTTTTAAACATATTTTAGTGTTTTTTTTAACAGAGGCCTTGGGGGAAATGCTAAAAATTTTATTAAAAAATACAAGAAAAATTTAAAAAAAAACCTAATGGTAAATTTAAATATTAAAATAATTTTATATTAATTAATTCAAAAAAAAAAAAAAAAAATTTAAATTTTTTATTTAAAAATTAAAATGGAAATTTTAAGATTATTTTTATGTAATTTTTAATGTAATTTAAGTATTTTTATATTAAAAAAATTAAAAAAAAAAATAAAAAAAAAAAAAAAAAAACCCCCCACCCAACTTTTTAGGGAACCAAAAAGGAAAGGTTCAAAAACTTCATAACCATAAAAAAAAACGGAACCCCAAAACAACCCCCCTGGTTTTTTTTTCCCAGAAAGCCCCGCACAGATAGTTCACGCCCACGTCGAATTTTCCCCTTGTCCTGGGGGATTTCGGTTTTCAGAGAAAATTCATCAGAACTTTGGGTTCTCCAAGTTTCCCCCAAATTGAACAAAAATTTGGATGAGTTAATTGGGGCCTGACCCCCCGTGAGGTTCTTAATGTATTTTGTTTCCTAAAGTTCAGCTACTAAAAGTCCGTCATTATAATCAGGGACTCGAAGTGAAATGTTTTTCGATTCCGATTTCACTTTCACTTCCAACATTGGTTTATAAAAATTTTGATTCCGATTCCGCTTTTCCAACAATACTACATATCGATTTCGATTTCGATTCCAATTTTTCAAATAATCAATTTCAATTCCGATTCCAGTTCTCGACTTGATAATTTCGATTCCTATTTTGTTCACATTAGTTTCAATTTTGATTTTGATTTCAATCACAATTCATCAGTGCGGCTAACTAGATCTACCAGCTCCATCTACATATAATAACGGAGAATTTAATCACTTATTGAATAATCTATTCGACTAGAGTAAAAAATTCTCATAAAAATATATCGATTCCAATTTTGATTTTACTCCGGACAATCTCAGAATAATAATTTCTATTTCGATTCCAGTTCTCATGAACGTAGATTAAAAATTTCAATTTCGATTCCACTTCCACAAAAATATCAATTAATTTCGATTTCGATTTCACTTCGAGTCCCTGATTGTAATATAAATTACTGTCAGCCCGCACACAAGAATATTATATTCTTAAGTGAGTTTCTGTTCTTTATTATTTTGTTTTTGTTTTGTATAATGTTATTGTGCTGTATATAACAGTTTATCTACGATATTCATTTAAAAATACTAATTATTGCATGGGTACTATTACCATTTTTTTTCTTCACTCATTATTACTGTTTCCTTCTTTGTTTACTGTTCATTACTTTCAAAATTAATTGCTTCTGTATTTAAATATTTAACTTCAAGTATTTATTTGTAACTGTTTTTTTTCGGCCCTTTACGAGACCTATACCAGTGCTTCTACAATATAATTCTGTAACAGAATAAAATGGAAACATATGAATGAATGAAAGAAATTGATAGGCCAGTTATACAAATTTAGGCTACTGTATTTATTCTTGAAAATGATCAATCGGTTTCCTGTATGTTAAACCTGAGTACTAATTTCTTGTTTGATGCGTAAATTCAGGACTAAAAACTGTTTTCCACTCCTCCCGTCAAGTTAGGGCTGGGCTCATAGGAATGGGTTGGGTATTTGTTGGGTTGGTATTTTGGTTGGGATTTTTGAGTAAGGGTGTACTTGTTTAGGGTAATTGTTAGGTTAAGGCAGGTATATTTTGGGTGGAGGGTGGTAAGGGGATTGGTGGAGTTGAAAACAGTTCCTCAACTACTCGTACGTAATACAAGCGTACACAAATTTGATACATTTCGCGTCACTGAAAATGACGAGTTTTTAAACCTAATCGAATATGCTTTTCAAAAATACAGTGAAACCTATATTTATCGTTTTTCAATAGACCAGGAAAGTAAAACCATCCATGCATCTAGAACAATTTTTTGAAAGAAACAGCGTGAACTTTAAAATGTTAATAACTATGAAAATGTTTTCAGTTCTGGTCTTGTTAAAATTGCATAATCTGAACTTTATTATTATTAAACACGTTCAAATGAGAGAATAGAATCTTGTTTATTTGGTCTGCGTGCCCCCCCCCCTCCTCCCCCCACCAACCTCCTATCAACGATGGTGGTAGTTGTCAATATTTACATGGTGTTGCATATTATGTTTCGCATATGTTTTGCAGAATATGTTAGCTTTGATCCTGAATCAGAAGTATTTTACAAGGACTCAGGTAAGCCATTTTTCTAATTATTCAATACTATAATAAACTTCCGAATAATATTAGAAAATATTGAAAAATTTGAAACTTTTCAATACAGATTAAAATGTCTTTTATTAGAAAAAGCCTATTATAATATAGAGGAATATCTTGCTGATAAAAATTTATGTTGATACAAACCTAATCAAAATCACAAAACAATCTGCGAAGCGAGCAAAATATCTAATTTCATCATCTAAATTATCAACAAAAAATGTAATAACATTCAATGTATTATTGTCCATCGTCATTGTATGAAATTATCCAATATTCAATACTAGTTTCGTGGGGTGAGGTATTTGGTTCATTTTAATTGTGTTTAATATATATTTATATTAATTTAATATATATTGTGTTATCGATGTTGATATTAGTTTCTTATATTGTTGTTGTATTGTTAATTGTGTATATGTGATATTTTTTTTTCTCCATTTGTGTATTAGTCGGGAGTTATTAGTTTCCAAACACCTTTATAATAAGGTAATAATTTTGTAAAAAAAATTTGGAAATAAAGCTATTATTATTATTATTATTATTATTATTATAACTTTGCCATGCATACAAACTCCTTATACAAAATCGTTTTTCCACTATGATAATTTATTTTCTAGAAAACGTCCAATCCAAATTTCTTTAAACATTATCGAAAAATGTGTATTACAACAATATCAAATTGAACGATTGCAAAATTTACCCAGTGCTTTTCTCATGGGGACTTTTCAAGATTTCCGATTTTTCCCCGAAAAATCCGTCGAACCGATCGAGATGAAGAACAATTCCAACCTGTTCTGGCATGACACCGATGTTCAGAAAAGTTTCAAGACGATGGTTCAACTTATCCAAGTCCGCTAAGAGAAACTTCGCTACGCTGATCTACTCATGGGGTGAGTGTGTTCATGTTCAGACTAGAATAAGTTTTTGGTTTGAAATGCCCCCACAAAATCATGCCCTTTGGTTACTTTTGTTATTCGCGTACCTTGACTAATTATTAGCTAATTCGCAGAATATGAGCCGTGAATCTATCACTGCAACATTTTTCTGCTATATTTCTATCTATTCGATGCATGAAAAACATATTTTATATTATTTTCTTCAAAACGGCTTACAAATTCGTGCTTACAAATTCGTGCTGACATTTGAGGAAAATTTGAATTATATATATGAGAGATTTTATTTTTCAATTTTTTTTCCGCCCAGCCTAATCTTATAGGGTTTTTAGAAACTTTAAGATGATGTATCTCAAAAATTGTTCAACCGATTTGACCCAATAACTATACAGTTCAAGTTGGGCGAGTTTGTGTATACAGAATAAGTTTCATGTCGATCAGTCAAACCCTGCGACCTGTGCAGTGCTTACAAAAGCTCTATAATAGTGGGATGGATCTCTTCGCTAACGCTCATCCAATATTTTTTTCACTCTCTTATTATCCGTCATCCTTTGTAATATCGAGACAAAAACGACGTGTGAAAGTTACACTTGACTTCTGTAAATTAAGAGCAATTCTTAAACGCAAGCAGTATGCATGTGATTGCATATACGCGTTTACATACGTCAATTTTGGTTTTACGTAATACTCTAAATTGAAATTACTCAAAATTAGGGTTGACTCTTGTATAACGTCAGATCACTGTTAACGGTGAACTATAACTCGAAATCTATATGGAATTACTTCTCGTTTCTGAAGATGAAATATTGAGTGAGTCAGCAAATATCGAGTTGGTTCTACGGGTAATCAGGTTTCAACTTGGAAATATTATGAACAAAATCGAATATCGCACATGTAAAAAGCACGTGTAGGGGTGGTATGTAGTATGTCAACAATAATGCAATCGACCAATCAGCTGATAGCAGAAACTGGTCCATAACCCTCTACTACACAAGAAATAGACGTTGACTGAAGGACTTGGAAAGTCAATCCCACTTTTTGTGCGGTCAAGTGTACTTGACCTAAGTACAGCGATTGTTCTATATGTACATTTACTCAACTATAATTGTTCTGCTCAAGCCAGCTGACTTCTATTTGAGAACGGGGTTATCCTTAAAGCTCTGTTATCCTACATTTACACTGTTATTGATAAATTATTGTTGAGAGTTCATGGCAGTAGATTTAGCGAAATGTCAGTGTTTTGGAGAATAATTTTGAATGGTTTGAGATATCGAAATTGTGAAAACAAGGAAACACAGATATTTTCAATACCTTTCAGGTGATGTAATTGATAACTACTCATCTCATATCACATAATCATGCGATTCAAGATAAATGGTTATTACTTATACCATCTTGAAGATATTAAAAATATCTGTGTTCCTCGTTTTTAGAATTTCGCTCTTACACTGTTCAAAATTATTCTCCAAAAAACTGACATTTCGCTAAATCTACTGCCATGAACTCTTAAGTGATTAGGTTAATCCTCTTGTCGTTTACGTTACGGATTTAATTATTTGAATTTTTCATTTGACTAGTGTAAAGTTAGTTTTATAAAGTTTTTGTGGTTTTTCTGAACTACAACTTCTATTTGGTAGACGTTTTTTTTTTTTTTTTTTAAACGTATATTAAATTCATTTCCTCTGGATATTGTACTAGCTAAATAAGGACTATTCGCCCACGAAATTCTCCTGTTAATTTCAGCCTGGAAAAGGTGTAGACATTTGCCGCCCCGGTGGCTCAGTCAATTATCGCTAGCGGTAGTAACTGAAGTCACCGTTGGGCGTGGGTTCGAGTCCCGCATAAGGCATGGGTTTTTGTAAACGTCCTTTCACCTATCATCTCTTCATCTTTTCATTATCATCCGCTCATTCGTACCCCCGTATAACCTAGCTGTTGGTGGGGTCGTTAAGCAACATTTAAAAAAAAGAGTGTAGACAATAGTCATCGTTGTATGTTACTTCCCTAGCTTAATTATAGGTTATTGATTAAAAATGGATGCATTATAATCATCCAGTTAGAGATCAATTCTATTTATACTCTCCTTTCTAAGAGGAATAACAATATTAAAACAAGATCGTATGTATTTTCAGGTTAAGTACCGATTTGCTATAGTTAACTTTTTAATTTTCAAGGACCGATTCCTGTATACTGAGTCTAATAAAGAGTTTCAACTTTTCTTATACAGTTTTTCAAGAAATAATAACATATATAAAGTGTGAAATTAAGAATGGTGGATTAAGAATGATGGTTTTCACATTTCGATTAAAACTTTCTTATCAAAATAATCATGATACTTAAAATAAATACAAACGATTACTTTGGAACATATTTTTTAGACACGGTCCAAAGTATGTGAAACTTAGGAATAATCTCTGTGCTGTCCGCGAACAATGGTAAAATGATAATTTGGTCCAATCTATAAAGAGATTGTGCATCACTGTTCTAGACCGGTGAAAAATGTGAGAATTCTCAAAGATAGATAGATGATAGATGTTTATTATTTCATAGTGATACATACATAATATATACACTCACCCTTAAGTATACAAAGATGTGTTGTTACGGGTTTAAGAAATTAGTCAGTAAAAAGAAAATATAAATGAAATGAAAAAAACAAAACAAACATGTTAAATATTATGTATAGGAGCTAATTTAAATTACTAAAATTAGGTAATTGAGCAAAAGGTACATTGACAATACTTGGCATCACAGAATTCGTCAATTGTATAAAAGGCATGTACAACTAAAAAGTCTTTGATTCTATTTTTAAACATTTGTCTTGAGACGGTTAGGTTTTTAAATTTCTCCTTCAGGCTGTTGTAAAGTTTGATCCCAACATGTGTAGGGTCACGGTCAGAAATTAAGAGTCTATGATGCACCTTGTGGAGATCATTTCCATGGTCATGGTTTGTAGTATTCGCTCTGAATAATCCAGGATTGTCCTTCACAAATAATAAGACTTCCAAAATATAAATACATGTAAGTGTGAGAATTTCCTTGAGAAGCTTCAGACCTTTCCGAAAGAATGAAGAAACTATACCCAAAGGACAACGACCCGCTTACGTCATGTAAAGAGTTCAATCATTCAGTTCAATTATTGATATCAATTTATTTGACTCAAGTCTGGTAATAACAAGACAATTCAGCCTTATCTGACAGTTGGTTAGAATAAATAACAAGGGTCACCATGGCGATAACAACTTTGAACTGCCAATTGGAACTCCTCCCACGTTAGTGATTCGGCATTCAATAATTTAATGGTCTTTTAAACTATTGAGTATGGTCAGTGTACTAAAGAGTCCATGGGAGTCGATTTAGCGGAATATCAGTTTTTTTAGTGATAACCTTTGAACGGTATAAGATAATTAGACGAGCTTTAGCGAGGATTCAATTTGACATACTGAAAAAAATCGGTGTTCGTTTTTATGTTTTTTTTTTTTAATGTTTTTTGTCGGTTCTCCACAGGTCAGACGGCTACATCTATCAACCTCAAACTTTTTTTCAATATGGTTCCTCATCTAACTTAGATCTGTATAGTTTTGTTGCATTATCGGGGAGTAACTTTTTTTTTATGAATTTAAGAAATTTCAAAAATTCCTATTAGAATAACATGGCGGAAAAAAAAATATATTTTTATTTTCCAAAAAAATGAAATTTTGCGTGAAGTTGAATTACATTTTGGTACACATTTCTAAAAATTTTCAGCTTGATCGGGTCAGCCATTTTGAAGAAAAAACATAAAATGTACTAAATTGGTACCACTCGAAGCAGTTTTTACCCATTTTTACCCATACTATTACTATCCTCTCGTCTAACAACGCATATATGCCGTTATCCTAGTTAGACAAAATTGTGTCGGGTAAAAAGGGGAAATCGGAGGTGGAAACGTAGCTACAATTGAGTGATAGGAAATTTTGTGAGTAAAGAATGGTTCCTAATCCGAATTTTTCCCTGTCGTCCTTTACTTTTTCGGACCGAAATTCGTACACCGGTTTCCATTTCCACTCTATTTTTCCATCAAATCATGAGTTTCTGATAAAAGTGGAATGGAAAACGTCATTAACGCTCATTCAATTAACTCTATTTATTTCTAATTTAATTCCAATTAATTCTAACTCACAATGTGACTTCACGTATCATTGTAGGAAACTCACTTTATTTACCGAATGTAAATAATGCTCTACACTCTGACAAAGAACTCATCTGTTTCACTTTGAAAGCAATTGAAATGCTGAATGCATCGATCGAATCCCCTTGGCACTAGTAACCTATATAATGAATGTCATCCCTTAAGTGGAACAACATATAAGTCAGTCCATACATCCGTATTATCTAGGTGATCTGATCTAGTCCAGATATGTTCTTATTCAAAACCGGATATGCACGATGTTGAACGGATGTGTACGAACCTGAAGAGCATATACCGGAATAAAGTCGATTCGATCGTGTGATATGGGTTTTGGTGATTTATGAGGATGTATATTTAAAATTGATATTCTCAGACCTTTTATCAAGCATTTTGTTAACCATTTGCGTTTGGCACATACGATTAGGGAAAGTCACGCATTCTCTTCTCGTAAATTGAGGTAACCGAAACTATTTATTTGTATCAAAACGGTTACAGATTTTCTGATGAAATTTAACTTAGCTGATAGAGGAAAGTTTACCCTACCAATGTATCAATTTTCATCTTGATGCTAACTATCTAATGGTTTTCGTGTATTCAACCGTTTAACGTATTTTTCAACTAGATTTTCCAAAATTTTCTCGATTTTTTTTTTAAATTTCAAGTTTTTAATATAGACCTACCTCCTACTATTTTAACCTTGATATACAATAAATGAAGAAATATTTGATACATTTTTGTGGGTGTCGTTATGATAGTGGTAATCTCACTGACGTGTAAAAATGTATTTATAAACATCCATAAATTGGTCCCATATGTGTGATAAGGTTGTTATCTACATTTGCCGTTGCAGTTCATATAATTTTGACGGTCCCGAACGACCGTCTCTTCTATCAATCAGCTATGGCGGTCGGATGTTTCGGGTGATGAAGCCAAAACTCTATAAACGTTCTCCTAGTGGTGGCCATGACACTGATGATTGCAAGCGCAATTGAACAGCTGTCTGTTACTGCCTACTCCCGTACTGCCTACACCATCTGGGAACTTTTTTCTCTCATTTCCTCGGTCCAGAATTGGTGTTCTTTTTTATGTTTTTTTTTTATGTTTTTTTGTCGGTTCTCCACAGGTCAAACGGCTACAGCTATCAACTTCAAACTTTTTTTCGATATGGTTCCTCATCTAACTTAGATCTGTATAGTTTTGTGGCATTATCGGGGGATAACTTTTTTTTTTATGAATTTTAGACATTTCAAAAAACCCATTAGAATAACATGACGGAAAAAAAAACACTCTCCAGGGGTAAATTGGGGTAAATAGGAGGAGTGAGGTAGTGTGTGATACAATACAAAAATAGTCACGAATGTAGGAATTGTGAAACACTATTTGGGGGTAAATTGAGGTAAGTACTAAGAATGTGGTAGTATGCAGTACAAGACAAAAATGGTGACAGGAAACACTCTCTAGGGTAAATTAATGTAAGTACTGTACTATACTAGGAATGAGGTGTTTAGCCCTACGATACTAACAATGGTCACGGGTCTAGGAAATATGAAATATTTTCTAGGGTAAATTCATGCCAGTCTCGGGTCCAGATAGTATAGGCCAGAGTAGATAAAGTAGTCCTACCTTCTACGCTACATTACCGACTCTATTATAGGCAGTACGAGAATATGCAGTAGGATAACGCAATCAATTGGACTTATGTAATTCAATCATCGCGATGACAGAAAGTGTTGGTTGAGTTGGAACAGTGCGAGATTTGGTGTAGTGACGGTGTGAGCATCTTTCATAGCAAGGTGAGGACTGCATATTTCTACTAGGAAAACGCTACACATGCATTGTATTGTACTAGGGAAACGCTACACATGCATTGTATTGTACTAGGGAAACGCTACATATGCACTGTATTGTACTAGGAAAACGCTACATATGCATTGTATTGTACTAGGGAAACGCAGAATGTGCGTTGTGAGATGAGCGTAGAGCATATGGAAATTTGGGATTGAAAAATATTTTGTCACTCAATCTACATCTATACAGACCTTGGATAGCTTCAAACGTTCAAAAACCTTGCTTGCAACTTGTTGATATTTATAGTGCAACCTGTCTCTCTCTATCTAATACTTTCTCTCTCTCTCTCTCTCTCTCTCTCTCTCTCTCTCTCTCTCTCTCTCTTAATAGCTTCCTCTTCATTACAGTTCTATGAATATAATTAGTAAATTTCAGTCATCCAGATATTCAAAACGGGAACATTGAAATTACTAAATCAAATATGTATTTAAATTTCAAGCTTGAGTAGATATAACTCTTATATAATATTCCAGATTGTGTAATGATTCAATTTTGAGAGACAAACTTCATTACTGAAGCGGAAAAAGTAATTAAAAAAAACTGTCTAGGGATTTAGCGAGTTATTCCTGTAAAATTGATATAGTTTTTATCTTTATTCTTCGCAATTATATCGGTGTACGTTATGTTCTATCTAAAAGTAATACATTTTCTGGCTTATGATATTTTAGAACGGCAAATAACTCACTTGATTACATTTTTATCTTAATTAATCTTGCTCTTGATTAGACTTTGATGAAAAAGATCAATCCACCTTCGTGAACTGCCGTCTTGGCTGAGGCTAACAAACAATGTCATCGATTTGTGTTATCAAGTGATATATTGGATGAGCGTTAGCGAATACATCCATCCCACTCTTATGGAGCTTTGTCTGTGTGTTTTTGGTTTGTTTGTAAGCACTGCACGGGTCGCACGGTTCGACTGATCAAATGAACAATTTCATTACACGCAGACTTATCCTAATTAGAACTGTTTAGTTTTTGGGTCGAAGCGGTTGGACCAGTTTTGAGAAACACCATCTTAAAATTTCAAAAAACCTCAAAATATTAGGCTGGGCAAGAAAATGTGAAAATTTTCAAAAAAAAAAAAAAAAACATTTTCAAAAAATTTCAAAAAAAAAAAAAATTACAAAATATTTCAAAAGAAAGAAAAATTTTAAAAATGAAATCTCTTGAAAAAAAATCAAATTTTGGATCACAATGGAAGATTATAGTTCCAGAGTACAACAATGGCATTGATAACATCATGCGGCTGCGTGGATCTGGTAATCGTTGGCCTCTCATTGGCTACTGTGGTCTACCTGTATCTCACATGGACGTTCAGATACTGGAAGAAAAGAGGCGTACCTTTCGTGGAACCTGTACTGTTATTCGGGAACATCAAAGACAATGTGCTGGTCAAGAAATCGATTGGTGAAGTTTATGAACAAATCTATAAGTAAGTTGCCAGTTCTATCCCGATCTATTGAATTGAAAATGGTTTATTCTTATTGACTACATTCGTTAATAATTCAAATTTTATCAAAAATTTGTATTCGGAATACAATTACCTTCAAAATGAATGTACCAAAAACTAGTTGAACTAATTCAAGTCAAAATGAGTTGTGTTGATATCATAAATCTAACTGATCTAATCTAATCTAACCGTGGGATATCATAAATGTCATGAATATCCCTACATGAATGAGTTGATAGAACTGTTGATAAGTGAGCCAGTAGTCAAATAAAATTATGCTATTCATTATCCCTATAATTTTTCAATGAATTACGAATAAGAATGAATTTCATAAACCAATTCATGAAGTAGTCAATAATGATAACTAAGTTATTTGTTTTGATTGTACAGACAGCTCTACAAGTTCCAATACGGAGGCTTCTTCAGGTTTCGACAGCCGTGCCTTCTGGTGAGGGATATCGAACTCATCAAAACGGTCCTCGTTAAAGACTTCGCCTCTTTTCACGACAACGACGTCCATGTGACCGTGGAGGACGACCCGATGTTGGGCAGGAACCCTTTCTGTCGGCTGGGAGACGAGTGAGTAGCTACTAACATAGTTATAAGAATAATAATAATATATTTATTGTACTCAAATTGATCAATTACATGATATTCAGACAGTCAATAATAATAAAATCCATTAACAATAGACCTACAAGTTACAATCATGAGTGGTTAAAAATCTAGTCAATAGTATAAAAACAATTGCTAGTCAGGAAAGTCTTGAGCGATCTCGTGAAAGAGCTATTGTGGAGACCAAGATTACATTTCTAAACAATACAACAGTTTGACAACATGTTATCTCAACACTACAATACTAGGTCACAACAATAGTATAAATTTTAAAATAAAATAAATCTTCAAATTGAACTTTCAGGATTACTCGATACATATATTATCACTATCATTACTATTATTGTTAATATATTTACTCATTATCATATGATGTTATAAGCCACATGTTTAAGTTAGTAGTTGGTAATTGTAAACTGCTAACCGTTCCAATTTTCTCGGAAGAGGGTTAAAGGAATAAATAAATAAATAAATAAATAAAGCTGCTTCAGGTCATATGGTAATGAGTTGAACAGTAAACTTATTTTCAAGTATATTCCAAATCCTTGATTCTCTCCTCTGCTCAGTGATCATATAACTAATTGTCTGAATTACTACAAATGATTAATTCATTTCTAATTTGTAGATGGAAGACAGTTCGATCTCAACTGACGCCAGCCTTCACTTCTGCTAAAGTTCGGCCTCTCTTTCCACTCATCAACGAAGTGTGCACGAGTATGAAAACTTACCTCGACAATGAAACGTCTGGTAAGTTGGATATCACATTCATTAGCCAATCAAATATCCAATCAGAGTGTCTCCAAATGACCACACATGATATAGTCCCAACTGGCCGACTGGTAAAGCCACGCCCATTTCGAGTCATCAATTGAAATAACTAGGAAAACGCCATATGTGCGTTGTTAGACGAGCGGATAGTAATAGTATGGGTAGTAATGGTTAAAAACTGCTTCGAGTGGTACCGATTTAGCACATTTTATTTTTTTTTCCAATATGGCTGACCCGATCAAGCTGAAAATTTTTAGAAATGTGTACCAAAATGTAATTCAACTTCACGAAAAATTTCATTTTTTTGAAAAAAAAAATGAAAAAAATTTCATTTTTTTGGATTTTTTTTTCCGCTATGTTATTCTAATGGGTATTTTTGAAATTTCTAAAATTCATAAAACAAAAATTTACCGCCCGATAATGCCACAAAACTATGCAGATCTAAGTTAGTTGAGAAACCATATTGTAAAACAGTTTGAAGTTGATAGCTGTAGCCGTTTGACCTGTGGAGAACCGAAAAAAAAAAAAAAAAAACATAAAAACGAACACCAATTTTTTTCAGTATGTCAAATTGAATCCTCGCTAAAGCTCGTCCAAAAAATCATTATTGTGATTTCCTCTTGACTATCCTAATTTTCCTCGTTGTTTCAGCTAGCTGTTACAATATACATTCTTTCGAGGTTTATTTTTTTTATGATTTTGAATGAAAATCAACAACTGGTCCATGTACTTCCAGGAGCTGATGGTTTCGAAGCGAAGGAAATTGCTGCCAAGTTCACCACAGATGTGGTAGCATCCTGCACATTCGGTCTGAATGGCAACTCTTTTACCGACCCTAATGCGCAGTTCCGAGTTATGGGAAGGAGAATTCTTGAGCCTGGTTTCTGGAAGAATATGCAACACATGTGTCTGATATTGACGCCGTCGTTGGCTCGTGTATTCAAATTGAAGTGAGGATCGGCTTGGACCGAAGTTGAGGTGTATTGGGGGAGGAAGGGGGGGGGGGGGGGGGGTCATGAATGAAATGACCGCCGAGCTGGACACAAGCTACAAGCTAAAAGGGGGTCTAGAACCCCGGAGTGAATTTTTTGTAATATGGTCATTTTTAAGTGATTTTTTAGATTCACAAGAAATTTTGGAGTCTAATTATGTATATTCTCGAAGTTATTTCCAATGACTGAAGCATTATTGACATTTTCGAATTTATTCGTGCGATTTCCGCTAGCAAAGAATTTTAGAAATATGGCCATTTTGAAAAAGTTTTTTGTGATTTACAAGTAGTTTTGGAGTCTACTGACTGAATGATTTTTTTGTAATATTTTTGTGTTTTTTGCGCCTATTTTGATGATTCTCTTCTTAATCACGAAGTTCGATATATCATTTACAATACGATCAGTACTAGCAAACGGAAGTAACAGATCAACTTCTTTATCGTCTCCAGGTTCTTTGACGACACAGTTGCCAACTTCTTCCGCAATGTCGTGAAAGACGCAATGAGCTACCGAGACCGTAACAAGGTGACACGGAACGATTTCTTGCAGCTGTTGATGCAACTCAAGGCCAAAGGTCATGTCGAAGGTGACGCCACAGTTGGCGCCCAACGTGATAGTGAGTATCAAAACATTTTAGGGGTGTTTTTTTTTGTGGTAACTGAGAGGCAAATATATTTAAAATAATGTTCAAATACATTTTTATATCATTGCAGAGAATGGGAGATGACATTTTTCAGATGAATGAACCACCATGTTTAGTCTAATAGATGATGAATTTCGATTTTTATTGCTGGACACTTTGCGTGAATCTGAAAACCATACATTTTCAACACCTTATGAGTAAAGATTTCTTTTTTCTGATGATCAATACAGATGATCGTCTGGATCATTTAAGTGCCTCAACATTTTCTGGCTAACTGATGTGCCAGGAATGTTCAGAGCGGGCACATAGCAACAATTTACAAATATTTACCTCCTTCCGTAGATTATACTACAGATTGGATTGACATTTTTCAATAGCTTTGCTAGAATTAGCAATGAGGCTCTAGAAAACACAATAATTGGTTATATAAAGTGAAGATCTAAAGAGTAAAGATGTAGTTCTGTAAGACTGTAATTATCTGAGATTTATCTGAGTTATATCCTTCTTAAAAATATATTTTCATGTTCAGAATTTACCGACGAAGACGTAGCTGCCCACGCAACGACATTTTTCACTGACGGTTTCGAGACATCGTCCACTACCCTCGCGCACGCGCTGTACGAGCTAGCCATGAACCCAGACGTCCTTGAGCGCCTGCGCGAAGAGGTCGACGAGGCTCTCAAGGCCAACAAGGGGGAGTTCAACTACGAGATGATGCAAGATCTTCCTTATCTTGACAAGGTGTTATCAGGTGAGGGGCTGTCCATAAATGATGTCACACAATTTTAGGGTATATCGAACCCCCACCTTGTCCGAGTTGGTCTCAGAGATGATGACCCCCCCCCCCCCTTTAATGATGTCACATTCCAGACAATATTACCCCCCCCCCCACACACCATAGAATTACGCATGCGAATTTGGAAAAACTGGGATTGGGATATTGAAAAAAGTTTTCCTCGATTTCTTAGTCCCCTGAATCCCCTAAAAACCACCTTACCACCTAAACTCTGCATTAAAATACAATTTCATATAAATTATATGGCACCATCTTATTTTCCTGAAAATTGAAAGAAACAAATAATATGTAGTGTAAATGTGGATGTCACATTAGTGTGTACCCCCCTCCCCCCTTGTCGCACATTGTCACGTGGTTGATGACCCCCTCCCCCCCCCGAAATGTGGACGTCATTTATGGACAGCACCTAAATCATAAGAGCCAATGATGACGTTTTGGCCTGAATATCATCCAAATATTCACAAATATAATAATTGTTGTGAGCAAGAACTATCAATAATATTGATGTTGTAGTTCAAGTTATGACAGGGGTCTCTAAACTACGGCCGCCACCACCACCAATCCGGCCCACCATAGTGTGTTTTGATAACATTGTAACCGGCCCGACAAAGTGTGTTTTGATTGAATTCTGAAATTTACAATATGGGTAAATCATACTAAATCATAATCAGAGGTTTTTATTCAATGACCAATTGAGAAACACAATAAATGTGATTTATAATAACTTGAGGAAAAAAATGTTTTCTCCATGTGTCCCAAGGTAGGACAGTGGGAGCATCTTGGTTCAAAACACAATTCCTTGATGGCTCTGGAGTTCAATCCTGATCTTTAATATCAAACTAATAATATAATAATTCAGAATCCATGTTTTTTTCCAGAAACTATGAGAAAGCATCCTCCTGGCGCTTTCCTAACACGTGTATGCACCAAGCCTTATGACTTGCCCACCCCCGGGGGCGGCACTTATCGTGTGGAGGTGGGCACACCTGTTGTTGTCCCGGTACTGGCAGTGCACTACGATCCTAAATATTATCCAGAACCAGAACTGTTTGATCCAGAGAGATTCAGCGAGGAGAATAAGGCACTGAGGGATAAGTATGCTTATCTGCCTTTTGGAGAGGGACCAAGGATATGCCTTGGTAAATATACATGATTTCCTAATTATTCATCAGTCTTAGTTTTTTCAATATTCAATTGAGATGTATAAATAACGACCTAAAATATTTGATCGAAACCCCCAAATTCATAGGTCGAAATGATCATGTTGGGAAGGTAAATCTAAAGCGGTACAATTCCAACATTGGCCTGTACTCCATTCTGGGTCGAGCCATGCGCGAATGGAATAGCCTTCCACGGGCGCAGATGAAGTCTATATCATCTATGGGACAACTCAACGTCTTACTTTCAACACTCGTACTATAAATGAATTTTATTTTATTATCCTTATTTTACTAATTCAATTTTCTACCATTTTTTTTATACTTAGGTTAATTAGGTTATACTTTTAGATTAGTTCATGATTCAACCTCCGGAAATAGAAGCCTCTGTAAAAGGCATTTCCTGGTATTTCCTAAGTTGGAAATAAATAAATACAATACAAATACTGAACATTGAAACATCAAAGTTTTCAATTTAATATCTCCTTCTAGATTTATCCAGGTCTAGGATATAGTTTATTTAGGTGCTTGATTTCGAGTACATAATGTCTACAGTTGAACGACTGTGAACGTATATA
This sequence comes from Brachyptera putata, assembly GCA_907164805.1. Lineage (NCBI taxonomy): Eukaryota > Metazoa > Arthropoda > Insecta > Plecoptera > Taeniopterygidae > Brachyptera > Brachyptera putata. The sequence continues at coordinate 25,825,027 of OU015469.1, read as the reverse complement.
TCTATATAATCAGAAGAGAAATTCTGTCTGCGTTTTGCAGTCGAGCACGCGCGTTGCCACTGAGCCACCAGTGCTGGTAATCCTGATGATGAAATTCAACTTCTCTTGTTTTATTCCAGGTATTAAATTCGCTTTGACACAAACGAAAGCCGGACTGGCAACCATTGTGTCCAATTTTGATTTTAAGCTGAATAAACGTACGATCGTCCCGCTCATTCCGGACCCCAAATCGTTTATACTGTCAGCGAACGGTGGCATCTGGTTGAACTTCTCCAAACGAGCTAAATAATATTATTCGTTAAATATAACCATTGATATATATTATCAAGATACGTTACTCCTGCGACCGACTAGCGACAAATGCTCGTTCCGATCTCGGCGGCCATATTGGACCTTTACAACAATAGCTTCCAAGCAAGGCCTTCTATATTAATACATTGTTGATGTTAGATGTTGTTTTGAAAATGTCCAATATGGCGGAAACTTCCTGGTTTGCAAAGCGGTGTGAAGTTGCTGCCGAGACACAAATATGAACGCCTTCTTAATGTTGAGTAACGTATCTCGGTAATATATATATATATATATATATATATATATATATATATATATATATATATATATATATATATATATATATGGTACAACTGCTGATCGAAGAAACTATAATACTCAAAATATTATCACTGTTGTTATATATTTTTATCTACTATGTCAATTTAGAATTGATTTTATTAATAATGAGAGGAATATTGGCGATTTGAATTAATTTGAACGAATAGCATCAACAATGTTTGAGAAACTGTTGCGTATAAACACCAAACGTACCTAATAAATTGTTTTTACTCTAAATGCTTAACTTGTTTTTTACCGTGCCTTACTCATATCCAGTGGCGTAACAAGTTACGACGCGACAGTAGTGAAAAATGTATAAAAGAGCCCTCTCCTTTATACACATTATTACGAATTTGTATGCAATTCGGATCAGCCGTTCTGAAGAAAATAATGTAATAAATGTTTTTTATTAATCAAATAGATAGAAATTATAGCAGAAAAATGTTGCAATGATAGATTCACGACTCTCCAGATTCGATATTAACCGAATGAAGTATATTTTATCTGAGTCAAGGTGTGTAGAGTTTTCGATCATACTTTATATAAATATTTCGCTCATCTTACAACGTATATATACAAATACAAAAATACAAAAAAATGCAACGTTTAACGAATGGAATTATTCATACCCGCAATACCCGTGGGAAGAATCTATTTGTTGTAGAAAGTCATAGACTTTGCTTATTTGCCAAGGGACCAAAAAATGTATTCTGGATGCAGACAGAAAGATTGCGTCAATTGAAGGACGTTGTGAAAACCATACATATTTTAAATGTGACCTTAAAGAGTAGCTGACCGACAAATGTTTTTAATCTATCACTGAATATCTGGATGTAGTTAAAATGTCGTTTATTTTCGTGTCTGACTGTTCTAATATCATGTGTATATAAAACCCTAATATTGGACGTGTACGTGGTACTTGTCAGAGAAATAAAATAAAATACACTGAAATACTAACAACATTTTCAACCTGAGGACGAGAGCTGAAGTGCTCCCGAAATATTGTTAGTATTTCACTGTATTTTGTTTTATTTCTTTGACAAGTACTACGTACACGTCCAATATTTAGGGTTTTATATCGTTTCTCGTGGTACACTACTTCGTTATTTACTATCATGTATATTGTGACGAAGTTGACTCCGTTATTTACCAATCTTTGTGAATGGTAAAATACCCCTGCAAAATCTGCAATTTGTCGTACGTCTGTGGAGCTGGGTAGCCAATATTACCTATCCAAGGAGTGCCAAATAGGGGTGAGAGAGGGCACCACTAGCGCTATCGAGCTTGAACAACTGTACTTCGGTGATCAGCTGTTTGGAGCTGTTTGGAACATCGGAGCGTCCGGAGTTCGAAACCAAGGGAATGTCCTAGCCAAGGAAACTGGGAGGATGATAACCGTCAATTTCTGGGACTGGAATCTGGAAATTGTCCAACTAGATACATCTGAGCTATGACTACCAATAACGTAACGGGATAAGCAACATGACGTAAGTTATATACTTTCAACATTGGACGTCTTCTCACCAGGATGGAAGCAAAAAATGTGACGCGCTGAAGTGTATATTTTTGAGATTCGCAATTTCAAATCAAAACGTACGCATTCAGCTCGTATTTCAATGTAAAGTACATAGTTGAGTACTTGCATTGTTTCTGTTCTTTCTCGCAGATGTCAAGTAATTAATGCAGTTATCAATTGGTAAATGTGGCAGTATGGCTCTTGACTAGGGGTCCAATGCTTTTACACACGTATTTAAAATTTAGATTGGCTAATTCAAATGAATGTATTCCAACGTTGCTTAATACAATTGGGAAGAGCTGGATTCACAGAGTGCATTACACGTATTACTTTTATGAATCAATGTATAATACTACCAGTAAATTGAGTATGACGGCATCCCTTTGATTCCCGCATGGTGCGAAAGGAAATGATCAAGTTGCTTATCCCGTTACGTTATTGGTAGTCATAGATCTGAGGTTCCAAGCCGACGCCACTCTGACAATCACCTGACAGCGATGTGTACGGTTTGCTTCTCGGCTTTTAGCCTAGTTTAATTATATTTGTTTGGCTCTTTTTATGGGTGGGATAGACTCATTATTTGATACCACGTGGGTGGGTTAGCCTTACTAGCTATGTACTCGGTTCCAGCTTTCTTTACGCTCGTTATGTCTTTGTGTCATCAATATGTATTCAGTTTTTGTTGTCAGTCAACTATCAATAAATCGTTGATACATTTTTTCCTTCTGAATTTTGCCTTGTAGTGTTTTGCTAGTGTCCAATGTCTATTCCCTGTCTATTCCTGAGTAATGATCCCGACGATCTGGGCCTCTTAAAAATTCAGATCGTCACAATATGATGGAATTGGGAACAATTTTTGTCATATATTCTGCGTTTGCCTAGTATTATGATGCAGTCTGTTGTATCACTACACCGTGTTTAAGGTGCCGACTAGACTCGATCAAGGTCCACTGATGGGTGTGTTGTTATCTCTTCAAGGTCGCAGAAGATTCGCTCGCATTCAACAGGTAGACAACAGTAGCAGTACGAATTAGAACTTCGGTAAGCATAATTATTTCAATATACTCTTTACCGGCACATGCAGCGCAGTGGTTAACGCGCTCGCTTCATGTGCTTCGGGAGACGAGGGGAATTCCGAACCCAGTTCGATCCCCGCCGCCGACCATCTTTACAAAGGTTTTTCATGGTTTCCCTCAGTAGTCTAGGCTGATGCTGGGATGGTTCCTACAATAAGTCAGCCATGACCGCTTCCAAAACTATCCTTCCAATTGCCCAAGAACCTTTATTTCATCATCCCATCATCCCATTAATCATCCATTCGACGCCATTAGATCTCAGTTATCATAACAGGGCGTCGTTAAACCCAATATACACACAATCACGTGCTCATTCGTACCCCCGTATAACCCAGCTGTTGGTGGGGTTGTTGAGCAAACAAAAATCAATCAAGCTGCATTTCGAACCTAAGCCACTCGATAATATTATATCATTATTTAAATAAAGCAAATGTTTTTGTTTTTTTAATTCTAGCGCTAATCAATTATAACCTCCTGACTCTTCCATGATTATCGATACAGACACAACGTCACAGGGGTCACAGGGGTCACTTGACCCCCAATAATCATGTGTTGTTGTTCAGGTCTTCAGTCGGCATGTATGTAAACATAAAAAGGCGAGGTTCGGTCTTCCAACCACTCTTCCACATAAACTTGTCCTATAAACTAGCATATTGAAAAGAAGGATTGAAACCGGCACATGCAGCGCAGTCGTTAACGCGCTCGCTTCATGTGATCCGGGAGGCGAGGGTAATTCCGAACCCAGTTCGATCCCCGCCGCCGACCATCTTTACAGGTGTTTTTCATGGTTTCCCTCTGTAGTCTAGGCTAATGCTGTGACGGTTCCTACAATAAGTCGGCCATGACCGCTTCCTTCCCACTATCCTTCCCATTACCCAAGAACCTTTATCTCATCATCCCAACATCTCATTAATCATCCATCCGACGCCAATAGATCTGCGCTATCATAACAGTGCGTCGTTAAACCCAATATAAAAAAAAGAAGGATTGAAAAAATAATAGATCAAATAGGATATTGATATCATAAAATTGTGAAAACTAATAGCAATAAATGGAAAGTAGTGATAAGGGTGAGAGCCAGTTTGACTAGGAGGTGTTGATGGGGGAGGTGAATTGAAATAATAACAAAATAATAAATTGAATGGGATATTGATATAATAAAATTGTAAAAACTAATAGCAATAAATGGAAAGTAGTGATAAGGGTGAGAGGCAGTTTGACTAGGAGGTGTTGATGGGGGAGGTGAATTCATTGAGGGATGAATAAAATGAACCATGGTCGAGTGAGGATTATAGATTTGAGGGAGGAATTCTAGATGATCTGGCGGAGCATGATTTGAGGATTGGGGACAATTGAGTGATTGGGGAGATGATTGTGAATCAACGAACAGAGATGTTTTGGACTACTCGTGGAGAGGGTGAGGAGATAGAAGTGCAAAATTTATAAATGGGCCTTCCCCATTTTTCCGTGTATAGCACTAGGTGCCTCTAATTTACCTAAATATAAATGTGATTAAAGATTTCATTTGCATTTTTCTTATTTTTATATATTCTATTAAAGTAAAGAATAGAACACTATTTATTGCACATAAATTAATTGAATTATTTCACTCACTTATTAATTGCTATTAAAATTCATTGCAAATCTGTCCACAGCATCACTAAAATGAATCCGTCTCTCTCTCTAAGATTGTACCCGCACTGAGTCTCTCGACTATAGTACAGAAAAAATATATTAACATATAAATTATAAGTAACTAGGAAAACGCCATATATGCGTTGTTAGACGAGTGGATAGTAATAGTATGGGTAAAAATGTGTAAAAACTGCTTCGAGTGGTATACCAATTTAGCACATTTTATGTTTTTTCTTCAAAATGGCTGACCCGATCAAGCTGAACATTTCCAAATTTGTGTATCAAAATTTAATTCAACTTCATACAAAATTTCATTTTTTTGGAAAATAAAAATACTTCCTTTTTTCCGCTGTGTTATTCTAATGGGTATTTTTGAAATTTCCAACATTCATAAAAAAAATTACCACCCGATAATGCCACAAAACTATACAGAACTAAAGATGAGGAACAATACTGGAAAATAGTTTTAAGTTGATTGCTGTAGTCGTTCGCCCTGTAGAGAACCGACAAAAAACATAAAAACAAAACAAAAAAAAAACATAAAAACGAACAACAAATTGTTTCAGTATGTCAAATTGAATCCTCGTTAAAGCTCGTCTAATAAATTATAATTCTAGCAAATAACGTCAGTGTCAGTGGCCCCCTACAGTAAATTTACCCCTGAGTCCTTGTACCACTGCTCCACCTGCACCGCCGATATTACACCACTGCCCTCAATAATGTAGTCTATGAACACCGATTCAGTTTTCTAATTGAACGATTATTTTCTGATGAATGATTTTCTTGATCAGTCAAGTTGGTATTAATATGACGTACTTGCCAGCTGCATGTGTATCGAATTGACCTTGACTCTCATTGCATCGATTAAGCTCGTTTTGTCGAGTTATGAATGATTAGTAATCCGAGAAGATACTGTATTAGTTCAGTGCTGACATTGTAACAGTGGGTGATGGAACGAGTAGCACAGTGACATACTGAATTCCAGAATTGGTAAGATTTAATTAGAAGAAAAAAACCTTTATTGGTACCTGACTACATTGGAAAACGGGATTATTATTATTATTATTATTTTATTTTCTTACAAAGGATTTATACATTCAATGATTATAATGTAACATGTATGGAAAGTCAATTGATAAGTAAAACTCAATCTCACAGTTGAAACAATTACACAATTATTAAAATTCATTCATTAATAATCAATCGTTCATTCTATTATATATTACACACATGCATCCATACATCATCACATGGTCGGATAAAAATAAAAAGTTAAAGAATACAAATTCAAAGATGATAGTTAATTAAAATCATGCTAATACATTTGATAAATAGCTTTAATTATAAAATTAATTCATAGATGCTAAAAATCGATATAAAAAATACATAGATTGTTGGAGAAATAGATTAAAAATATTACATATTAGTACATAAAAAACTGATCGAATAGAAAAAAATAGGATTGAATAGGATTGAATAAAATATTAAAGGTATTTAGTGATTACAAAATTAAAAAGTGATGTAGTGAAACGTTAATTATAAACAAATGATTTCTTAAAATTTTAACAGAGTCTTAAACAGCTGACATTCCAATTCGATATTTCGAAAAGTTACTCATGAAAAAAGTTACTACTAAGTTACAATGAAAAAATTATAGAAATTAAATAATAGGCAAAACCTGAATATGCTTTATCTTATAAGGTTTTTGGCAATCTTTTCTTGGTAGAGCCATTCGTCTCTGGAACGATCTCCCCCAAGAAAAAATGGAAACCTTACCAAAATACTCTGCTTTCAACACTATGCTATTAAATCTCTAGACCCACATTACAAAATGACACTTGACTACTTTTTGCTTTTTTTCCTTTTTTTTCTTTTTTGCTCAACTCAAATTTTTATAAACTGTACACTCAAACTGAAAATTCGCCATTGTTAAAATGAGAACTAGTATTTAGAATAACTGCCACCGGACCAATGGTCAAAAGCTGTAATTAAATAATGTAATGGAATAAATGAATACTTTGTTATGATGTGTCTCAAAAGTGGTTGAACCGATTTGACCCAAACGTATATGCTCATTTTGTCACTTGACATGCAAAATGGTTATGAAAGGTCAATAACATATCATATCAAAGGAAACACACAAGTAATCAAAACACGCGACAAAGCATGCAAATGAGGATAAATGAATACTTCCCAGCAACCCCTAAACGCAGCCCGCAGAGCAGCGGTCGCGCCAGCACCGACTGAAACGCAACCCGCAGAGCAGCGGTCGCGTTAGCACCGACTGGAAGGAAACCGCACTACTTGTGTGGCGGTCGGTCTTCATGGTTTAATTGGCATATTCTACTAATACAACAATAATTTTTGGAGTTGATTTCACATTTTTTTTTGTACAGCTCTCAGACAAAATAATTGGTTTGCAACCCTACTTCATTTATCTCGGCATCCTCGCACTTCCCTCGCTTAGGTTTGGTTAGCTTAGGTTAAAAACACACATAACAACAATGGAAATACACAGATGTACCAAAACCAATCATAACCAATTCCTATAGTCTATAGCCTCTTGGAGCTAGCTCACGAAATGTATTAGGTGAGGGTCCAGAAACTCACACCAATCCGTACGATTCGTATGGATGCGTCTACACTTACACTTGGAGCCCATATTACCAATAATAAAAATGTATTAATTAAGCTAATTAATCAATTGCAGTACAAAAATAAGATTGGTAACCAAGGGTAATAACAAGCTAATCCACTAATTATCGCTTAATCAACAAATTTATTATTCGTAATACCGGGCCTTAGTGTCCGATTAAGTGAGTGCATGCACGGTGCTTTTAAAGATAGATAAATTCATCCCATCTCTCCTAATTCTCTTCTAATTTTACATTTTCATTATCTTTCCAGAGTACAACAATGGCATTGATAACGTCATGCGGCTGCGTGGATCTGGTAATCGTTGGCCTCTCATTGGCTACCGTGATCTACCTGTATCTCACATGGACGTTTAGCTACTGGAAGAAAAGAGGCGTACCTTTCGTGGAACCTGTATTTTTTTTCGGGAACATCAAAGACAATGTGTTGGTCAAGAAATCGATTGGTCAAGTTTATCGAGAACTTTACAAGTAGGTGGTTTTGTTTTATATTATTGTTAGTTAAAGAGTCAATAGGAGTCGATTAGGTGGTAATATCAGTTTTTTGGGGATAACTTTGAACGGTATGAGATATAAAAATTCTGATATAGAGGAAAGAGATATTTTCAATACCTTCAAGACGGTGTAAGTAATAACTATTTATTTCATATTGCATAATTGTCAGGCGTATACGGTTGAAAAATGTGTATTTTTAAATTTTTAATTGTATACGGCTGACAATCAGGCAATTTGAGATAAATATATATGACATACATTATTTTAAATGTGTCGAAAATATCTGTGTAACGAGGAAACCGAGATATTTCCAATACCTTCAAGATGGAGTAAGTAATAACTATTATTATCAAATCGCCTGATTGTCAGGCGTATGCGCTTTGTAGCATCTTGAAGGTATTGAAATTATCTGTGGTTCATCGTTTTCAGAATTTCCATATCTCATACCGTTCAAAAGCCATCACCAAAAAACTAATATCCCGCTAGACCGACTCCCATGGACTCTTAACTAGAAAATCACTCTACACTTCAGTTTATTTAACTAAACACTCTGTTAATTCCCACAGTAAACTGGAAGGTTACCAGTACGGAGGCTTCTTCAGGTATCGGAATCCTTGCGTTCTTATCCGCGACATCGAGCTCGTGAAGACAGTCCTCGTGAAAGACTTCGCCTCGTTCCACGACACGGACTGGAATGTGACGATTGAGGACGACCCGATGTTTGGCAGGAACCCTTTTGTCCTCAGGGGCGAGGCGTGAGTACTATTCATTAGGAAAACGCTGTACATGCGTTGTGAGCAGTGGTGCTGTCGTGAAAATAACGTTAGGTGCACCCCAAAATTTCGCAAAAAGATCGATATGTAATGTAAATAGCAGTCAATGCGATTCCTAATTGGTGGTGGCATGGGGGTCCCAATTGGGCCCCCCACAACGCCCCGCAGGGAGTTTTTTCGAAAATGGTTCTTTTAACAATTATATTCAGTAAGTTTTGGTATTTGTAATTATACACGTGGCTGGTAAATGATTAGATATGAAATAACAGATTACCAGCGCCCTACGCCGCCCTGCCTCCGCTTCAAAATTGGTTGCAGGGCTAAGCCCTGCCCCCCCAAAAAGTACCAGGGCGCCGCCCTGGACCACCCTGGCCCCACTGCATGCCTGGTTGTGAGATGAGCATAGAAGTATGTTAATCTAGAATGATGTCAGCTAAATCTGAATCTACAGGCCGTGGATTTCTACAATTGTTTAATAACCTTATATTCATACTGCCTGTTGCAATACAACTTGGTACTAATATTCAATGAAATGTATACTTCTATAGCGTTTTCTTCATTATTTCTCATCCGACTACAGTAACATTTTTAGTTACATTTTAACAATTTTAGAGCTTTAATAGAATATTTGTTTCTCAATTATTTTCCCTCCTGGTTATTTTTATGGGAATTTCCAAACTTTCGAGAAAACCGTCCAAATGGTTCTCCTGAAGAACAATTTCAACCTATCATGGTTTCAGACCAATATTCAGAGAAAAGTTTCAAGTCGATTAGTATTTTTACCTCATGTGTATGCCGTCGCAACACTAAAAACAAAACATGAAAACGAAGCCCGTATTTTTTGGCGAGTGGAATTGAAGTCTCCGCTACGTTCATCTAACAATCCAGGTTTTGTCAATCAACTCCTATTCTGAGAGTTAAAGCAACCAAATAGCTTTGTTAGTCATGGTGATAACTGCTTCTAACTCCCAGCTGAATAATTGCAACATCTAACTGTTTCGTGCGAATTTGTACAATAGCAATAAATTATAAATATATAAAATAACTGATCTGTAACTTTCCTTCACTTTTGATTGTAGATGGAAGACAGTTCGATCTCAACTGACGCCTGCCTTCACTTCTGCTAAAGTTCGGCCTCTCTTTCCACTTATCAACGAAGTCTGCACGAGTATGAAAACATACATCGATAATGAAACAACTGGTAAGACTTTTGGAAAACAATGTTCATTAGTTGCACAATAGAGGATTCAAACAATGGCGAAGATGCACTGCACGGTTGTGTCGTGAAAATATTATTCGCATCTCAAAGTTTCATCAAAATGATAAATTTATGACTATATATATATCTTTGAAAGTTGGAGGGGGGCTAGCTCAACAATTGCGACCAAAATGACAGCTAATTTTAACAAAGTGGGTTTCAATAGCAAACAACGAGACAAATTGAGTCTTGCAATACCTTTTTCTTGCCCCCATCCCCCTTGCCCCCCCTTGGCCAAAGGTTGGGGGGAGGAGGGAAATACCCCCCTGCCCCTCCTCCGGTTTCGATGCCAGTGTACATATTCATCGAGTAAAGAATGTGCCATAGTACACATGGTTGCCAAAGACACATAGTAGAATCAAATAGAATTTAATTTCCAAAGAAAATCACACAAAAGTCAATATGGAAATAATGCCAACATAAATGATTAGTGAAAAAATGATGGTAGAAAGTAGTGAGAATATTTTTTTTCCTCAGTGCAGTGTATGAAGGTCTTATGAAACCACTGTGTACATTTTGTGCATCCATGTAACTTCCATAGTGTGGGAAACAGTTACCGAAAATGTGCACACTCAACATTGTCGGTATCGGGCTATTGGTTCAAGTTTCTAACCAATGTCTGTTTCCAGGAGTTGATGGTTTCGAAGCGAAGGAAATTGCTGCCAAGTTCACGACAGATGTGGTAGCATCCTGCACATTCGGGCTGAATGGCAACTCCTTTACCGACCCTAATGCAGAATTCCGAGGAATGGGAAGAAGAATGCTTGATCCGAATTTATGGAAAAATATGCAACAAATGTGTGTTATTATGACTCCGACAGTGGCCAAGTTCTTCAAGTTCAGGTATAAGGACGCCATTACATAACATATCGATGGTGGAAGTCAGAATGTCATAAGAGCCATTTCGAATATTGTCCACAGCAAGTTAAAAACGTTTAATAAATTCGAACTTGAAAATATAATCTTCAAAATTTTTGTGTGATATTCGTGCATACGTTTACAGATAGTTACAAATTTTCATGAAAATTCATCAAGTTTTCACGATTTTGTGTTTTAATCGGGAAATATCACAGCATATTTGGCGCTTACGACATATTGTGTTGGCGCTTACGACAATATGTACAGAATCCTTGTCGCTTACGACACAATCATATTGGTGACCACGCCTAATGTAGTGACACGCACTTTGCATGAAGATAACCTTCAAAAATTATTGTATATCATGAGAAAAAGAGATAAAAAATTTGGTGATTTATATCTGTGATATCACTCTGATGGGATATTTTTGCCATGTGGGCGAAATCAATGCGTGTACATTAATTGAATTTACAGAATATTTTGGCTTCTTTTCATACTAACCTCTCACTCAACTCACAGCACATTTGCTGCGTTAAACAGGTTAAACAGTATATCAGTACCACGCGTTAAACAGCAGTATATCGTCTCCAGGTTTTTCGACGAGACAGTTACCAACTTCTTCCGCAATGTCGTGAAAGACGCAATGAGCTACCGAGACCGTAACAAGGTCACCCGAAACGACTTCTTGCAGCTGTTGATGCAGCTCAAGGCCAAAGGTCATGTCGAAGGTGACGCAACAGTTGGCGCCCAACGTGATAGTGAGTATCAAAACATTTTAGGTTCAGAGCTACGTAATAAGTTGTTGGTTATTGTTTGATTTATTGCTTATCATGCTTATCAGTGGTGTAGATATTGGTGGTGCAGTGGCACAAATTACCTCTAGGGAGGGGCACACTGAGACCAGCGTTATTTGCTAAAATTATTATTTTTAATTTATATATATCTAATTTTTTTTTCGGACTATGAACAAGAGACTCAATGCGGGTTCAATCCTATCGATTGAAGCTGAGAGAGCAAGAGGGATTCATTCAAGTGATGCTGTAGACATTTTCGCTGAGTAAAGAGCAAGGTGAAGGAATTATAAAGCAATCAATGAGTGAATGAAATAATTACAATTATTCATGTGCAATGAATAGTTTATTACGTTGTTTTACAGAATGAATAAAAATAACAAAAATTCCAGGAAAATTTGAATCACATTTATTTTGAAGTAAATTTAGAGGCACACAAGGGATTTTCGTGTCTTGAGGCAAATATGGGGAAAAAAAGATGGAGGGCCCATTTATACATTTCGCACTCCTGTATCATCCTACCCTGTTACGCCACTGATGCCTATATTAATTTTCACAAAAAATTGTTTACCTTCAGAGTGATAGACCTAGTTATATCGAGGGCTGTCACTCCTTATTTTTTATCCTTTGTATAATGATGAACTTTGCACCTGCTGTCATTGGAAGAAGTGAACATTGCCTGAGAGACTTGGTTCAAAGTGAAAGATATCAACATCCGTGTGGTTGGATTATTCCTAATACCAGTGTTGGTAGTGTCCGGATATATCGCAAAAACAGTTTATATTGTGTTCAGGACTTTCGACGACTGAAGACTTTTATCTGCGGCGAAGATGTGTGGTCACAGACAGCGTAGACCTGGTGCCAAAGTTCGTTGCTTTAATTTAAAATAATAATTAAATGGGGTGTTAAGATCGCCCTTGTGGTGCCCCGTCCAAACGATCCTACTCTCATCCTTAGCCTTAATTGGGGAACAATGATTTTGTATCAAGTTTCGATGTTATTAAAAAAAAAAAAAACTTCAGAGACCTACACTATGCAGTATTTTTTCTCAATTCCATAGAATTCACCGACGAAGACGTAGCTGCCCACGCAGTAACATTCTTCGCTGACGGTTTCGAGACATCGTCCACTACCCTCGCGCACGCGCTCTACGAGCTAGCCATGAACCCAGACGTACTTGAGCGCCTGCGCGAAGAGGTCGACGAGGCTCTCAAGGCCAACAAGGGGGAGTTCAACTACGAGATGATGCAAGATCTTCCTTATCTTGACAAGGTGGTATCAGGTAAATTCACAATTGTGATTAATTATAAGAGCCCATGATGCATTTGCTGTGCGTTTGTTTTGGGCGTAACCGCCATTACCTAATGGGAGTAATAAGTAGGGTTCATGTGTTTCGATCTGAAAATATGTTCAATATGCATACAGAAAATCCCAAAAATGATATTTCAATATTGTTCCAATGATGTTAATGTGTGCTATGGTACAGATGGAGGCTGAGGGGTAGATATATGTTGCATCACATGGTACTGAGTTCTTAAATTCGTAGATCAATCTATACTCCTCAACCTCCATCTGTACCATTACACAACCGTCAATATCATTGAAAGATATTCCTCGCGTTAGCTCATATATGGTAAGAGCATATGTGTATCAAGCATGAGGTCCGGGGTTATTTAATTAATACATTCTTGAATTATATATATATATGTGTGTGAATATTGACTCGATATTATTGGTGTACTTATGAATTAATTCTAATTTGAAACCTCTATTTCACAGAGACAATGCGAATGCACCCTCCTGCTTCCTTCTTGTCTCGCATGTGCACCAAGCCGTACGACCTGCCCACCCCCGGGGGCGGCACGTGTCGCGTGGAGGTGGGCAAATCCGTCATCGTGCCTGTACTGGCGATACATCATGATCCCAAATATTATCCAGAACCAGAACTGTTTGATCCAGAGAGATTCAGCGAGGAGAATAAGGCACTGAGGGATAAGTATGCTTATCTGCCTTTTGGTGAGGGACCAAGAATATGCCTAGGTAAGCACAAATTTTAATATAGAAATAAATAAGAATCCTACTCATTCCAATAGTCGGGTTAGTGGTTTATATATGATAAAGCAAAATATTGTGCAGATTACATTCACTGTGCTGTGCTCGCCAGGCACAACACATCCTCAACATCCTCTAGTTCCCCTCTCCATCAAGCTCTCTTCATACATCCCTATCTTGTATCTCCGTCCTTCACTCTCCTCCACGATTCTCTACTTTCTCCCTCATCCCATCCTACCACTTCTTCCCATCTTTTCACGGAATGAAATGATATAAGTTGTAACTCATTGATCTCGGGATAAAGATATATCATGTAAGATCTGTTGGCCTATTTCGGAGATTACTCCAGAATCTTTGATTTTTTCTTCTTCCTTTGATATTTAGTATTTATTTTTATATTTGGATTTTGGATTCTAGAGGATGTCACTATTGTAGTATTGTGTTATATTGTGGTATATTCACAATCTTTAAAATAATATCTGTTTATTTAACCAAAATACTCTGCTTTCAACACTATTTTATTAAATCTCTAGACTCACATTCCAAAATTACACTTAACTCATTTTTTTTCTGTTTTTACTTATTTTCCCTTTTTGCTCTACTCAAATTTTTATAAACTGCTTACTTGAACTAGAAATTCGCCATTGTTAAAATAAGAATAGTATTTAGAATAAAAATGGTCAAAAGCTTTCATGAAAAAATAAATAAAATAAATAAATAAACAAAGAAACTTTGGACTTTTGTAAAAAATACGGGAATAAATACACCATCTGTGATTATTCATCATCATTATTTTTCTCATTCATGCCGAGTCATTCATAATTCGAGTAATTATACTAATAATTGGTTTTATTGTAATACTAATTACATGTAATACATAATATTAATTACTAATTACTAATACATGCAGCGCAGTGGTCAACGCGCTCGCTTCATGTGATCCGGGAGGCGAGGGGAATTCCGAACCCAGTTCAATCCCCGCCGCCGACCATCTTTACAGAGGTTTTTCATGGTTCCCTCTGTAGTCTAGGCTAATGTCGGGATGGTTCCTACAATAAGTCAGCCATGACCGCTTCCTTCCCATTACCCAAGAACCATCATCCCATTATCTCATTAATCATCCATCCGACACCATTAGATCTCAGTTATCATAACAGTGCGTCGTTAAACCCAATATATATATTTAAAAAAAAAACGTATTCAACTACCTTTATATACATTTTGTATCCCATATTTTGTTATTCTGTGTCTTATAGCAACGATCCATCCAAACGCAGAATCTTATTTTTATAAATAAAAGAATATAAAAATGAAAGAATATAAAATGATAACGGAAAGACAGAATCAATTTGTCTGCTCGGCGGGAAGTGGTATATCCTGGAGCGACAAAACGGTCAATAATGACATTTTTCCGGACACGTTTGATCGTCTCTTCTCGAACGCTTTAATCAGATCGGAATCGACAGTTTGTTAACCACATCAAACACTCTCTGTCGTGTAGAAAAGTTCCCGTCGGGTTTCTTTAGATGTTATCGTTCTGTTATAGAGGTCAAATGTCCGCCTGGGGAGTGGAAAGGTCATTTAGAATGACAGTTTCTATTATATACCTTATACTTTATTATATATATATATATATATATATATATATATATATATATATATATATATATATTTATTTAATCATTTGTTTATATATATATATATATAGGCTATATATATATATATATATATATATATATATATATATATATATATATATAGGCCTATATATATATATATACATATATACATACACATATACATTATTACCGGCACATGCAGCGCAGTGGTTAACGCGCTCGCTTCATATTTTCGTTATTTCGTCATGTTTTCCTTTCCGATGGTTTCGTTAATTATTTCGATTTTATTTATCTTTTAGTTGTTTTATTATATTCTTCTGTGTATTTTGTATTGATTACTATCCTGTTTACTATGGCTTCAGGGACCAATAAAGGCATTTCATTTTCATACTTTTGTTATATACCGTACCCTTAATTAAATTAGTTTTATGATATTTCAGGATTTTCTTGTAATCAATTTTGTATCACTTTAGAAAAACCATTGTACTTCCATGTATTGATTTTATTACGCTGTGCCATCTTGGTATCCCGCATAGCGGACAGCCGTAAATAAATGACATTCTCTCTCTATATATAAAAGTAAATATGAAAAAATATAAATGTAGGTTACATGGTGAAAGATTATGATACGAATAAGTGTATACATAGGTATATAGCAATATACCCTTTGAAGCTAAAATCCTATCAAAATCATGAAATATAACTACCCAGACTTCAAAATTCTACAAACAAACTAGTAATAGTGCCCCCTAGCGGCTATGAAGCGTACTGTATAAACTGCAACATTCTAGCGTGATTTTAATCTACGTTTATTCACTATTTTCAGGTATTAGATTCGCTTTGACACAAACAAAAGCCGGACTAGCAACAATTGTGTCCAATTTCGATTTCAAACTGAATAAACGTACGGTCGTCCCGCTCATTCCGGACCCCAAATCGTTCATACTGGCAGCAAATGGCGGCATCTGGCTCAATTTCACGAAAAGAACACAAAAATAATAATTGTATTCAATTCAGTTCACTTTATACATGATTACATAACAAGCATGACCCTGATGTTACCATATCCCAAATAACCTTACTGTTGGTGGGGTTATTCACCAAGCTTTGATCAGTAGTGAAACTAAAAGTTAGTAGCCAGCTGTATTCTGATTGTTTACTCACTTACTATAGTTATCAATATATACAGGGGAGTCGGAACGTTTCAAAGTTGGGGGGGGGGGGGGGGGGGGGGGGGCAAGCTCAACAATTGCGACCCGCGGAGGAAGGAAGTATGGGGTGCCACATATTCAATAACATTTGGGTATTTTTCAGGACAGTAGGAAAAAATACTGAAAATACCAAGATGCTGGGTTGGTATATGTACGATTTTATCTATCTATATAGGCCTACATCTTTCCTTCCTTCTCTTTCTTTTTTTCTTTCTTTCCTTCTCTCTTCCTTCTTTTTTTCGTCTTTTCTATTTCTCGTCTTCTCAAATTGTGTCTTGCAAGACCTTTATCTTGCCCCCCCTTGCCCCCCTTGGCCAAAAGTTGGGGGGGGGGTGCATCACCCCCCCCCCGGTTCCGACGCCAGTGAAAAAAAAAAATATATATATATATATATATATATATATATAAATATTGTATCATGTTATCCTGCAAACTTGAACTACTGGTACTCATGTTGTGTATAAAGATATAAAAAAATCAGTTCACCCAACGTTGACTTAAGATTTATCCCCACTCTTGTCTCCACCTTCCCCACACCCTTACCATGCAGTACCGTCAATCACCGAAAAAAAATCTCATAAAATATTCAAATACAATGGGCTAATCCCGTTGATTCCTTTACATGATTTGTTTTCACAGCCGTTTGTCCTGGAAAGATCTAGCTACCATGTGAACTGAGACGTTAAACAACGTTTGATGTATAGACACAGACCGACCTAATGGCGCGAGAACGTCTGCGCATCGAACCGGAAGTTTACTTTGACTGATTTCTTGGAAGCTCATTATTGCATTGAATGTACATAATGTCGTAAATGTATCAAACGATTTTGTCGTTTATGTGCACTTCTCTGGGCAAAGACTATTCATTTAGGTTTAATTTGTCTTCGAAGAGAAATGTCTGATCTGTTATAGAATCTATTAGTATTCTCCTCAATACGATATAAACGATGAAATCGGTATGACATTTTACGATTGTATATATTATATATACCTTCGAATATCAAATGTCAACCATTTGTGCTGTACGTTTCAACAAAATGCCATGTATGCACACACACATATATATATATATATATATATATATATATATATATAATTATATATATATATAAATATATATATATATATATATATATATATATATATATATATATATATATATATATATATATATAATATAAATGATAATAAGTCACTTTTCGGTGATTTGCCCTTCCTTGAAACAACTGGTGGCTCTAAAAAAAGCCTTGTGTTTCGACGTTTCGGCTGAAAACGTTCAGCCATCTTCAGGAGTCGTTGTGGTGTGGTGGCCGGCAATCCACACCACAACGACTCCTGAAGATGGCTGAACGTTTTCAGCCGAAACGTCGAAACACAAGGCTCTTTTTAGAGCCACCAGTTGTTTCAAGGAAGGGCAAATCACCGAAAAGTGACTTATTATCATCTTCCTCCGGCCCTCAAAGTCTACGCTACAACATATATATATATATATATATATATATATATATATATATATATATATATATATATATATATTTATATATATATATATATATTTATATATATGACTTCGGTTTGTTGTAAATGATTTCAGAATGATTATTTGCTGCTATAAATCACTTTGTACTTTCCTGTCTTGCTCAAAGTCAAAGGTTAATGTCACAGAAAGCTCTACGAGTTGCTTGAAATGAAAAATAAAATGAGAAAAAAAGGTTATTCAATTTTAACGAAGAGAAGTCTCAGAGATCCTGTTACGTACCACAATGTACTGAGTTTTTCATCTCGGTTAGCGAATAGTCAAAGCGTCGACATTCGTGTCAAGTTCTTGAAAACATCACTTCGTTAATGAAACTCTAGAATAGACTCAAGCTGTCTCGCTGTACTCTCTTTTCACGGTTAAGAGTGCATGGGGTAGATCAGAGAACTTATAAGATGAGCTTTAGCGAGGATTCAATTTGACATTTTGAGAAAAATTTGTGCTCGTTTTTTGTTATTTTTTTTTTTTCATGTTTTTTTGTCGGTTCTCCACAGGTCAAACGGCTGCAGCTATCAACTTCAAACTTTTTTTCAATATGGTTCCTCATCTAACTTGGATCTGTGTAATTTTGTGGCACTATCGGGTGGTAATTTTTATTTTCATGAATTTTAGAAATTTCAAAAATACCCATTAGAATATAGCACAGCGGAAAAAAAGAAAATATTTTTATTTTCCAAAAGAATAAAATTTTGCGCGAAGTGAATTTACATTTTGATACAAATTTCTGAGAATGTTCAGCTTGATCGCGGCAGTACTATCAACTTTTTATATCTACTAGATTTTCTTCAAAATGTTCCATTATGTTCTCATCACCCGTCAGTTCAATATATATATACAGACTTTGCATACATTATCAATTAACGGATCTAAAAACGTGCCAAAAACCTTCACAAACATAATGAATGACATTCCAATACAGAAATGACAGTGACAATATGTGACATACTTATAACTGTCACAAATCTGACAGTATGCACAAAAATAGAAATAAATAATCACACAATTTAAATCTATTATTCATCTATACCCCTGGGGTTACCTAGTTTTTTTGAATAGCATTTTTATATAAATTTACATAACGTTCGTTCATTATTATATTTTAACTAACCTTGCCCCTGGCTAATTATATCACTAAAATATCTATATACACTATGACAATGACAGTGTAATAATATTTCCGGAACCAGAAGTGATGTTAGTGTATAGAGTTATTATTCTGTGTATTTATAATAGGCGGAAGTAGCCTAGTTAAACTGGCCTACTAGATTTGTGTTTTCAACTTCAGTTACAGGTGTTATTGTTGCATATAGGTTGTGCATGTGCACTGGCAAGATGGTTTGTGTTTATGTTGTGTTTTATTTTGTGTTTATTGTCTTGTTATTATGTGACGTTGTGATTGAAGTAAGAGGTTGTGCTAGTATGAAGAATTATCAAGAAAAGGTAATTAAATTTCGCTGTTTTCTTCATAATTTACATATTAATTTATTCATTACAGATTGTTCATAAAACAGGTGGTAATGTTTACTATACGTAATGAAATTACAGTCAAACATACTCGATATAATTATAGTTCATTTTTTTCTTAAATCACCAATCTTCGTTATGTTCTTGATATCTTCTCCCAATTCATTCCATTCCCGCGTCGTTCTTTGTATAAATCCATATTCACCTACTTCCATATACTTCCATATTCACCATATTTACTTTTATAGTCATTTAATTCATTGAATTCGTAATTCATTATACTTTTGCACATTCCTTACAGTATATATATATATATATATATATATATATATATATATATATATATATATATATATATATATATATATAGACCAACTTGTATGGACTTGTGTTAATATTCTCCGCTGTTTTCATTTCAGAGAGATACTTTCAAAACCGATTCTGGAGTGGCTATAATAGATCTCATATTCGACGATCCCTTTGACATGTTTAACGGCTGGCTTAACGAAGCAATATCGTTTAACGTGATGATGCCAGGAGCGTTCACGTTCGCCACATCAACTCAGTAAGTGTGTTCATGTTCATTTTAATTATAATAGTTATATTAGCTGTTTTGATCACATTGTTGTGATAGTATATGGAAGTAATAAGAGTCAAGAGTTTAATGAGGGGAAGGGGGGGGGGGGGGGATGAGGATATAGGAAGGATATGTTGGGAAAATATAAAGGAATTGAATATTAACAATTTCAATTGTGTGTGTGTGTGGGGGGGGGGGGGGGGGGGGGGGATGGTCAAATGATTGCACCTTAATAGTCCATGGGAGTCGATTTAGCGGTATATCAGTTTTTTGGTGATAACTTTTGAACGGTATGAGATATCGAAATTCGGAAGAAGAAAAAAAACACAGATATTTTCAATACCTTTAGGGCGGTGTGAATGATAACTATATGTATCTCATATCACACAATTGTCAGGCGTATACGGTAAACATTTTTGTGTTTTTAAGCGTATACGCCTGACAATCAGGCGATTTGAGATGAATAGTTATTACTTACACCATCTTAAAGATATTGAAAATATCTGTGTTTCCTCGTTTTCAGAATTTCGATATCTCATACCGTTCAAAAGATATAACCAAACAACTGATATGCCTCTAAATCGACTCCCACGGACTCAATTCCTCGCACTAACTAGCGGACTAGTCCTTGCTTGTATCCTTGATCCGTGTGATTCAGGCTGACACGTGTTCTTGTTGTCCAGTGAAGGTCGGGTGAGCGCCAGGACGATCATGTTGAGGCGGGTCGAAGAAGACGGCTTCGTGATCCTGACCGTCAAAAACAGCATGAAAACAAGAGACATAGTAAATATAATAATGATATTTTATTCAATAGCCCAGAAGTCAATTTCTTCACATTTCATTTTGATATATATAAAAACCCCACAAATAGAAAAAGGAATAAATTTCGTTGTTTACAGAATTTCGATATCTCATACCGTTCAAAAGTTATCTCCAAAAACTTGATTTTCCTCTAAATCGACTACCATCTTCAAGCTACTATAATAGTGTGGGGAAACTAGCTTTCCTTCCAGCATTGAATACAGAATTGAACCATTTGTTTCCTTTATATGACAATAATATGACAAGATTCATTCACCACTATCTTATTGCTAACGATCCCACCAACAGCTAGGCTATACGGGGGTACGAACAAGCAGGTGACAGTGAAACTATGAAGCGATGATAAGTGGAAGAGGACGGTTACAAAAACCCATGCTTTATGTGGGACTCGAACCAGCATCATCGATTTGTTAGCTGTGAACTTTGCCATATATATATATATATATATATATATATATTCGAAAATAGACCCATCATCCTACATCGATAGCGCGCGGGTGTCTCCTGCCTTCATCTTTCGCGGCCACTGTTACTTCACTTAGCTCATTTTTCTCAGTGTAAACGGTGACATTACGTTCTACTACCAGACCACTAATTGTTCTTCTAATCTATCTGGTAATAGTTGATAAACTGTTATAGAGTCAGAAGATGAGTTAATGTATTAACTTTGTTTCGTTTACTCAACTGAAACTCTACGAGCGTACGTTTCTGATCAATTAGATTACACGTAATATCACGGGAGTTTCGATTTGTGGTATGTTCATGCAAAACATCACTCTATACTCGAATAGCATATGCATGCATATATATATATATATGTATATATATTTATGGTAAGTCTATCTTTGCGGAAATTTGCCCTTCTTTGATGAGTGTTGTTGGTTCTGGAAAGAACCCTTCTACTCGACGTTTCGGCGAAAAACTGTTCGCCATCTTCTGGAGTCGTAATTCTTGTCTCGTGGAAGTCCTTGAATCGAATCATTGAGTCCTTGAATCTTGGTTCTTTTCAGAACCAACAACACTCCTCAAAGAAGGGCAAATTTCCGCAAAGATAGACTTACCATCAACCACCGGCCCTCAAAACTTCAGACACCACATATATATATATATATATATATATATATATATATATATATATATATATATATATATATATATATATATATATATATATATATATATATATGTATATATATGGTGAGTCTATCTTTGCGGAAATTTGCCCTTCTTTGTGGAGTGTTGTTGGTTCTGAAAAGAACCCTTCTACTCGACGTTTCGGCGAAAAACTGTTCGCCATCTTCTGGAGTCGTTTTTGACTCGTGGAAGTCCTTGAATCGAATCATTGAGTCCTTGAATCTTGGTTCTTTTCAGAACCAACAACACTCCTCAAAGAAGGGCAAATTTCCGCAAAGATAGACTTACCATCAACCACCGGCCCTCAAAACTTCAGACACCACACACATATATATATATATATATATATATATATATATATATATATATATATATATATATATATATATATATATATATATATATATATATATATATATATATATATATATATATATTAACATACACACACACACACATATGCTTTTTGAGTTAATAGGTCTACATACGTTAATACATACCCCCAATTAACCTAGCTTTGGGGTGGGGTATTTAACCAAAACGTAAATCCAATACATCCGACTAGCGATTGATGTTTCAAAATTGTTTTTTCCCATCCTTTTCAATTTTTTATTTTAATAACATCGAAACTTGATACAAAATCATTGTTACCTAATTGTATTGTTGAAAAAATTCATTTTCCACTCCTTTGATATATTTGCGAATGTTTGACATTTGATCAAAAAGTTAATTTCTGGAAATAATTTGTGAAATATTTGTGTTCGTAATAGTCTATCTCGATTTCGTTCAACAATATTAGGTTTGTTTGACTGTGGTTGTTTTCTGGCTCCAGGTGGAGGTGCCGAATGCTGCGATGGTGTTCAGATGGGAGTATATGAAGAAAGGCAAGAGAATTGTAAGACAGGTAACGAGAAATAATAGGAGATATTAAGGGGAACCCACCCACAAAATATATCACATTTTTAAATATATCTCGATTTATCGATGTTGAAATAGTGTACTCAGGCCCGGTATTACCAAGTCCAGTTAGCCTTTATCTGAGAGTTAGTGGAAACAAATAGCATGGGTAACCATGGTGATAACAACTCTAAACTGCCAGTTAGAGCTACTCCTTTGTAGGTAATACCGTACCTAGACATTTGAAATAAAAAAGTGAAAATCTTGAGAAAATTGACGAAAAACCAGATGGAAACACGCTGAACCGTTACATACAACAAAACCAGTAGATAGTTGGCATCAAGATGTCAATTGATTCGTTGGTTGAGTAATTCTTCCTCTATCAGATAAACTAAATTTCATCGGCATACCTATAACCGTTATATAATAACCGCTATAACCGCTATAACCTATAATGTATATATATATATATATATATATATATATATATATATATATATATATATATATATATATATATATATATATATATATATATATATATATATAGGCCTATATATATATGTGTGTATTTCTGCAAACATGTGCACTTATGGTATTACAATAACCATTTCTACGTTATATCAATACACAAAATACGTGCTATAAATTATTTGTAAACAGTAAATAAATACATTCACATTTTAAGCTTTGAATAATCCCATAAACAACCACCTAATTTCCATAATCTGTGTAACATTTCGAGCACGATCTCGTGAAGGGTCCCCACCCAACTTTATAAACAGAGTAGATCATTTGTGATATTAGTGATATGCCTTTAAGCCCTTAATACCCCGTAGATAGTCAAGTGCACATATTTCCCGTATCCATATGTAGAGCGCTGTAAGCCGGTATAAACCTCGTCGGTTGGAAATTACTGGGCCAGATCTAACTAGGTACATTTTGTTAACATTAGAGCTAGAATGTTTATGCACTTATGCACTTGAATATGCAAAAATATGCGCTTAAAATGCATTAATATTCGATTAAAACTGCATAATATCTAGTTCTTATTTAACAAATTTGCTTTATTACAGGTTCAAAACTATGGTGAAAATGTCGATAGAAAATATTTGTAGACCTATAGAATGGGATTGGGATCATTAAGAATTAACATTTAATTTCGTCTTAAAAAAAGTTTCATTTAATTAAATTAATAATGCATATTATCTAGAGTATAGGCTATGTAGTTCTACCAAGACCCAAGAAAAAATGAGAATGTACTTTGTAATATTGTACAGAAAATGATGAAAATATTAAGTAAAACATCTCGAAAATGATTGAATATGCACTTAAAAAGCATGAATAAGTTCAAAAAACCCAAAGTGAAGGGTTTTTAAAAACCTTTAAATGGAACATCTGTAAACCTCGCTTTGCATCATTTGCAATGACTTCCAAAATTGTTGAGAAAAAAAATTAAAAAAAAGTCAACAGCTTTCTTGTAGATCCACCTATATGTGTGCTTTTTTCCTCCCTGCATTTTTATTTTTCAGACCCCAAAAAATCTAAATGTAGGGAAAATCGGTCCTTTCAATCGGTCCATTAGTCGAAAACGATAATCGAAATCGGTCCATTCAAGACAACCCTACGCTATACGGACTTGAGTTGCCATGCCAACGAACCAAATCCGTCACTTTGCATTTCTCCTCGATTTATCATCCACCATTCAATCGGTCCATTCAATCGGTCCATTAATCGAAAGCGATAATCGAAATCGGTCCATTCAAGACAACCCTTCGCTATACAGACTTGAGTTGCCATGCCAACGAACCAAATCCGTCACTTTGCATTTCTCTTCAACTTATCCCAGTACAAGAAAACAGAGTACTTTAATACATAGCTTACCTCTCAATTCAAACCTATATAAGAGGTAATGTCCACAAGTTACAACAAAACTCGTATAAAAGAAACTATCTCAAAAGCTAGAAGTTACGTCTCTACCTTTTTTTCGAAATAAACTTTGTAATCGTTCTCAAACCATTTAGTAATATCAAACTTTTACAATAATCCCATCATCGGGTTTTATTTTATGAGTTCGATCCCAAGAAGTTGGTTTGAAGTTCGAAGTGTAAAGCTGAGAACATATTGGACTTGGAATCGTTTTCATAGCCTTGGTTTTTGCAGATATGAGATTTCTTTTATATGGTGTATAAGCCTAAGCCACATTGATCGTGAAATAACCACGTTTTGGGTGTCGACAATATTTCTATAACGACTAGTTTTTGAAGAGTATACATATTTCAAAAGCATTTATACTTGTAGACAGTGGCGTAACAAGGTAAAACAAGATAGGAGTGCAAAATGTATAAATGGTTCCTCCCTTTTTTTCTCATATTTCACTCAAGTCACGAAAAGCACTTGTGTGCCTCTAATTTACTTTAATATGAATGGGATACAAATATTCTTCGAATTTTTTGATATTTTTATTCATTCTATAAAACAATGTATAATATTATTTATTGCCAACAGATTGATTTTAGTCATTAGTTGTTATTAAAATTCCTTCACCCTTGCTTTTTGCTCTCAAAAATATTGACAGCATCACTAAAATGAATTCGCTTCGCTCTCTTGGGTTCAATCGATAAGATTTACAAGACCAGGAGAACTATATAGGCCTATAATTGGTGAATTAATTGTATCAATTGAAAAAAAAATTGTGGCAAATAACTTCAGTTTCAGTGTGCCCCCCTGAAGTAAATTTATCCATGGACCCCTGTGCCACTGCACCGCTTACACCGCCGATATTTACGCCACTGCCAGTTTACACTAAAGAAGGTAGACGAAGAAAGGAGAAAAAGAAAAGAAGGAAGGGGAGGGAGAAGAAGGAGGTTCGAACTTCATTGGTTCAATCTTCATATTTATATCGCTGTGGTATTTTTTGAGGATCATTATTTTTTTCTGGTTTAAAAACCGTAAAATATCACATTCAAAATGGTTAGATGTTTTAAGGTCTGAGTTTCTCTCCAATTATGAGGTTTCATATATATATATATATATATATATATATATATATATATATATATATATATATATATATATATATATATATATATATATATATTTATATTTATATTTATATATTTTTTTAATGGTGCTTAACGACCCCACCAACAGCTAGGTTATACGGGGGTACGAATGAGCAGGTGATTATGAAACTATGCAGTGATGATAGGTGAAAGGACGTTTACAAAAACCCATGCCTTATGCGGGACTCGAACCCACGCCCAACGGTCACTTCAATCTCTGAAGCGTGCCTCAGCTGACTGAGCTAACGAGGGCGGCTATATATATATATATATATATATATATATATATATATATATATATATATATATATATATATATATATATATATATGTAGCAATGAAAGGATTGTGTTAGAACCCCAAATGTTTTACAATCGTGGCAAAATTACCGAGAAAATATTTTTACCATATATATATATATATATATATATATATATATATATATATATATATATATATATATATATATATATATATCGATAGGCCTATCACCGGTCTCCCTAATACATACATACATACAAGTATCTACTAATTATACGAAGTATTGATCCAATTTATCGCCATCACATGATAAGATGGACAACTGTTTTGTGACGATGTCAAGTTTGAACACTCAGTTGAATATTCGCGTTCCTCTGTGTACACCTTGTGCACGCTCCTCTTTAATGAACAGGCTGTCTATAATCACAAATCGATAGGGAAGCCTCAGTTTTGGTAAGTTATAGAGATACACCATGATTTACTGTACATATAGTAATGCCTCATTAGGTATCATTGGGATATTATTCTACTATTAATGATCTGTCATGGCCCTCATTCTATAACAGTGAACGAAATGGATGCGTGACGAAAGTGGCAGAGCCCATATGATACACCGTGTTATAGGGATTATATAGGTGTTATATAAGGGTGTTATATAAGGGTGTTATATAAGGGTGTTATATAAGGGAGTGGAACGATTTGGTTGGCAAAATATTTTATAAACAGAATGGAGAAGAGATAGAATTGAATAAGTTTAGAGAAAGGTTAGAGAGAAGTATTGAAGATTGGTGAGCATATAAGGAGACGGTTAAATATATTTTATTTCATTTCATTTTCATTATCCTGTTCCATAAATGTTGAATTAGTTTAATTTAGTAATAAGTTCATATTGTCATATCATCATTATCTACCACCTGTGTCAAACTATTTGTAGTTATAAATAAATACATAAATAAATAGTATACGAAATAGTTGGGACAAATTGCATGAAGATGTCCTGATTTCGTTTCGTTTCAGAGTTATAGAATAACGCTCCATAGATAACTATCAAAGGTTGATCGGAGTGCAGGGTTATGGTTTGGGTACTTTTTTCTCTATTTGACCACAGAAATAAAAATACCTAGACAAATGTTATGATTTTTAACTATTGTTTTTGGTCCCATTTAACCGCCCCGGTGACTAAGTCAATTATCGCTAGCGGTAGTAACTGAAGTCACCGTTGGGCGTGGGTTCGGGTCTCCCATAAAGCATGGGTTTTTGTAAACGTCCTTTCTCCTATCATCACGTCATTGTTTCATTATCACCCTCTCATTCGTACCCCCGTATAACCTAGCTGTTGGTGGGGTCGTTAAGCAGCATTACAAAACCAAAAAACAAAATCGACGTGCTCAAAAATTATCTCTCCCCTTATTCCCGAAGTCTTCCCGTGTAGAACAGCTACGTCTTTTTAAGGTGGCACCCCCCGTCTGCTCTAGGTCCGTGTCGACGTGGCCGTAGAGGAACTTCCCCCGAGCCAATACGAAGAGCTGTACGAGGACGAGCCTCTGTACATGAAGCTGCAGTATAACGTGTGCCAGCAAGGACAAGCCGTGGAGTGGCACGAAACCAAGGAGAGACACGACGCGCTCTGGATGGAAGTCATCGGACTAGGGAGGGAGCTGCCGATGCCGGATAAAATGTGAGTTGCTGGAGAATTATGATGATTATTGTTTGTTTAGCCACCCCACCAACAGCTAGGTTATACGGGGGTACGAATGAGCAGGTGATAATGAAACTATGGAGTGATGATGAGTGAAAGGACGTTTACAAAAACCCATGCCTTGAGCCTGATTTACACGGTCCTTCGTCCGTCGTGGGAAACTTTTTTAACTTGGATCTGTATAGTTTTGTGGCATTATCGGGTGATAACTTTTTTTTTATGAATTTAAGAAATTTCAAAAATTCCCATTAGAATAACATGACGAAAAAAAAAGAAAATATTTGTATTTTCCAAAAACAATTTTGCGTGAAGTTGAATTACATTTTGATACACATTTCTAAAAATTTTCAGCTTGATCGGGTCAGTCATTTTGAAGAAAAAACATAAAATGTTCTAAATTGGTACCACTCGAAGCACTTTTTACCCATTTTTACCAATACTATTATTATCCGCTCGTCTAACAACGCATATGGCGTTTTCCTAGTATTTATATAATATATTAAATATTTCGATCCAAGGTGTGTAGAGTGTTCGAGTATTCTTCATATAGATATCTCGCTCAACGCATTCTCTGAGTGTGCCCAGTCCATAGATAATTGGATATGTTGGTTTTGGTTATTCACCAAAAAGATTCCAGTTTTTTCCTGTAACCATATAATATACGCCTAGAGGTGAAAGATTCCGAACAACTGCCGTCTCTTCCACTGTTTTACCTATCCTTTAACACTGACGACTGGAAGTTTCGATATGGATTCATCTGAACTTCTTGAAAATATTCAAGTGCAGAGAAAACTTGTTGAAGATTGCTAGAACTTGTTTTTCTTCTGATGACATAGATTCTGCATTTCAGAAAGAAAATAATATCATTAATGTAATTTCATTTCCAGCTATAAATCCTACTCAGACAGACTACTGTTTAATATATCTCAAGACCTATTTTAATATGTTTAATTATGAAGACTGAGTTGAAATGTAATAATACTCTTTGGCTGTTCTGTTGAGAAAGAAGTTTGATAAGTTTAATGGGAGTAATTCTACACTTGAGAATAAATTTAAACATTTCAGTTTACTCATCTCTAAGATTCAATTACATTTTATCGAAATGAAAAAGCAACTAATCTAGTTCAAAGACTCCTGGAAACAGAGTGAAATGATTCAAACTCAAGATCCTTTATCCTTTATATCCTTTTTATCAAGATCCGTTCCTGATTTTATGTAATCTTTTGATTTTTCGTTTTTTTTTCAGATTTATTGATTTTTCTGATTTTTCTCGATTTAAAAAAAAAATGGTTCTTCTTTTTTTTCTGTTTTTCTTGTTCTTCTCCTTGATTTTTTATTGTTCGTGATATCCTTTTGATTTTTCTTGATTTTTCTGTTGTATTTTCGATTTTCAGAATCATGCAATATAAGTTGGAAAGTTTTCACTTATCTCCAAAAGTAATTTAAATTATCTGTGTTTCCTCTAATCATAATTTAAATATCTCATATCTGCCTAAAAACTGTTATTTCATTCAATCGATTCCTACGCAGGGGTTGAAGACCTTGTGTGATACCAGCTTTTAGGCAAATCCGTACTTCCCCTTTCATATTTCCCCCTCCTTCCCCCTCCCCCCTCCCCCCTCCCCCCTGCGTCAACGAACTGGCATGGGATATTACACCGTTGTCATAACAATCACAACATGTGTGGTGGATAACCTATCAAAACTAACAAATAAAATAGGAATCTAGAAATAGAAATAAATAAATAAAAACTGATTGGTGTATAGGAAATGGGACTTGCCAATGGCAGACGAAATCCGAACTGTGAATAATATTAAAATATTCTAACGTATTGGTTGGGTTTTTCAATCTTGAGTAGAGATCTAGAGGAAGTATTAGAATTATAATAGGAATAAGTATTGAAAATGTAACAAGAAATATTGACATGGTAATTTCCGACAACGAATTTCAAATTTTGATACTTACATACATTCTCTGATGATAATGTATACATAACTAGTTAGATGTGCTTTAGCGAAGATTTCCATCCCACTCTTATGGAGCTTTTTTTGTGTGTTTTTTTTGTTTTTTCTTCAAGCACTGCACGGGTCGCACGGTTCAACCGATCGACATGAAACTTTTTCTGTATACGTGGACTTATTCACATAGGAACTGTATAGTTTTTGGGTTAATCGGTGGGACCATTTTCGAGGGTTAACATCTCAAAATTTCTAAAAATCCCATTAGATTAGGCTGGGCAAGAAAATTTTAAAAGTAAAATAACTCCAAAAAAATCAAATTCTCACTGAATGTGAACACCAAATTGATACACTTTATTACAAATTTGTGTGCAGTTCGGACCAGCCGTTTTGAAGAAAATAATGTATTTTATTCATAAAATAGAGAAATAATAGCAGAAAAATGTTGTCGAGATTCACGGCTCCCTAGATTCGATAGTAACGGATCGAAATATATTTTATATGGTCAAGGTGTGTATAGTTTTCGATTATAGTTCATATAGCTTTCTCGCTCATCTTACATATTCTGCATTTGCCTAGTTAATCTAAATACTCATAGACTACGATTCAGCTATTTCAGATCCTGGCTAAAACTCAATCCTTACTACCACAACAATGGTCAACTCTCGTCAACAATGGTCATGCGACCATTCTTGTCCCTATTGTCACGGCCACTTCTTACACACCTTGTCACTGCCCAGTTGACATCTTGTAACTCAATCAACAATGAATCTATGCTACAGTATATCTTCCGTATTCTTCTTTTGTCTATATTCGATTTTATCCAATAAGGTTACATTTTATTTTCACTCTTTATTCTAATTTTCAGAAGAACTGCTTCAATTGACGGAAAACAGAATAAATCAGAGGTTCGTGTCACGTAGTATGTTGAATCTTCGCTTCGACGAGCCTAACAAAACCAATTACTAGTTTCTTATCCCGTCTGGGCTTATTGTCTGTGGGATGAGCTTCCTTCCTCGGAGTAGAGAGAATATTAATTGTGCATCGAAATGTAATTAATTTGTTACAAAATTAACAAATATCAACAGTAAATAACAGAGAAATTAGTTTCTGACGATAGAACTTAGTAGGCAGTCTGTTTAATACGTTATATATCTGTTATGTACCATTTCTAGATGATAGAGTACAAAGGAGCCGCCGTACTCAGAATAATATGCATTAAAGTATCTAATTAAAAAGCTTGGTTTTGGTTTTATCACGGACCTGAGATGTAGGCTACTATGCCAAGATTCAGTGGCGTAACTAGGAATTATGGGTCCCGGGCTGAGACTTTACAATCCCGTAAATTCGCCCTTGTGGTGCCCGTGTGGTGGTAAGATCGCCCTTGTGGTGCCCCGTCCAAACGATCCTACTTTCATCCATGGCATCAATTGGGGAACAATGATTTTGTATCAAGTGTCGATGTTTATAAAAGAAAAAAATGTAATCGCTCAAAGAATATATAGGCTACACATTATAGATTCTATGGGAATCGATTTAGCGAAATATCAGTTTTTTGGTGATAACTTTTGAACGGTATGAGATATCGGAATTCTGAAAACAAAGAAACACAGATATTTTCAATACCTCCCCTTCAAGGCGCTACAAGTAATAACTATTCATCTCACATCGCGCAATTGTCAGGTGTATACGCTTTAAAAATGTCATCCTTTTTAAGTGTATACGCCTGACAATCAGGCGATTTGAGATAAATAGTTATTATTTACTCCATCTTGAAGGTATTGAAAATATCTGTGTTTCTTCGTTTCTAAAATTTCGATATCTCAACCATTCAAAAGAAGTTATCAGCTAAAACTGATATTCCGCTAAATCGATTCCCATGGACTCTTAAATGGAAATATTTCTGGACTGTGATTTTGAGCCTTCACAGTGATTAAAAAGCTAAATATCGTAGAGTTGATGTTATTTTTGTTGCAGGATTGGCTACAAACTATACCCAGAAGTGATGGAGTTCTATTACAGTGCTGGCAACATGATAGCTGACAGGCTCGTGTATATTCAGAATACCGACAAGAGCTGGACTCATCATAGGTTGGCAGCATGAAAATACTGACATACTGACAAAAACTGATGAAATACTGATAAATACTGACAAAATACTGAAAAATACTGAAAAATACTGATAAAATACTGACAAAATACTGACAAAATACTGACATACTGACAAGAGCTGGGCTCATCATAGGTTGGCAGCATGAAAATAGTGTTGGTTAGGCCCAGTTTTACGAATTGCCAGTAAGTGGATTGAGAAGGTAATGTGCAGAAGTAGAAGTGGGAGGTTTGGCTCCTCCCCTTCAGAAATTTGATTTAACACAAACCTTACCTACCTAACCCTAATCATCACTAGAGCCTGTAGGATATTCAATGAGTGGTAACAATTGTAGAATTTGTAGTCAAAACCCTAAATTTACCTTCTGTATAGGTTGCTCAAGAAATATAAGTTTGGGTCAGTTGATTTTGAGGTCAATTGACCAATCTCCCTCACCCTTAGTTACATATGTTATTATCGTACCTTAACTAATAGTTAGTAGATTAGAACTTGTGGTTAAGGCCTGGTATTACCGAGCCTTTCAACTCAGAGTTGGTGAAAACTAATAGAATGGGTAACCATGGTGATAACCACATTTAACTGCCAGTTAGAGCTATTTCCACGTTTGTATTTCGGTACTAATATTCGTAAAACTGGGCTCTACTTGTGTTTTTATTGTAATTATTGTTGTAAAATGGATAATCTTTGAAAGTTTAACCGATACTATACGATACTTCAACTACTGCCAATATTTGAGGTTTATATGGAAGGCATGCCGTATAATTTCAAATTCTCCACTGGTTAGAGCAGCGATCCGTATAGGTTCAAGGATAGCCCTCATGAAATGGAAAGTTTTTATACGGAAGGTTCGAATTCGTTATATTTTGCATATATGAAAATGATGCATGTTCAAATATGCATCATGGTTTACCATCATAATTCAAAATATTTCACTGCAAAATCTTCACCAAATTTTACTTAATTTTGAATTATTTAATGTATTAGTTTTACTATTTTTACCATGAGTGCATTATTACGTGCAGTCAGAATCTTGATAAGATTATACATCAGGTTATGTTATAACTATCGGTACGATAGCTATAATCCTGGGTATACTTGAGTCTAGGGAAGAAGGCGCGAAGCATCCGCGCGCTAATGGTGTGGGATAAGGGGGACGGTCAATCGGAGCCTTCTTCTCTCGTGGATACAAGTGTACTAGAAAATAACAACCAACTGCCTACCTCAACAAGATAGATGGGAGTCGATTTAGTGGAATATCAGATTTTTGGGGATGGCTTTTGAATGGTATAAGATATCGAAAATCTAAAAACAAGGAAACACAGATATTTTCAAACCTTTAAGATGGTGTATGTATTAACTATTCATCTCTAATCACTTGATTACGCTTAAAAATACACGTTTTTTACTTTATACGCCTAACAATTATTCAATGCAGGATAAATAGTTGATACTTATACCATTTTGAAGGTATTGAGAATATCTGTCTTTACTTGTTTTCAGAATTTCGATATCTCATACCGTTCAAAAGTTGTCACCAAAAAACTGATTTTCCGCTAAATCGACTCCCATGGACTTTTAAGTGTATTAATAGTTTTATTATTCCATTTTTTTTCAATTGATTCGTGTTTTGATGTATTTATATTATGTCAAAAGTCATTTGAGATTTGTGTCTGTCTCAAAGGCTGATCTACAATTGAAGTAAGAAAGGTATCATAAATAAAAATAATTTTTGTTATTCTTTTATTATTATTGTCACATAGTTAAACATATATTCATTCTCTTCTCAGCTTTATTTAGTTTGATTTTGCTTTTCCAGAGTTTAAAAATCAAGAGAATTACGGAAAAAGTAATGTTTATATCTCGAACTATTGTATAATATTTATTCCCTCAAAAATATCAATAATTATTGTTTAATCTAACCAAGTTGTGAATTGGAAGTTGCAGATAATTTTGCCGTATCTCAGTATTCCTCCGTTTATTACACATATTTCTATTTTATTCCAATGAATGTATTCATTTATATCACGTAAAAAAAAAGAAAAAAAAATGTCCCAATGCCACTTTCTGTTGTGAATGGATCTTTCATCCAAAGAAAAAAAATCAATGAATTATGAAAAAAAAGTCACAACTCCTTCATATCTGCAGCTCAAGGATTATGTCCTTTAATTTCAATTAAATACTTTTGCGACGTAATATTTTCGAGTTTGTGTCGAGTTTACTTTTTAATAAAACGCAGAATCAAGCTTATTATTCAGGAGCACGACGCAGGGAGCAGCATTAATATTCCAGTCGACAGAAAACAAATGACTAATGGAGTTACTCCATTCATTCATTGCTACTATTATGGACACACAAATATTGTCACTGGGTATATATATATATATATATATATATATATATATATATATATATATGCACTGGCGTCGGAACCGAGGGAAGGGGGGCAGGGGAGCATTGCCCCCCTCAACTTTTGGCCGAGGGGGGGCAAGAAAAAGGTCTTGCAGGACTCAATTTGACTCTTTGTTTCCTGTTGAAACCCACTTTTTGAAAATTAGCTGTCCATTTTTCAATGCCTATTTTACAATATAAAAGGGTCTAAATAACATTCTCTCCAAAAAAAACACCACTGACAAATGTCTTCAAAGATGGTAGAAAGATGAAATAGAATTATAACCAGATTATGTGAAACTTTTTGTTCTAATCGGATTATATTCAAAAATTGATAATTCCACCAGATGCTTTTCTAACGGGGATTATATTTTCTGATGTACGCGTATAACCAATTCCATTAAAAACCATTCCGCCAGTAAAATTTGCATATTGCATGTCGGTTTTAAAAGCTGAAGAACTTATCGAATATATTAGAAAAGAAGCACAGTCAAATAGCAACAATGACATTTATTAAATATGACTGTCCTATTGTTGATGTTTTCTTTATTTCCATATTTCCATATTTCTTGTTGATAATTTGAATCGTTCTACAAAATATTGGTAACATCTGTTGCTTGTCTTGACAGCTACAGAAGCCTTTATTCGATACAAAGAAAAATATCTATAATTTGTCATTTGTATCATTTTTTGTGCTTGAATTCATTAAAAGTTCCAATATAATCGAAGAAATCATTTTTTCTTATTTTTCTCCTCTGGGTTATTAATGAGGTTTTCTAAATTTCTAAATAGTTTTTCTCAGGAGTGTTTCAACCTTTTGTGCCTCATAACTCTACAATAACGAGTTAGATGAAGCATGCCAAGTTTGATCAAAATGTTCGCTTTCTTCTGACTTGTGAAGCACGAAAAAACACACACAAAATCACTTCCGTTTTTCAAGTACGATGAAATTGATTCTTCGCTTCTCCCATCCAATTCATTGTCTCTTCAGTACATTCATCCAGACTGTATTGTCGATGATATTCCTGTTGTTGCTCCAGGACTGGGAACGATCAGTGGACGAGCCGTCGTAAAACCGGGAACAGCTTCAGTTGTAGCAACTCCTGGCAATCCGGGAACAGTACTTGGAACAGCACTGAGTAACGGTGGTAGACCTGATGTCATTGGTCGTATACAGTACTAGAAGCAGGGACGTCGTTAGGATTTGTGTATCGGGGGGGGGGGGGGGGGGGCGCAGGTTAGATTAATGAAATGTCCACCCAGCCGGACACCAGCCGCAAGCTAAAAGGAGGTCATTAGAGCCCCGCAGTACATTTTTGGAAATATGGCAATTTTTTATGATTTTTGCAATTTACAATTAGTTTTGGAAGGCATTGAACCATCATAGACTTTTCCGAAGTTATTTTTAATACTTGACTCATTATGGACATTTTCAAAGTCATTTTCGCGATTTCCCTCACAAAATAGTCCATTTTGTGTTTATTCGTTGGTCAACCTAAATATTTTTTGAAGAAGGAAATACATTTTTGGTGGGGCACAAATGTCGATTGGTGGGTCACGCGCCCCACTGTGGACCCCCTAACGACGTCCCTGACTCAAAGCAGTACTTGGGACAGCATTGAATAAAGGTGGTAGACCTGATGTTACTGGGCGTACAGTACTAGGAACAGCACTGAACAAAGGTGGTAGACCTGATACAACGGGTCGTACACTACTGGGAGTAGTACTAGGAACAGCACTGAATAAAGGTGGCACACTTGTGACTGGCCGTATGGTACTAGGAACAGTACTAGGCCCAGCACTGAATAAAGGTGG
Organism: Brachyptera putata; assembly: GCA_907164805.1. NCBI lineage: Eukaryota > Metazoa > Arthropoda > Insecta > Plecoptera > Taeniopterygidae > Brachyptera > Brachyptera putata. The sequence goes on along the minus strand of OU015469.1, from coordinate 25,788,750 downwards.
TAGACCTGTTGTCATTGGTCGTACAGTACTAGGAACAGCACTGAATAAAGGTGGCACACTTGTCACTGGTCGAACAGTACTAGGAACAGTACTAGGAACAGTACTAGGCCCAGCAGTGAATAAAGGTGGCAGACCTGATACAACTGGTCGACCAGTAGAAGTCGTCAGTGGTGGTAGACCACTAGTACCCAAGACAGGTTGAGTTGGTGATACACGAGGTGTCGTAGGTGGAGGAGAAGTTGGTAGCCCTGGAATTGGCAATGGAACGGGGAGAGAAGGGATGAAAAGAGGACGAGGAGTAGTTATGACGGGAATGATGAATGTTGTTCCTGGAATTGGAAAGGGAGTAATGGGAAGAAGAGGTCTGTTAGTTGTTGTTGTTGTTGTTGTGAAGGAAATGATGATGATGCGCTTCTTTCGACAACAGTTCATGGTGTTTGTGTCGCTGTATCCAGTTTTTTCTGACCGGTCCTTTGGTTGTTTCATCTGGAATAATAATACAAAAATAATATACAAATTGGATTGATTTGATCAAATATGAATTGTATTGTGATAGTTCACTTTTTGTTGCAAAATAAGAACTATTTGGAGGGGAGGAGTCTCAATTATACCGTAGGCTATACTTGAAAAACGTTTTTGTTTCCGCGCTCCTTAAAGGTTAAATGAGAGCCTACATTTTGATGAAACATGCCATGAAAATTGGCCATTATTCAACTATAGGCTATACTGTATAGTTTTGAGGCTCAATCAAATGAACGACCTATAAGAAAAACCATTCCAAATTTGGAAAACCCGCATAGAAATGATCCGGTAGGAGAAAAGTTTGAATAAATATTTCAATTTTGAATAAATAAAGTCAAGTGCAATGTAAGTTTAATTTTCTACTAAGAATAAGTACCTATTAGAATCTTGTTTTTAATCGCTAAATACGTAGTACTTTTAAATGCTTAGCCGCTCATCCATTAAATTTAAACAACATTAACTGTATATAATATCAACAAAGAAAACTGAAACTCGAAAATAAACTCGTTTCAGAAATAAAAAAAATATTTCCATAATCTTTTATTGTGTTTCCTAACAATCTGAAAGTGTAAAATAATATTGCGATGTTCATAACAATTCGAAATAATAATAAGAATTTATAAGTTTTAATTTCAACATGGAATTCTACGAAGATATTTGTGTTCCATCCAACAATTTGAGTGAAAAGTTAATCTGATCGGAACTTTTGAAGAAAAACAGTGAGTTTACTTAAAAATTGTTCGAATGAATTCTAAATTATATTTTGAACAAAAATAGACGACGAAGAATTTAATTAAAATTGAAAAGTTGGAATATTTTTTCTTACTTGGGGAAACGCCACGCATAGTTGTCAGTCGAGCAACGTGTGATAATATGTGTGATAAAATGCACAGCTCTTCGACTGAAACTCGAAAAAAAAGATTTTCGATTTTTGAAGAATTGTAGGGCCTAGTGAAGATATCTGAATAGTAGACCTAAATTCATTTTTAATGGTTTTCAGATGTATTCGCATAAGGCAAAATAGGATTTTTCAGAAATTCTTAATTCAAACTCATGTTTATCAAAACATATCTAAACGAACCATAAGAAAATACACGGTACAAATCTAATAATTAACTTTTTGTTGGAGAAATTTTGATTTACTTTGTTTGCAAAGGTTAGGCCTACTGTATACAAAGCATCTCAATAACGAATTGGGGAATTATGATATTTTATCAAGTTTTGATGAGCGTAGCGAAGATTGGCCTGTATATGTACATTGAGCTGACCAAATGTTCCTAACTCTACATTTCCATACTTCTAAGCTCATCTCACAATGCATATAAGGCGTTTTCCTAGCTTTCCATTCATTAAATTATAATTGACATATAGTTATATACCTACTTACTGTTTGCGCGAGATCGTAGATAATTATTGATAATAATATTATATAAATTTGACATTTGGTACTCATGTCTATGTCGTCGTTATTTCACTCACTGACGTTCTTAGTAAAATGCATGCATATCGTACATCTGTGAAACATGGCCCCTTAATTTATTGACGCTTCTAATTGAACAGTTTTAATCATCCTGGTTTTTGTTTCGGTTATTTTTCAGGTTCACTTTATGGAGTTCAATGACAAAAGTTCCCATTCTAAAATCATGGAAGCACGTTAAATGTGCTTCAGCATTGACATTGTGGCATTGACATTGAATAGAGAGATGAGATTTAGTAGATAAAAATAAATGAGTGATATTGAATTGAAATGAATGTCAGATTTTAATGAGATTTTGAATGTAGATTTTTTTGTGAGATAGTTTTGATAAGGTTATTCGGATAGGTAAATGGACGATTTTTTTTTTTTTTTTTCTGGTATGTTTAACTCACGGTTAACGAATGATGGGAGAAAAAAATTACATGAGAACATCCTTATAAGTTTTCAACTTTGCTTATCAATATGGATTGAGTTTTGTAATTGGTCAGAAAATCTCTTGAGGTATATTTCAATTCTCTCATATCCCGGTCACTGGGTATTACACATGTCCGAGTTCAAACATATATTAAATTACTACCATAGCTCCAATTGGACTGAAATAAGAAATATTTCCATTCAAGAGGATGGATTGACATTTTCAATTCGTCAGAAAATCTCTGTAGGTATATTTAAATTTTCTCATTTCCCGGTCACTGGGTACTACACATGCCCTAGTTCAAACCTATATTGAATTACTACCATAGCTCCAATTGGACTGAAATATGATATATCTGCTTTTCAGAGAATGGATTGAGTATTGTAATCTGTCAGAACCCTATTTAGGTATATTTCAAGTTTCTCATGTATCGGTCACTGAATGGGTACTACACATGCCCGAGTTCAAACATATATTGAATTACTACCATAGCTCCAATTTGATATTTATAATCCCGATTTGCCTCTAGTTCCGCAGTACTGCCATATTCCTTGGCCAAAATGTGTAATATAACTAGATTTAACAAAAATTAAAATCTGGAAAACTCGGTTATCCAGTGGTGGTTACTGGAACTCTTTGAATGACATCTCTTCACCACTTCACTCCATTTGTAGGAAGTGTACCCCAACTATGAATGCTGTCACCCTAGTTAGACGAGCTTTAGCGAGAATTCAATTTGACATACCGAAATAATTAGTGTTCGTTTTTATGTTTTTTTGTCGGTTCTCCACAGGTCAAACGGCTACATCTATCAACTTCAAATTTTTTTTCAATATGGTTCCTCATCTAACTTAGATCTGTATAGTTTTGTGGCATTATCGGGGAGTAACTTTTTTTTTATGAATTTAAGAAATGTCAAAAATTCCCATTAGAATAACATGGCGGAAAAAAGGGAATTCAAAAAAAATGTATTTTTGCGTGAAGTTGAATTACATTTTGGTACACATTTCTAAACATTTTCAGCTTGATCGGGTCAGCCATTTTGAAGAAAAAACATAAAATGTACTAAGTTGGTACCACTCGAAGCAGTTTTTACCCATTTTTACCAATACTATTACTATCCGCTCGTCTTACAACGCATATGGCGTTTTCCTAGTTATACGCATCACGAAAAGAAATATTCTCGGCCAAGATGCGGGCTCTTAATGCTTCCTCTGGAACGATAGGATCTCAGAAGATATTTCTCTGAATGGTGTGAAGACGTTCCACCTTAATATGTTCAGAACGAAATCCACTACGATCTTCCATTGTTGGTACATTCCCTTAGGGATGGAAAGGTAATTTCCCTTCTTTGTTTTTGTGAGAATGTTATCAAGTATCTAAATATAGAAATAAGAATCTCCTAACAGACGGAGAACTGACTGAATGAAGCAGAGACTTCTTGGAAATAGTAAAATACTGAATCTTCGCTTCGCTGATCCGAGTATTAAGGGGGTGCAGGCATGGTGTTCATGAAAATAGAGAAATTCACCTCCATTTTTTTTTTTTTCTATGTTTAAAAACCAGTGTTGTTGAATAAAAAGTTCACATCTCCAAAATAATTTTATGCTTTTTAATCAATATGGCATTTCACTTTGGTGAATTCAATCAGTTTTTGGATAATACGTCAATGAATAGAAATAATTTGATGAAATTCATTGACTCAAAACTGATTGAATTCAGAAAAATAGAATGTCATATTAATTAAAGAGCGTGAAATTATCTTGGGGATGTGAACTTTTCATTCAATTACACTGGTTTTTGAAAAAGGAAATAAATTATTAGACAAGCTTTAGGAAGGATTCAATTTGACATACTAAAAAAAATTGGTGTTCGTTTTTATATTTTTTTTGTGTGTGTCTTTATTCGTCGGTTCTCCACAGGTCAAACGGCCACAGCTATCAACTTCAAACTTTTTTTCAATATTTTTCCTCATCCAACTTAGATCTGTATGGTTTTGTGGCATTATCGCGTGGTAACTTAATTTTTATGAATTTTAGAAATTTCAAACATACCAATTAGAATAACACAGCGGAAAAAATATATACTTCCCAAAAAAATGAAATTCTGCGTAAAGTTGAATTACATTTTGATACACATTTCTGGAAATTTTCAGCATGATCGGGTCAGCCATTTTGAAGAAAAAACATAAAATGTGCTAAATTGGTACCACTCGAAGCAGTTTTCACCCATTTTTACCCATACTATTACTATTCGCTCGTCTAACAACGCATATATGGCGTTTTCCTAGTTAATCTAATTCTGTTTAAAAGATATCACCAAAATACTGATATTTCACAATCGACTTCCAATAACATCCACTTGAGCGAGCCGTTGTCGACATAGTGTCATCCATTCACCATTCACTTCTTTATCCAACAGGTGGTAACACTGGAAAAAATAAAATACAAATTAGTGTATTTCGTCCATTTCTTCACTACACTTGTTTCCAAGCTCCTTTGACGTCACAAAACATATTAACCAATGAAGTGGGTTGTTCAAACTGTGGCAAATTTGACATATTGCAACGAGTTTATCTCAATACTACTACGGGAATCAGGAGTTAAGTGATTGTAGTCTGATTTATGTTAGACACTCTTTATTATCGTCATACTATTCAGTCTGTATCGGTTCCAGGGACTCACTCGTCTCACCGATACAGCACTGTACAAGTACCTAAATACAACTGCCGGGCCGGGCTCTAGTACAACACCCATCCTGCCACTCTCTACCCCCACCACAAGCTGTGAGGGTAGCTGCGTGCGCAGACTGTTACAATATCCAATCAGGGTATTTCAAGATGACCACAAATTATGAACGATCTGTGAAGCCATTGATAAGTCGAACCTATCTTTAGGTCAATTGAGTGAAATCCATTTCAAGAATGTACAGGCAAAGTTAACACAGTCTCAAGTCAAGTCGGGCTTGGGTTTGAGTCCCCTATAGTTGGCATTGGATGTTGTAGACATCATTTATACGTCACCCGCTCATTCGTTATCCCAAAATAATCATTTGTTGGTGGGGTCGTTAGAGGCTTCATCAGGATGAGTGAGGAAAGACTATTTCTTGGACTGGCACATGCAGCGCAGTTGATAAAGAGCTCGCTTCATGTGATCCGGGAGTAGAGGGGTTTTCGGACCCGGTTCGATCCCCGCCGCCGACCATCTGGTTTCCCTCTGTAGTCTAGGCTAATGCCGGGATGGTTCCCACAATAAGTCGGCCATGACCGCTTCCTTCCCACTATCCTTCCCATTACCCAAGAACCTTCATATCATCATCCCATCATCTCAATAATCATCCATCCGACGCCAATAGATCTGCGCTATCATAACAGTGCGTCGTTAAGCTCAATATATGTATATAAAAAAAATCTCGAGGATTTTGATTCTAATTTTAAAGACGATATTTCAAACAATATTGAATATATTGATTGAAAATTTAAAACTTTTCAGATAATTGAGTGTTAATTAATAAACTTCACGTATTTCTGGAGGAGTGAAACTTTTTCTACTCATCAGATTTTACGGCGCAAAAACAGTTTACAGTCGACAGTCAAACCAGCGTACGCATGTCTGATTCTTCCCGATATTATCTGGGAATTCAAGGAGATCAAGTACTTCAAGTCGCCAGTTCTGAGAAATGAGAACGAACAGTGGAGAAAAAACTCATCGCTCTTCAGGGAAGAAAATTGCTGTGGAAATGTTCTTATCAAAAGTTTTGATGATTACGGAGAATTGAAGATTTTATTAAATTATCATCAATTTAATTTTACTATAATATACCGAGTTATCAAGCAAGTTTTCTTTGGATAAAGAGAGAGGAAAGAGATGGGGGAGAAAACTTTTACGTTGTTGAAAACAAATTGAAAGAAAATTAGAGGAAATTTAAAGGAAAATGGAAAAATGAAGGAAAACTCGGAAATACACTCAAATGCGTGGAGGAAAATCTGGAATTCACATCTGTTGATCAACAACAGTTTTTTCGAGAAGGCGGGATTTTTCTGAATGAGATGGACACCTCTGCGATAGCATAACGTGGTTCTAGTTCTAGTTTTAGTTCTAGTTTTAGTTTCAGTTTTAATTTTAGTTTTAGTTTTAGTTTTAGTTTTAGTTTTAGTTTTAATTTTAGTTTTAGTTTTAGTTTCAGTTTTAGTTTTAGTTTTAGTTCTTGTATAGGGTAATGATAAATTTCACATCTGCTATTTGAAAGGATATCAACATTCGTGTGTTTGATTACTCTCAATACCAATGCTGGTAATGTCCGGATATATCACAGAAACGATTTTACTTCAAATGTTTTCCGAACTTTTGGAAACTGAAAGACTTTTATCTGTGGTGGAAAAGTATGGCCACAGACTTCGCAGTCCTGTTGTCGAAATTAATTAGTTTTAAATAATTAAAAAGGGGTTGTAAGATTGCCCTTGTGGTGCCCCGTACAAACGATCCCACCTTTCATCTTTAGCCCTAATTGGGGAACAATGATTTTGTATCAAGTTTCGATGTTATTAAAAAACAAAACAAGTGTTTTACCTGTGGTCAAGGGGCGCTGCGTGGTGCGCGGTGTAGTCTTACGCCTGATGATAATGATCCGAGTCTGGCGAGAACAACATCCGGTGGAACTTGTTGCATCTACTTCCCGCATCACCGACTGCTCTGCCATCTAGGACAGACAACTCAAATCAATTGACGATTAACTACCTTAAATGTACCAATAACTTCTATACATGTAGATTTGGCGTAGAATAATTGTTTCTCACTCGGAGACGCCGTATGCCTATGTATTGGATAGAAAAGATTATATTTGTAATATATAATATTTATGATAAGCAATGCTAGTAATTTCAAATATTACTTCATCTGAGGCTTTTAGTTGGATCAAAAACACTTTCACGGTTGAATAAATAAACTTTTTCGAAAATAGTTGAAATGTTGGGCCATCTAATAGATTTTACGCTTTGAAACACGCCTTGTCTTTAAAATGTGTTTAGTATGTCTTCAACAAAGCTCACATACACATATATATATAAATATATATATATATATATATATATATATATATATATATATATATATATATATATATATATATATAATGCAGACAGTGTTGTAGCTATATGCAGGATCAGTGTGTCCATGCATGTTATGGAACAGATGTGGGGATCTAAGCCAAGTCTGATAGCGTCTATGTGCTGTCAAAAACTCGGCTCCTCCACCAATAAGTTGAAAATGTTGATTCTCTATTCATTTTTTCTTAATAACATTGAATTTTGATAACGAATCATTGTTTCACAATTGGGACTATGTATGAACGTAGAAGCGTTCGGGCGAGGCACCACAAGGGCGATCTTACCACTCCAAAAAATATTGAAAAATATAAACAATAATACAACCAATATAATATGAATATAATCAAGTTCCAAATGGAGAAAATATATTGTTCAATATTCTATTTGCAATATTGATATACTCCTATAGAATATAGCTCCATAATTATTTTATGGATCCAACTAAAATTTTGTATTCAGGTGCTGTTTTCAAGACAAATATGAATAGAGAATTTTCTCTAATAATTCTTATTCATTGAATATAATATTCATATAACTCGTCAATCATCATTAATTTCAGATTATTTAATTTCGAACATATGGGACTCTCAAAATTTTGTATCACACTTAAATTGAATAATTTCTCCCCAAATTTCTTCTGAAAACCGGATTTATACAAATGCGGAACTCATCTAGAGTTTTTGGAGATATTTTCTGCTCAAACACGTTACAAAAAAGATTCATTTTCTTACCGTGAAAATCGCCATAATTCCCAGAAGCAGAAATAATTTGATTGCCTTCATTCTTCGCCTTCCTGTTTTGTGCAGACACTCAGTTGTGTAATGATACCAACATTACAGAACACTCGACTGTCATGATACCAACATTTCAAAACTTCCCAATTAGCTCTCAGTCATTATATCAAATTACAAAAAAACATTTTGACACGTGTATAAAACACAACAATGATACGTCGTAGATCTAACAATTGATAATACAGAATTCTTCTTTATCGATTCTGATATGCTCATTATAATAATGGCTGGGTGCGTAGTATTATTGAGGGACATTTTTTAATTTGTGGAGTTTTTTTTTAATGTTTTCAAATGAAATATCAAGGTCATTTGAGTTATTTCAATACCACTGCTCTATCAAATGAATGCGGGTATTTTACCTTTTTAATGAGGTCAATGTTTATAGGGAAACCTAATAAATGCATTGTAAGATGAAAGAGATATTTGTGTGAAATTATTGTTATTGAAATGTTCACAACTTTGTATGGAAGTCTAGTTATGACTGCGCTCTATATATATACATGTGTCCACAAAAGATCGAAGTCGTCTACCAACTTAATATTTGCAATACAATTTCGTAATTATTCAACTCCGTTTCTTGGCTCTTTTTGCGTCATTTTATTCTATTCTTTGTGATGATCGTCAATGCATAACAAGAGTGAAAATAATAATACAAACTCGCAGAATGCCGCGTAAGAACGCAAATTCTTGTTTGTGGCTGGCAAATAAAGAACATTTGATTGATACACTTTCTAGCAGAGACGGGAAAACGTGAATAATAATTATTTAATAGGAGACAAACAAAATGGAAATATAGATTTTATATTACTGACAGTATAAATGATTGTGAGATAATGAATTGTACCGGAACTGCTATAGATTTATTCCAGATCAGTTAATATATAGATCTATTTGTTTTAATAAATAGGAAAAAATATACTCTGAATGAAATGAATTTTATGAGTCATGGATAATTGAAATGATCCAACTAAGTGGGCTGTTTAAGTTGCGAAATCAGGTTATCTTCAAATGATCAAAAATTATATATTTCTAACTGGCCTATTGATAATCCACGCCCATATTCACTCGTCAATTAAACATTTTCTCGCTGCAACGTCTGCGGCGGACCGATACAAGTAGGGCAGTCCATGTGATCCTGAAGATGAGGGGCATTTTATTAATGCTGCTTAACGACCCCACCAACAGCTAGGTTATACGGGGATACGAATCAGCAGGTGACAATGAAACCATCAAGTGTTTATATAAGTGGTTATATAATTTATTATCCAATACTGTTTACAACTCAATTGTTAAGACAAATCAGATAATATACAGAAAAACATCCACTTGGAACAAGAATTGTATCGATTTATCGTGGACTGTTTGTAACTGGCGGGAGTGTGACTGTTAAAGATGGTGAGGTGAGTGTTAGAGTACCTGGAAGGTTTGAACCAGTAAGAGGTTGAGGAATCACAAAGGTTCCTGACTGAGTCGGTAAAACAGGCGTGATACCCAGAACCGTCGACAACATGGTTCCTCCGGGTAAAGCAGTTGGAGCTGCAAGAGGAAGAGGGATCATCGAACTTGGAGTTGAAACAGATCCCGATGGAGAACGCACAGAATTAATCGGAAGATTACTTGTAACTTGAGATAAAGTCTGTGGGAGTGTGAAGGGAAGAGCACGCGGAATGGGAATCGTCTCGGGAACAGTTCTTGAACCAGGAAATAATCCTGGAGCAGCTACAAACAATGGTGGTAAACTTGAAGTGACAGCAACGAAAAGAGGAGGGAAGTTTGGAGGTATTCCGGATGTTATCCCGGAGACAAGAGGACGAACTGTAACTGTAGGGATTTGTGGGATTCCTACAGGAATAGGTAAGATTGCTGTTGGAGTCAAGATAAGACCTCCTGTTGGACGAATTGATGTTGTGATAACCGGAAACGTTCCTGGAACTATCACTCCAGGTGGTGCAGGTATTCGTAGGGTTACTGGAGCTCCTATTCCAGGTAGTCCAGGTATTCCAGGTATTCCAGGAACTGGAAGCCGTGTCGTGATGGGAGCTGATGATGTGGTGTAAATGATGACAATTCGTCGGCGATAAGGTTTACTTCTGTCCTGTCCAGGCTCGTTTGAATCAAAGATCCTGACTGCATTTATTACCTGGAAGAAGAAACATACATGGGTATTGAATCATTACAATACTATACAACTATCAACAATGAATCTAGGATTATCCATGCTTTCTGTTGAAACGTACAGCACGTGATGTTGAAAGGATGGATATTATCATCACTGAGAAATACCGCCTCGTGGGAGAATCGAACCCCGGACCTTATGCTTGATACACATATGCTATTACCATCTGAGCTTATATATATATATATATATATATATATATATATATATATATATATATATGTTGTGTACTTTTCTCGGGTTGACCGCGTTTGCTCTTCTGGAAAGAGCAAATCCGCGTCCGTCAAGAAGCAAAGAAGGAAAGCCAAGAAGAATCACCTGATGATGGCTGGTCAGATCCAGCCGAAACGTTGGAAACACAGACAAGGTCCCTTTTGGGACCGCAATTGTTTTCCCAAAAGAGCAAACGCGGTCAACCCGAGAAAAGTACACAACATTTCATCCAGTCTGCGAAAACATCCGACATAACATATATATATAGTCGAGCATTCCAAAAACTTACTTCTAGAGGTAAAGTTAGCATCAGAAGCACCAATATTTCACACACCTTCATGCTTAACTGCAAATATTCGAACACTGTTTATTATTTCATTATGCCAAATAATATAATGGAGAATCACAAATGTATTAAAAAATATAATACATTTTCAGCCAATCAAAAAATGACATTGGAAATGATGGGAATTTTGGATGCTACATTGTATTTTTGTGTTCTATATATCCATGAAGGTCAAAACCCGAATACGTGATATTTACCACGATGCATAACAATATGTGTACAAATTAACTAGATGGCATAGAAATGTTGTAATTTAGTTTTATACTCGTGTTGTGAAACGTCCAATATGTGGTCCTATACATTGTTCATTCTAATGATATATAGAGGGCGCTTTTCGCTTTACAATTCCATGGTTCTATTTAACAAAGCTTTTATATTTCATTATTGAATTTTAAGTTAAGAGATGACAAGAGTACTTATAGCTAGCTGTCTTGTATTTTCATTAGTTTTATCGATATTTTTAAATTTGAAGGATGAAGAATTCGAAAAATAATTCTGAGTTTAGTTAATCTGGTGAAGATTTTGTCACTGAGACGTTTGTTCGAGGCTAGAACATTGAGCCTCATTCAGGAGACCGGGGTTCGATTTCCGGCACAGATTTGAAACATATATATATATATATATATATATATATATGAACACACGTGTCAGTAACAAAAATCAATCCCAGATTAACTGAAATCAGAATTATTTTATATATATATATATATACCGGTATATATATATATATATATATATATATATATATATATATATATATATATATATATAAATTGCGTGAGGTGCATGCAGGATTCGAAGCTGAGGACCCATGCTTCGAAGGCACACGTCGTAACAATATGCCACGGATTGCTTCGGATAAAAACACTGTTGATGAGAGCATAGTACAGATATTCATCTCACGTTATCAATAGGCTGTGACGTCACAGTGACGTTATTTATAGCATGGACCAGATAAAACGTTACGTGACCTGTCTTGAGTGGCTTATAGTCAGATTAGCGGTTGAGACCGAGAAACCCCAGTAGAAATATAGTTAAGTGGGGTTTTCCAGGGTTTTCAGAGCTTTTGGGAAATTTAATATAAATACTCGATCAAAATTATCCTTTGTGTTATTTGAAGTTGATTTTATTTGTTTTAGTTGATACATTTTCTCTACTGTTTTGTTTTTGGTAGGTAGTAGGTATCTTGCTGCAAGTAAGAAAAAGCAAGTGTATTATTTAATCTCCACCTGTTCTTGTGTATAACTGTATAACATTTCCTTGGGAAAATTTCCGTGAAAATGGAAATATTTTAATACAAACTTTGTGCCCAGTTTTTTAAGATGTACCATCAGATAATTATGCCATTATTGTATCAAGCATTATGTACAGCATGTGTTTCGGTTCTTTCTGGTGAATATTTCCCCCAAAACAAATATTCGTTTTTTTTCAGAAGTTTTTCTTCTAATGAGGGGTTTTGAACGGAATATCGGCTGGATTTTCCGGGCCCCAATGAATTTCAAAATCCTCCGGTTTAACCACATGCTGTCGTAATCACTTGCCTCTTAATTGTTCCAAACTACAAATAAGCCTAATTGGATGAGCGAAGCGAAGACTCAATTACACTTGACCCGAAAAAAATGTACATTTTTTTTTTTTTTTTTTTTTTTTTTTTTTTTCTGTTCGCGCTCTACAGGTCAGCCGAAAATTCAAATTCGATTGAAACTTGGCATGCCCATGTGTCATCATCTGGATTGAATCCCATTAGTTTTTTATACGCAATCGGTTGCACCACTTCTGAGAAACTAATTTTCCATTTTCCAACTAACCCATAAGAATAAGCCAGAGAAGAATTTTCATAAAAAAAATGTCCTTCAAAAAATTTCAAATTTTCACCAAATTTCAATATAATAATGATACATATTATTCCGAACTTTCATTGGAATCCAACCAGTCGTTTTGATATAAAATATTATATAATGACAAAAAAAAGCAAAAGAAGAATTTTCGTACAAAAAATGTCTTTCGAAAAAATTCAAATTTTCACCAAATCTCAATATAATGATGATACAGATCATTTCGAACTTTCAATAAAATCCAATCAGTCGTTTGGATATAAAAAATTATATAATGACATTTTTACACATCATTTGAAGCTATTAAGAAAACCTATTAAATCCAAGCAACAAGTGTCACCAATTAATGGAAAACGATTAAAACAAGGCCTTCTTTATTATAGAAGAAATTATTGAGAATGAGTAATGAATATAAAAGGTGGTTCTCAAGGTGTATATATGTATACAGCTGTCATCACGTTTCATATAGTAGTCTAATATTACAATATAATATAATATTAAATTGCATCTACTATTTCCTTCATGAGAATAGTCTACGAAACAAACCAACCAAATGGAAAGATTGATTTTTAGCTTGAATGCCGTCAAAACAGCAACTTGATATAACAATTTTTGAAAGAATTCAATGTCATTCATTAGCTCATCCATCAACGCGGAAACACATAACGCGTTTTCCTAGTATATAATTGCTTCAACAATATATATATTACCGAGATACGTTACTCAACATTGAGAAGGCGTATATAGTTGTGCCTTGGCCTTAACTTCACACCGCCTTGCAAACCAGAAAGTTTCCGCCATATTGAACATTTTCTAAGCAATTCATTCCATTTTTACATCGATATAGAAGGCCCTGCTTGGAAGCTATCGTTGTAAAGGTCCAATATGGCCGCCGAGATCGGAACGAGCATATGTCGCTAGTCGCTGCAGGCCAAATTGATTTGATTTAATTTAGGCCTATAATGTAAATCTTAATGAGTCAAAAAATCAAAAATATCTTTTTCGCACATGTCTTGTGCGAAATGTGTGATTGATGTTATCGTCGACAAAATATTGCGACTTGGAGGTATAAAAGAAATTCAGTTTATGTTGGGCTATGTTTATATGTTACATATCTTGGTAATATAAATCTATGCTTTCTGAGGATCAGTCAACCGCCATGGATGATTGATGAAGTTGAACTCTCGAAAGTTAATATTAGATCTCGTCTAGCTGCTTCTAGTTTATGTCAAATTGTTGTCACTTTCCTTTCCCTTGACCCCTTTGACCCCTCCCCCTATCGTCATCAGCCCGACCACAACATGCTCCATCTCCATCGATACTGCTGATTAGTTCAGGTCTCATGCAAATATCGATCCACCAACATCCACCACATATAGGCCTATAAACGCATAGTTAAGGTACATCACAATGCTTCATGGGGAAACCCACCCCAGAAAATGTATGAAATATTTGGTTATTTATTGATGTATCAAAGTTGAAAGAGTACCTATATTAAAAATTTGATTATTTTTTTTCAATAAAATCGAAACTTGATACAAAATCATTGTTCCCCAATTAAGGCTAAGGATGAAAGTAGGATCGTTTGGACGGGACACCACAAGGGCGATCTTACCATCCCATTTTATTATTATTTTAAATTAAAGCAAAGAACTTTGACACCAGGTCCACGCTGTCTGTGAAATTGTAGCTGTGAAATTGGAAAAAGTTGGAAATTCCAAGAAAATTTTGGAAAAACTAGTTGAAAAATATGTTAAACCGTTACATACACGAAAATCACTGAGTAGTTAGCATCAAAATGAAAATTGAAACGCTGGTAGGGTAAACCTTCCTCTATCAACTAAGCTAAATTTCATCAGAAATCCTATGACCGTTAAACCTAAAAACCGATTGTTATTTTGTATCGAATGTAAACTATGTATTCATGGCAAAGTCTTTAATGAAGATTTATATAATAGTCATAATATATGAATTGGGTGCAAGGGAAAGAGAGAACAGCAGCTTACCGAGGTTCACAAGTAGATAGGCCTACTCATGGTGGTGTTGCAGCCGTTGATAGAACACATAGAGATGAAGTAACACAAGATTATGACGTTTCGGCTGTTGCCTTTATCACTGTAGAGTAGGTAATCAATAATAGTATAAGTATATAATAGTCAGTTTTAAATGGTTTATAAATATTCTAATATACTATTTTTAGAGCGGTGTACATAACAGATGAGAATGCGTCTGCAAAAGTTCTGATAGGAAAATTTCAAGAACATTTTAACGAAAACTCTTAAAACTTTGAACTCTCAAAGTGCAAAAATGAATAATACAACGTCAAAAAGATACCCTTCGTAGCATAGTAATGATAATACCCCAGGATCTTCAGTCCAACTATCTTTCAGCTCTTCTCAAAGACCTGAGTTCATTCCCACACTTGTTTTACTTTTCTTGTGCATTTTATATCTTTCACTTTCTCAAGTGAGGTCAACTCCAAAGAAAACTTTCTTCACACGAAAATCTGTACAAAACTCGGAACTGCAAGTATGATATATTATCCCATAACAGCTTAAAATCAGCTTGAAAACAGCTTGAAAACAGCTTGAAAACAGCTTGAAAACTGTCTCAAAGTCAATAACCAAACATGTTCCAAACATTTCAAGCATGGAATTGAAACCTCTTTCAGAAGAAACCAAAAGGTTCCCTCAAAGTATTATATTTTCTGTATGGATTTTTTTTCCCCCATTATTTCCTGAAATAGAAATGAAAAAACCTCAACAATAGGCACTGTTATTTGTGCCTAACAGGCCATATAAATGAAACGCTTCGTTGGACTTATAGCATTTCATGTCGGTGTCACACTCGCCACGGAATACAATGCGTGAAGTTGGCAGTCGAGTCACCGACGCCGGCTGTGTGTTTGACTAGCCGGCCCGGAAGATAATTGGGAACGGATATTGTATTTACGGTATTCAATAAGCGTGAAGAAAACATTGATTGTTGGATAAAGTCAATAATATCGACATAATGTACTGGTATTATAGAAGGTTATTCACTATTTGTCAGCTTTGTTGAGGAGAAAGACGAGATTGGCCGCCCCGGTGGCTAAGTCAATTATCGCTAGCTGTAGTAACTGAAGTCATCGTTGGGCGTGGGTTCGAGTCCCGCATAAGGCATGGGTTTTTGTAGTAAACGTCCTTTCACCTATCATCACTTCATCGTTTCACTATCATCCGCTCATTCGCACATAACCTAGCTGTTGGTGGGGTCGTTAAGCAGCATTAGAAAAAAAGACAATAATTGATACATTGGTTCCAACCTTCTCTATCAGCTAAGCCAAGTTTCCTCAGCAAAACTATGACCGTTTACATATATAACCGTTTACATACCAATAAATAGTTACAGTTACCTGACTTATTATCATCTTCCTCCGGCCCTCAAAGTCTACGCTACAACATATATACATATATATTCAAGGTATACTTGCATAAGCGGGTTTCACACATCCAAATGTTTATTATTATCTTGTTGTTTTGTATTTTTGTATTTTTGTATTTTTTTTGTATGTGAATAAAATATATAACAAAAATGAAAAAAAAATATATTGCAACGCTGTATTGATGGCAGACATATGTTAGGGGAACGAAGATGAGTAGAAAGATTTGTGTCTTGTTAAGTTTTTGTCTCGAGCGTCGAATGTCTTGTTACGTGGTGGGGTGGGAGGGGGGAGGAGGTTAGGGGTGGTATCCATTTCGTCTATGGTGAAGATCGAATATCTTAATTAAAGCTAGCACTATTCATTTCACTCTTCATCGATCAGACTAGATGGACCAGAATTGTTACAATCGAAAATTTTCTGCGGTCGGGAAACAATGAGAACAGTTGAAGATCAGATTTCATTCGAATGGAAGAATTCCGCTTCGTTTGTCTAACAACGTAGATCTGTGTACTGGTTTGAAGAATTCGATTACGTGAGGAGTTAGACTGTCTGTCTGTTTCGATAGCTCGCTCCATTGACTAGAACCGCGAGACGAGAATATCGATAGTCGAAAGTCGAAAGTAGGCTACGTCATCTTTATTTCGTCTCATTCTTAAGGGGAATCCATCTCCATAAAAATGTATCAAATAGTTCGTTATTCATTGATGTATCTAAAAAGTTGAATTAGTATGTTACTAGAAAAACGCCATATATGCGTTGTTAGACGAGCGGATAGTAATAGTATGGGTAAAAATGGGTAAATACTGCTTCGAGTGGTACCAATTTAGCACATTTTATGTT
Organism: Brachyptera putata; assembly: GCA_907164805.1. Classification (NCBI taxonomy): domain Eukaryota; kingdom Metazoa; phylum Arthropoda; class Insecta; order Plecoptera; family Taeniopterygidae; genus Brachyptera; species Brachyptera putata. Next base: position 25,771,604 of record OU015469.1, on the reverse strand, counting down.
TCTTTCTTCAAAATGGCTGACCCGAACACAAAACACGTCGATTCTTCACAAACACATCGATACCAGACACGATAAAATATCTCAAGAAGTAATCAAATTGTGTATGTAACGCGAGATGCATGTTTTGTGACCATTTTCAGTGTCAACTAAAGCATAAATTATCGTAGTGGCTTCCCGGATGGACGTTTTGTTGCGAAACTGCTGCACACCATTCAGAGAAGTACCTTCTAAAATACGGTCGATCCATAATAAACATTCACAATATTCGCCGAGACGATTTGCTAGATTCTAGTGGAATTAGCCGCTAGAAATTGGAACGTCATTTCGGCGCTAACTAAGCGCCTCTGGAACGCGACTATAGTGAACGCACCTTGCGCACGAGACGCGAGCAGCGCTTGTAACGCGTCTCTCGAAGCGCGAGTCTGTAAGTCAACCTTTGGCGGGAGATTATTTCAATCTGCGTACCAAAACTGAACGTCAATTTACGTGACATTCATAAATCCTAGGAACTAATGATCACTTAGCGTTTCAGAGAGCTTTGAAAAATATTCAATCTCGGAAATGAAATTTCATATTACACCGTTTTACTCTCGACTAGCTGCTTTGAAAGGAATGCTAATATCAACTTATCACTATCAAGAGATATGATAATGTATTCACATAGGCTTTTGTTGGAGAATGGAGAGATTGAATTGAATACATGTTTAAAATTCTCTTCAAGTTCATTATTCATGATAGTTTGAACGTTTAATTACGAATATATATATATATATATATATATATATATATATATATATATCATAATAAGTCACTTTTCGGTGATTTGCCCTTCCTTGAAACAACTGGTGACTCTAAAAAGAGCCTTGGGTTTCGACGTTTCGGCTGAAAACGTTCAGCCATCTTCAAGAGTCGTTGTGGTGGCGATCGCCGGCCACCTCAACACAACGACTCCTGAAGATGACTGAACGTTTTCAGCCGAAACGTCGAAACCCAAGGCTCTTTTTGGAGCCACCAGTTGTTTCAAGGAAGGGCAAATCACCGAAAAGTGACTTATTATCATCTTCCTCCGGCCCTCAAAGTCTACGCTACAACACATATATATATATATATATATATATATATATATATATATATATATATATATAATATATATATATACCAACAGAGACATGTTGGTTTATATATATATATATATGTATATATATATATATATATATATATATATATATATATATATATATATATATATATACATTTATATATACATTTTAGCATATTTTGCCTCTCATATAATCTCACTCCATCTAATGTTTAATCCGGTCCAGTAGTCTCCATCTTCTTATCGGACTGCATTAATTTTTTGCCGCAACGAAGTCGGCTAGAAGTTAATGGGGGTGTATTTAGATGTCCGTGCCTTATGACATCGAGTCAACTTTTCATATTTACTACCAGAGTTCCTCGAGGTTGCAGCTGTAGAAGACAGCTTGTTATATATCACGTCTTATTAAGTCACAGTAAATAGATGCATAACGATAACGACCGTCGTGAACACCATTGGAGAGACTGCGCAACTCGTACAGCGTCGCGTAGTGGGATAATGATGAACTAAAGCGTGGTCTTGATGTCAGATATATGTTGGTTGATATTGAAGATGAGGTAGTAAAAGTAAAGGACTGTGAAATCACTGATATGCAATACTTTTATTATGTCTTGCGGATGATTATGAAAGTAGAAGTTATATATATATTTATATATATATATATATATATATATATATATATATATATATATCACATTATCACATTATTCCTCATGCCTAGGTAAAGGTAGAAAAGAGTACACAAGGACCTGTGGTAACGTCAAATCGTTACACCTTGGGTGAATCTAAGCCCTCTATAGGGCTAGCCCCAGGAAGTGTCGTCACTCTGAGAATAGCCATGACATAAGAGTAATATCTCGGTAGCTCAGTGGGAGAGCAGCGGACCGGTGCATCTGAAGGTCACGGGTTCGATTCCTGGTCGAGACGTATCTTTTCTGACATGCTAAAATATTCCACACATCTCGATATTGGTTCGTATCCAAGTAGTTCAATGATCACAAATATATATATATATATATATATATATATATATATATATATATATATATATATATATATGTATGTATATATCTAAGGTGAGAGAGAGAGATACATTAGATTTTTGTTCCATATTTTGTACTAGCTCAGTTACCATGGAAACGTAGAACAACTGACGAACCAACCATTTCTCTCACGCTCATCCATCGATTCAAGTTCTACGACGTCATAAAGTTCTCTTCTCATTACGTATCATTATCCTGACAATTTCATTAACGATAATAACAAAAACACTCAATTACCTTTCTTTGTTAATTGCTTTGTTTTCGACGTAGTTGTTATAAATACCTCTGATATTTGTGATAACGATTATGAAGTTTTTATTGTATTATATTTTGTATATTGCAGTCATCTACTATATCGACACAGATTGAACGACATCATCACCGTATCTGTTATCGTAAGAAAATTAATGATAATACAGAGTAAAAACTTAAGAGTGCATGGGAGTCTATTTATCAGAATATCAGTCTTCAACGATATTCTAATAAATTCTAATAAAGAGAAAACACAAATATTTTCAATACCTTCAAAATAGTGTAATTAATAACTATTTATCTCATTTCACACAATTGTCAGGCGTACATGGTTAAAAAACAAAATTGTAGTCGGTATACGGGTATGGGGTGATTATAGATGAATTGTTATTTTTCACACCGTCTTGAAGGTATTGGAAATAGCTGTATTTCCTTTTAATTAGAATTACAAGATCTCATGCCGTTCAAAAGTTATCACAAAATACTAATTTTCTACTAATTTGACTCCCATAGACTCTTAAAACATGTGTTGTGATTCATAATGGAATACAACCTCATTTTGTCCGCGAATAACCCCTTCCCTCCCCTCCACTCCCCTCCCCTCCCCTCCCCTCCCCTCCACTTCCCACCCCTCCACACGAACACAACCCTTTGATGCGTATGTGAAGGAAAATAATCACCACACGTCGAAGTGCGTAAAACTGCGTCAACATTCAATCAATGTTTCACAGCTTTAAACCGAAAATAAAAGTCCTTTTCACATCGGTCGACCTTGTTATATTGCATTTATAATTTCACACGTTCTAACGAATATTTTTTATTTTATTTGCATAGAATTGTGTTCTCGAACACACACATCGAGTTATATACATGTACAGCATATTATATAATATAGTATACGAATATAAGGACTTGGAAGACATTTCAATACTGTTGACAAGAAAAATAAAAATAAGTCGGAGTAAGAACGGGTGCTCTTGTGTGTGGACAAACATTTGTAAATCAATATGGTGATTTTCCAAGACGAAAAAGAAGAGGAAAATTTGAATTGAAAAATTAATTTTTCATGTCTATTTGTATAAGCAGTCAAGAAAATATAAGTAGGCCCTATTCAAGTAAATAATACAAAATATATATTATAAAATAGCCCTTTACTTCTGGTTCGTGCTCTATATCTGTATTCCCACATTGAGGGTTACGTGCTACAGTTAATGATTCTCTCAATCTATTCTTAACTCTCGATTAGTAATTGATAGTATAAATCTCTCACGAGATATTCTTGATAATTCAGAAATATACATATAAATAACTTATACATGGACATCTTTCTATTCATTTTGAATATATAGTGAAGGAAAAACAACGAAATACAAAATGTATATCAATTTTCGAACAGAATAAAATATGTACATACCCACACTAGGCAGTATTGGAGATACAGAACCAAATTTAAAATTTTTGTGAAAGTTTACACAGTAAAATAAATGATTCTCTATAAATGCCTATCAGAGTGAAAAAGTGAAATGATTCGAATATGAGATATGAAGAACATCTTAAATCAAATCTGTCCGGAAAAACCCATTACAATTCCCATTTCTAGTCGAATACATTTCCCGAAATTTGGCTCCTATTCGTTTCTATAGGTTATGATCGATGAAAGATGAAAGTTATCGGCCCATTACCACATATAGGCTCAATAATCTATCACAGAACAATTCTTCGAGGACACGGGCAAAGTTGCGAGAAGAAAATATTCAAATGAAATTCTTGAAGAGTTTCTTTACATATTTACATGTTTCATTTATTCATTACAGATTGTTCATAAAACAGGTGGTAATGGTTACTATATCTAATGAAATTACAATCAAACATACTCGATATAATTATACTTTTTTTTTAGCTCTCTTCTTAAATCACCAATCTTCGTTATATTCTTGATATCTTCTTCCAATTCATTCCATTCCCGCGTCTTTCTTTGTATGAATCAATATTTACCTACTTCTCTATCCACTTTTTCCACTTCCATTCTTATCCCTCCCCTTGTACTCCTTTGTAATCCCTTTCCAATTCTATTGCTTAATTTATCCCATTCTGTATATTCTTTCTTGACTCTAACAAAATTGCACATCCTTTCTATTTGTCATCGTTCCGCCAAATTTTCCCATCCCATTTCCTCAATCATTTTACTAGGTCTTTCTATAACTTTTCCAACCACATTCTTTTCGTTCACCATGTTTTTATCGTCTCAGTGGAAATGACTTATCATTGTACCGAAGCTAGCATTCCATTTGTATGTAATATTTCTACTGATATATGCATGTATGTAATTTTATTGTTTTAAGTATTATTCTTTTACTTTTTTACGATGACGTCATAGATTGATACCACGTGATCGAGCAAGAAGATCAATCACTTCCAGGAGAATAATAATATATTGCTCGTTTCATCATTTCTGACAGATGGTCTGTTTCTGAGATTTTCTACATTCATTTTGTGTTTACGTTTGGGTATATCAACAAGAAAAGTTTGACGTAAAATCGTTCTCGATAAAAATAAATCTTTAGATTTATGTTTGTTCGTGGAAAGGAAATGTGACAGAGGTATTTTATTTGTTTTTGTTGTTTTTTGTTATTTTTTTTTTAATTACATGAACAACAAGAGATCGTTCAACGTGAAACAGTGTTGTCAGATGGGCGTGGGTTCGAATGTGTCGTATGAGGCATGATGTTTTGTATGCGTACTTTTATCTCTCATTACCATAACGTTCCATTTTCACCAGGTCATTCGTACCCCTGTAAAACATGGCTGTTGGTGGGGTCATTAATAAAAAAATGCATAATTACAAAAAATCTACATGAACGAAAATGTCATGTCATTTCTATATGTTCCACATATTTTTTGTACAGATTTTCACATTCATTTGCTGTACTTTCTTTACTTTTATATAGAAGTTTGATAAATCATCGTTCCCTCATAATATGAAATGGATGAAGGTGGGTCGTTTGGACTCGGCATCACCTCATTCAAACCCTCATCTTTATTATTTTACAATGAATCTGACACCAGGACTACGCTGCCTGTGACCATAGTTTGGTCACAATTTTGTAACCACAAATAAAAGTATTTCAGTTCCCAAAAGTCCGGAACACATAAGTAGTCTATATAAACCGTTTTTGTGATATATCCGGACATTGTCAGCATTGGTAATAGGAGTAAACCGAACACACGAATGTTGATATCTTCTACTTTCTATACTAACTCTCTTGGGCAATGAAACATATAGGCCAGTACTGCATTCAACTTGAATTATTCATGATTGAAATAGATTGTTTAGATATTTTTGACTGTTTTTTTTTTTTAATAACATCGAAACTTGATACAAAATCATGTTTTCCCAATAAAGGCTATGGATGAAAGATGAGATCGTTTGAAGGATTATAAGTTTATTGAATCTGATGAGATTATCATAAGTTCGAAAGATGAAGAGAAATCTGAAAAAAATATGTTTCGTCCTTTCCATTTTGGGACATACAATATTGCACAAGATGTTTGATCTGGCTGTGAAGGGTAGGCAGTACGGGAACAGCCACTACGACGCACAAAGACAGCCGAAGTGTCAATATATCTCATGTCAAACGACGAGTCGAAACAAAATGAAGTAGAAACAAACACCGGAGACTTTCTTTGAACAAACCACGTCATAAAAACGAGCATCGTATTACGCCTAACTGACAGCTTAACCAATAGCATGTAAACAAAACAATCGTTTTGTACTCCGACACAAAACTAATACCTAATCCGAAGTGTTACCTTTAAAAGCACTTTCACATGCTTGTCGGTCGTGACCGTATACTCAATCTTGTTCACCCCCTCCCATCCCTCACGCTTTCCACCCCCTACCACCCCTCACACTTTCCACCCCCCCCTACCACCCCTCACGCTTTCCACTCCCAAAACAACCGGTGTATTCTCATACTGCCTATTCTCGCACTGCCTACACTACTTGTACACCCTTTTTGTCTCACACTGCCTACACTACTTGTACACCCTTTTTGTCTCACACTGCCTACACTACTTGTACACCTTTTTTGTCTCACACTGTCTACACTACTTGTACACCCCTTTTGTCTCGCACTGCCTAAACTAATTGTACACCTTTTTTGTCTCGCACTGCCTACACTACGTCTTGTACACCTCTTTTGTCTCGCACTGCCTACACTACTTGTACACCCCTTGTGTCTCATACTGCCTACAAAGTCGTTTCCCCAACTTTCCCCACTTGGCTTCCCAGTTTGGTCTATAGTTACATTGCCGAAATAGTTACTTTGGCTGGGGAATTGGCTAGGACACAGAAAAGTAATAAGGTTAGGGTTAATTGGGATAGGTATTATAGTAATCTTGAATGTGTATCCCTTGTATTTTGCTTTTACTGCAATATCTTCAGAGGAAAAAATATATTTCACTGTTTCTTCTATCAGATTTTCATGAAATAATGAGATTTTTCTCAGTGAGAAAACAACATGATTTGATAGAAGTGAGATATTCCATTGTTGCATTGTTCGAACTTACGACCCCGCAGATCCCGCGCAGCCAAGCATGTTGATTTCATCCAACGGCCTCCACTAATTGTATACTCTATGGTACACACCCTCAGCCAGTGAGGTATTACTGAAACTGTCTCGAAAACACATCTCTGTGAACAAATAACTGGAATAAGGTAGAGTATATAAACAGAAAAGGGAATATACTCATAAGTCTATTGTGGTTTGTACGTGAGAGAGTGAGATGGGAATAGTCTAGCCGAACTGTAAACTCAACTTGACTTTCTCATAGCAGACAACTCTGTATATTCTATTCATATATATATATTCATCAGCATCTTCTTTCAACATTATAAAGTTAGTTTATTGAATGTCCCAAAAGCTGGTACAACACTTTATCACGCTGACATTTTGAATCCCAAATGAATTGTGTGTAGGCGTTTGTACTAATTCTTCGAGTAACATGCTTTGGGTGTAACGTCTTCCTACAGGATAATCAACATACAGTGGAAATTCAAGACAACTGTTCAGGGAATGGTACGTATTTACAATGTATATTTGCGATTACAAGAACTGCACGTCGAAGTCGAAAGGAGAACAACTCTGAATATAATGTACTCTAGTACACGGTTTTACGTCAGTACCCTTGCTAAGGAATGTATGCTGGAAAGCCAGGAGAAGTGGGATAAAGTTTTAGAATACATCAAAAAGGTAATGGAGAGTGACCGGAAGAAAAAAGACTGAATCCAGTTGTATATACTCTTTTTTATATTGGGTTTATATTGGGTACCTAGCACTAAAACGTCATTTATTAGTTAAGAGTACTTTTTTCTATATTAGGTTTTAACGACGCACTGTTATGATAACCGAGATCTAATGGCATCGGATGGATGATTAATGAGATGATGGGATGATGAGATGAAGGTTCTTGGGTAATGAGGAGGATAGTGGGAAGGAAGCGGTCGTGGCCGACTTATTGTAGGAACCATCCCGGCATTAGCCTAGTCTACAAAGGGAAACCATGAAAAACCTCTGTAAAGATGGTCGGCGGCGGGGATCGAACTGGGTACGGAATTCCCCTCGCCTCCCAGATCACATGAAGCGAGCGCGTTAACCACTGCGATCCAATGTGTGGGTGTGTGTGTGAAATTGTCTCATCTTATTTTGTGTCCCCCGTGGCAAAGTTCCAGCTTGTCACGGCTGACAATTCAAATTATATTATTATTCAACAATACATTATACATACTTGCAAACAAAACACAAATTCTTGAGCACGCATTGCGGGCTTGAGATACTCAGGGGCAGTTTATATGTTAATTTGTTCTTGACTACGGAATACGGATGTGTATATATAACCACAGGTTTACCTACGGTGTAAAGAAGATGCCACCCCCCTCCCCCGGCTCCTGCTCCTTGAATCCCCCCCCCCACCCGTTTTACATAAAAGGTCCTACGGAAGACACGCATCTGGTCAGTATTGAACCAAAATAACTATATACTTGTATCCACGAGAGGAGAAGGTTGTTTGAGCCGCCCCGGTAGCTCAGTCAACTATCGCTAGCGGTAGTAACTGAAGTCACCGTTGGGCGTGGGTTTGAGTCCCGCATAAGGCATGGGTTTTTGTAAAGGTCCTTTCACCTATCATCACTTTATCGTTTCATTATCACCCGCTCATTCGTACCCCCGTATAACCTAGCTGTTGGTGGGGTCGTTAAGCAACATTGAAAGAAAAAGAGAAAGTTGTCTACCAACTGAAAAATTGTAAAATCTAATTCATAATCTGTCTGCAACTTTGAAAGATATCGTAACCCTGAAACTATGTTTTCAACGAATAATGACTATATTCATTTGCCTTATTTTAATTAAAACTAGAAATCATCATCTCAATTTTAGGAAATATGAACTAGAAGTTTGGATCAATTGGTTTTTAGTACAGTTAGTTTTTAGTACAGTTGCTTTTTAGTACAGTTAATTTTTGGGACAGTTGGTTTTTAATACAATTGATACCTTCTCGAATTACGCCCTCTAGACCTACTATTATTCAATACCTTATTCAATACTTATTCAATATTCAATACCTTCGATACCGGAATGTTGCCATATAAAAATGATAATGTTAAGAACTCAACGTATTGTGTGGGTAAAGTGAGAGAGACGATTGGATGTACTGAGAAGAAAGAATACATTCAGAAGATTTCTTTGATGCGTGAAAATAGTTCTTGTTGAATAGAAAATACATTTTCTGAAATATTTCTTCATCTCTGCTATTGAAGTTCACAATTGAATTTCCACTAGAATAGAAATAAATCACAAAATTGAACTTCAAATATGACTTCATATACGATATAAAAAGCAACTTATACTCGTGTTAACAATCAGAAAACATGTTTGTAAAAATAATTCGTTTGATTTAACCCAGTTTTCTGGTTACTAGTGGGAGTAGGCCTAATATGTGTTTTTCGATTGTTGTTTCATATAGTCGATAAGGTAGTACGGTATAGAAGCAAGAACTGCTTTATCGACTCCGATATAGCCTTTAATTTCTTCTCAAGTTTGAGAAATAAAACCATTGTCTAGCTCAGGGTTCTCTTGGTAACTTTTTTTAATGAATTTTAGAAATTTAAAAAATACCCATTAGAAAAATATGGTGGAAAAAAAATTCCAAACACATGAAATTTTGCGTGAAGTTGAATTAAATTTTGATACACATTTCTAAAAATTTTCAGCTTGATCGGGTCAGCCATTTTGAAGAAAAAATATAAAATGTGCTAAATTGGTACCACTCGAAGCAGTTTTTACCCATTTTCACCCAGTCGCTCGTCTAACAACGCATATATGGCGTTTTCCTAGTTAACTCAATGAAATTAAACACTCTACTTAGATTAATGAAATGTATGTAGCTTCCCACAAAATGACGTAGTACTTCTGTTGGCCTTTGGAACTAACTGGAGGAATCAGTGTAGCCCTTGGAATCAGTGTAGCCAGTTGTAGTTTGGAGACCCCTGGGTCACTCTATCTAGTCAAGCATGGGTTCGAGTACCGCACAAGGCACACGATTTTCGTAGACATTGATCAAATATATTTTGATTACTCGTATCTCCCCGAATAACAATGCTGTACAGTACTCAAAGATCACTGATGGATGATAATAGTCTTATAAGGTTTATAACAAGAAACAAACATCATCTTTTGTTGTATGATTTTCAAAGCAAATATCTCGAGAAAATAATTGATAATATCAATTGATAAAGTCTAGACATTTCGAGGACAGTATTGCTACTGAAGGGGTTAAGACTTTCTGAGACTATCTGTATTTTCGGGAGCTTCAGTTGTTTCATTAAATATCTCATTTATCTTGTAAACCAATTAGTCTTTATGATTTTCACATTAATTATTTGCGAGAAATATAGTTGAGGGTGAGTGCAATAATAACAACAACAACAACAACAACAGCAACAAAAGCAACAACAACAATAACAACAATAACAACAACAGCAACGCCAACAACAACAACGACGACGTCGACAACAATAACAACAGCAACAACAACGATAACAACAACAACAATAATAACAACAACAACAAATTCAACCAAAACAACAACAACAACAACGACGACGTCGACAACGATAACAACAGCAACAACAACAAATTCAACAGCAGCAACAACGCCAACAACAACGACGACGACAAGGATAACAACAGCAACAACAACAATAACATCAATAACAACAACAACAACAACGACAACGACGACAACAACAACTACAACAACAGCACCAAAGTCATAATAAATTGGTAACACATCTGAAAGCTGAGATGAATAGAAGCAGCCCGTTTCCATGAACCATCATCACGTAAGGTTGTGTTTGATCTATGTATGTGTTATAGAATTGTATCGGATATTGGATTGCGAGGAAAACTGTTGAGCTAGTGTGACGTATTCCAATGCGGCGAGTAATAGGGTGGCATTACGACGTGTCAAGTCTTGCGTCGAGGCGGAATAGGGACGGCTAGATATGGATAGAGAAGGTGACAGTAATCCGAGTCCTTTGACAAACACCCAATAGTGCATGCCAGTCGATTTACTGAGCTAGCAGTTCTGAACGGTATGAGATATCACAATTATAATAGGGAGGAAGACATATGAAGTTTGCATATATATCAACAACTATTTTATTATAACGATGTATATAACGATTTTATGTATATATATGTATGTATAGAGCAAAGACCTTGTTCATAAGCTCTATGGTATAGGGCCTATATATATATATATATATATATATATATATATATATATATATATATATATATATATCGCTGCTCTCTGAAACAACCAGACGTGTCCTGATGAAGGTAGATGCGATTCTACCGAAACGTCGACTTTGTGATAGTGAGTAGACATATCTCATTATTATTATTACAAGTGACAATATGCGCACTAACAACGCTAAATAAATATTCAATATATATATATATATATATATATATATATATATATATGTATATATATATATATATATATATATATATATATATATATATATATATATATATATATATATTATATATATATATATATATATATATATATATATATATATATTATGAATGTATTTAAATAATGTAATGCAATGTAGGCCTATTGTCTGTAATCGTGAATTGAATTATAAAGTAATGTAGGCCTATGTATTGTACTTTATTTTATGTGAAAACATTCAGCAGAATTGTTAAATAAACTTATATTATTATTATCAAAACTATAATAGCTGCTATATATCAGCTCCAAGTTCAAGTTCAAGTATACAATTCACATCAAAGAAGACCTCTAAAAACCAAGTCTAGGCCTATAAAACCACGTTATTTATAGAATAATTATAATTACGATCAATTAAACGAATTAAAAACTACTACGTTATGCTTCTCGAGTTGTGTTTTTCCTGTTTCCTGAATAACTCCTCATCCTTAACGATCCAGTCGGCTCATTAAATCCGGATCACACCATCCCCTTCCTCCTCGGCGCTTCCTTCCTTCATCGAATATAATAAACTACAGGATACCACCGGGAATAACTTGATACCAGCACCGGCACATGTAGCGCAGTGGTTAACGCGCTCGCTTCATGTGATCCGGGAGGCGAGGGGAATTCCGAACCCAGTTCGATCCCCGCCACCGACCACCGTTACAGAGGTGTTTCATGGTTTCCCTCTGTAGTCCAGGCTAATGCTGTGATGGTTCCTCTAATAAGTCGGCCATGACTGCTTCCTTCCCACTATCCTTCCCATTACCCAAGAACCTTCGTCTCATCATCCCACCATCTCATTAATCATCCATCCGACGCCAATAGATCTGCGCTATCATAACAGTGCGCCCCTAAGCCCAATATATATAAATGTAAATATATATATATATATATATATATATATATATATATATATATATATATATATATATATATATATATATATATTTGCGGTGATTTGCCCTTCCTTAGAACAACTGGTGGCTCTAAAACGAGCTCCAAACCCAAGGTCTTTTCAGAGCCACCAGTTGTTTTAAGGAGGGCAAATATATATATATATATATATATATATATATATATATATATATATATATATTCATCGAATATAATAAACTAGAGGATACCACCTGGAATAACTTGATACCAGCACTGGAGGAGATCCTGGTTGACCTGTTTCGCGCGCCGGTATCGTGAGACGATGTCACGTGGCTAAATTGGCACGCCTGTAAACAAGTTGGGCCAGTCTTCTGCTGCTGGGAAACAGTGGCGTAGGCTATGTGAGATATTAATTGATTCATGGGGATAGATTGATTACATCGGGGTGATAATCAATGTACAAAAAAAATGATGAAAAAAAATAAGATGGGTCCTGGAAATTCAGATAATGGAAAAATTGCGATTATTGAAAAAGCAATGAAGTCCCCCTCCGTAGCTCAGTTAGCCAAGGAATCGCTTCAAAAAACCGAAATTTCTGTTGGGAATGGCTTAGATTCTACATAGCGCCTACTTCCTTTCAGTCGCTGTTTTATTGTCACCCGATCATTCGTACCCCCCAAAAAACCTAGTTATTGGTGGGGTGATATGCAATGATGGTATTATAAGAGCAATTCTGTGAAATGACAGTGGAAATTGTAATAAATGATTATTATCCACTCTATATTTGACGTCTTGTTGTTTTCGGAGTAGAAAAAAAACGTGTAGGCCCCCTACGAAAAATGAGATATCACAAAATATAGTAATTCGCATTTGTTTAAGCTCGCATATTGATGAAAGTTAGAATGGAATACAAGATTCCTAAATAATGCTGAATATATTATAATTGCATCAAAATTTCCAAAATATATTTCTGAATCATATTTATCTGTTTTATACTATATTTCCATTCTGATTCATTGATAGGCTAATACACTTAAATATTTCCGTCGGTACGCCACTGAATGCAAATCCTATAAAAACAGCTGTTGTCTTGTATCGAGAGGAAATGAAGGTTACGATTGATCGTCCTCCCATCTCACAACACTAACGTGCGGATGGTTCGCACCTTATTTCGCGGATACCAGTATATTAAATGTTGCTCGGGCAAATGTCCCGATCACTGCCTTCTCGAACGCACTCAGTTCAGTTGGTTTCTTTGCATCGTGTGGACAGTGACTTTACATTGTTGTGGCGGTAGGATGATGTGTACAATTGTGGTTGAATTTATGAATAAACAACTTCACTTTCAAAATCCTCGTTAATTTCATAACAATATGTCTTATACTTTGGACATTAGCCATGGTGTATTTGAATTGTTTTGTTGTTTTCGTTGTTCGTAACAAAACGAGAATTCTTGTTTATCATATTCAAGTGTCGTATTTATTATTATGTTATGGTCAATTATGCTACGATTCAATCTAAGATGAAAGTTTAGGTCATTTTGAAGTGTTTTGTTCAAGAAGTGAAAATGATTGGAAATCAAAAGTGATTATTTATACAAGTGATTGAGTGAAAATGTTCAACTTGATAATATAGAGTGAATAATTTCCCTCTATTATCTCTGAAATGAATTGAAATGGACGGATTTTTACGCAATCATAAATATGATTGTAAGTGAAACATTTTTGATGCGTGTAAGTATCTAATATCTGTCAATTTAATGGCAATCTGAGCCAGTCAAATATCGCTAGCAGTAGCTATAAACTGAAGTCACCGTTGTAATTGGGTTCGAGTCCTGCATAAGGCATGTTTTTTAATGTCTTCTCACCTATCATCACTCCATCGTTTCATTATCACCCGCTTTGGTACCCTCATATAAACTGGCTGTTGGTGGGGTCGTTAAGCAGCATTGAAATGAAAACAAAATGATAACCTGAATCGAAAACTTCAAAAACATCGAAAACTTGACGCTACATTCATGTTTCCCTAATCAAGACTGGACATGACAAGGTAGTTTCGTTCGGCCATCACATCACCTCAATTATTTGTTCAGATTTCAGTCTTTTTCGAGATATTTCAGTGCTACCAACTAATTGTTTCCAGTGATATTTACATTTATCAATGTGTGCCCTATCGGATATGAGTGACATATTTTCGCATCGAAATTCAAGTTTGAATTAAACGTTGATTTATATATTGAGTTGAACGAAGCACTCACTGATGACTACGATCTATTGGCGTCTGTGAATGATATATGAGATGATGGGATCATGAGATGAACGGTTACTTTATCAAGTGTTTTTGGATAGTGGGAAGGAGATCGTGGCCTGTTATTAAGGAACCATCCCAGTATTGACTTAAACGACAGAGGGAAACAGTGAAAAAGCCCTGTCAGGATGGTCAACCATGGCAGGAATCGAACCCCGGTCTCCTGAATGACGGTTCAGTGTATTAATCACTAGGCCACATATTTCATTCAGCTCAATATTTCATTGTCAATTGTCATGGTCCAATTTCCTCATATCTCCTTTAGTTGAGGTAGGCCCGGGATTATGTAGATTTTATTTCAAGAGAATGGTTTTATCTAGTAATCACCCAGTTGAGCGAGTTCATCAGTCGGCCGTCTAGCGAGGGTAGCTAAGTGAAGGTCACCACAGAGGCAGTTCTAGCGACCACGCGGTTAGGGGTGGTCAGGAATAAACAGCGCGTGAGAAACAAGATTGTTTTATAAGTACATGGGTTTGGAAGTGATATAACAACGTGTGCGAGTGTGGGTCTACGCAACTTCAACAGGTATTGTTATAATAATTATTAATTTGTAAACACTTGGACTGAGTGAAATATTGTAACTATGGGAGAGAAGAAAGTTAGTAATAGTATTGGAGACAAAGAGAGATAACATTGGAACCGTAGTTTGAAAGTCTCGCAATATACTAACCAGGCAAACGCAGAATATGCGTTGTAAGATGAGTGAGATGTCTATATAAAGTATAATCGAAAAGTCCACACATTGATTCATATAAATAAACTTTATTAAACCAACGAATTTAGGAGGCCGTGAATCTATCACTGCAACATTTTTTTGCTATTATTTCCATCACAATTCTATGGATGAAAATCATTTAGGGCAGCCCAGGTGGCTAAGTCATCTATCGCTAGCGGTAAAAACTGAAATCGCCGTTGGGCGTGAGTTCGAGTGCCTCATAAGGCATGGGTTTTTGTACACGTCCTTTCACCTACCATCACTTCATCGTTTCATTTTCATTCGCTCATTCGTATCCCCGTATAACCTAGCTGTTGGTGGGGTCGTTAGCAACATTGAAAAAAATATATAAATATTAAGATACCTTAATACATCAATAAATAACGGAATATTTGATACATCTCTGTGGGTGGGTTCCCTTGATCATATCAAGTTGATTCAGACTTGAAGTTGTACACAAGTCGTCAGTATAATCACAGCATGTTGTCAAAGAGCCATTCATCCATGTTGACCCCGCTTCTCGGGTTGCCATGTCAATCCAATAGCGGACCAGGAAGACTGCGTGGGAGCTATACAAACAGTCCGTGATTGAGTCCTTGTGGGACGCAGATCCATCAGATAGAACCAGGAATCGAACTCAGGACTTGCACAAACGAACCATTGAGAGGCGTTTGAGAGAGAGATTCAAAGGGACATAATATATATATATATATATATATATATATATATATATATATATATATATATATATATAAGAGCATATGTGTGTCAAGCATACGGTCCGGGGTTCGATTCCCAGACGGGGCGGTATTTTTCAGTGGTAGTAATAGACATCCTATCAACATCACGTGCTGTACGTTTGAATAGAAAGCCATGTACTCATATATATATATATATATATATATATATATATATATATATATATATATATATATATATATATATATATATATATATATATATATATATATATATATATATATGTGGGGAGAAAGAGAGAGAGAGAGAAAAAGAAAGAGAGAGAGAAAGAGAGAGAGAGAGAAAGAAAGAGAGAGAGAGAGAGGGTGGGGGGAATGAGGGGAGGGGAGCTATCAGACCAGAAATGTGAAACTGTAAGACAAGAAGGTTTAATTAGTTGTAATTAGTTATACGTCTTAATATCACTTTCAGATTCCGCAATCCAAACAATGAAAATGTGTTAATTTCGTTAATTATCAATTAAGGTACAGAAACATAATTGCTATCCAAGGGCAATTACAAATTGAAATTTGTAATTTGTTAATTTACAAATCTTCACTCAATCAACACACTTATTATTTGTCAAACCTGGTCTTAGTTCCATATTACGCCGGATTATCCATGATGATGAAAAAATCTCCATTTCACCTGAAAAATACTGTGTCAAGCATACGGTCCGGGGTTCGATTCCATATCTGGCTCTCAAGACATATTGTGTTGGCGTTTACGACAATATGTAGGCCCACAGAATCCTTGTCTCTTCGACAAAATTGTATTGGTGACCACACCTAATATATGTATTGACATGTCACTTACGACACTTTGCACATCGATAAATATAACTTTATAAATTGTATTTCAAGAGAAAAAGTTATACGAAAAATGCCGCTGCCGACATTTTGTTTTTCCACCATCGATATATAGGTTCTTTAATCCTACTGAGAATATATTCAAGCTTCCTCATCTCAGTACAAAAATGTGTGAATTGTTAATAATCACAGTTGATTAACTGTTAATCAAATGGACGGGCAAGATGAAGGGAATTATCTTCAGTCTAATTAGACGTTAAACTGGCCATTAAATCGATCCAATCAGAACGCTTGATTCTCCTTTCTTTGCACAACAGACTTCTTTGAACGGAGATTATCACGGCAGGTTGGATTTACACAATTACTTCTTTGAAATCGTCGACTACATTCCCACTTCGTTTTACTCGAGACACCCGTGAGACAATACTCGAGACACCAGTGAGATATAACTGCTTTTGAGACAATACTCGAGACACCAGTGAGATAATACTCGATACATCAGTGAGATAATACTGCTTTTGAGACAATACTCGAGACACCAGTGAGATAATACTCGAGACACCAGTGAGATATAACTGCTTTTGAGACAATACTCGAGACACCAGTGAGATATAACTGCTTTTGAGACAATACTCGAGACACCAGTGAGATAATACTCGGGACACCAGTGAGAGAATACTCGGGACACCAGTTAGAAATAACTCCTTGTACCAGTGAGATAATACTCGAGACACCAGTGAGATAATACTCGGGACACCAGTGAGATATAAGTGCTTTTGAGATAATACTCGGGACACCAGTGAGATAATACTCGGGACACCAGTGAGATATAACTGCTTTTGAGACAATACTCGAGACACCAGTGAGATATAACTGCTTTTGAGACAATACTCGAGACACCAGTGAGATAATACTGCTTTCAAGACAATATTCGAGACACCAGTGAGATAATACTCGGGACACCAGTGAGAGAATACTCGGGACACCAGTTAGAAATAACTCCTTGTACCAGTGAGATAATACTCGGGACACCAGTGAGATAATACTCGGGACACCAGTTAGATATAACTCCTCGCACCAGTGAGACAATACTCGAGACACCAGTGAGATAATTCTCGAGACACCAGTGAACCCACACGCCCGACCTGACTTCAGATCTACCGCTAGCGATAATCGACTAAGCCACGGGGGCGGCTCATTTAATGTCGTTTGCTCATTTATAGCTCCAAATAACTTCTTTACTGTTCGGGTAGTTGTTTTAATCCCGATAGCGTTTCCAATTAGTTCAACCGTGTTCCAATCAATTATTAAAATCAATTTCACTCAAGATGTCGTCAGATTCTCGTAAGACAGCGTGGACCTGGTGTCAAAGTTCATTGCTTTAATTTAAAATAATAATAAAATGGGGTGGTGGGATCGCCCTTGTGGTGCCCCGTCCAAACGATCCTATTCTCATCCTTAGCCTTAATAGGGGAACAATGATTTTGTATCAAGTTTCGATGTTATTAAAAAAAAAAAAAAAAGATTCTCGTATGAAAGGTTAATGCTCAAAGACAGCTATGAACCTAATCCTTATCGCAGAGGTCATTAAAAATGAAACTTCAGTTAAACAAACATCAAAACATGGATTGAAACAAATTTATTTGATAGTTAGGCGAGTAAAGTCAACAGGGAAATCGAGTTAGGTAATCAGTTATGAAATAAGGACCACAAAGTTTCATTTAAATCACATCCTTTTCATTATTTACATAAACCCTAACATAAACAAATCCTCTCACATCTGTTCAACTATCGGGGGTTTCGTGGAGGGTTTCGTGGAGGTTTCGGTTTTCGATTCAATTCAATTCAACATTGTTTTTTATTTTTATCAACTCCTATTTGGCAATAGGCTTACAAGAATTAATCTATGTTAACAATAATAATAACAAGTATAATAATCATGAAAAAATAAATATGTATAAGATAATCTAAAAAAAATGAAAAAAAAAAATTCCATGTATGAAAATAAGGAAAAGAAATGATAAAAAGCCCGCATAAGAACGAATTCTTGTGTGCGGGCAACATAACTAATGATTATTTATCAGAAGTTGGCAATAGAGCAAATTATAAAATTGAAAAAGATGAACCCAAAAATCTATTTTAGTATCAGAGGAAGAAAATAATATGATAATTCTGGAAGAAAAGTATGTGCAAGTGATGCTTGAGTGAATTAAAGAGTATACAGTACGATTGAGTGAGGAAATGATCTTGTTAATATGCAACTAGAAGTATATTATCAGACTGTGCGTAGATTCAACCCCCCTCCACCCCTCACCCCCCCCCCACCCCACCCCCTCACGCCTTATCTCATTTCGAATCTATTCTTATAACGGAGTGCTAAGCAGTATTGATTTTATAGATATCGTTTTCGCGCCCCAAACACTAACTTCTTTCAGCCTCCAAACTGACTTCAACATAACGTAGACCTAGCCAAGCAGTCCTAGTCGTGTAGTCGATATAATCATAATTGAAATGGCTTGGTGAAAATAGTCGCATATACCATTTTCACCACCTGTGGATATAGGATTGGTGCTGAAATAGATTTGAATATTCAATTTGAACATTTTATTTTTCAAATTTTTCTGACTTGATTGATCTTATGGAGTTTTTAAAATTCCGTTAAGGATTGTCTCTGAAGTGATCCAACTGATTTGGTCCAAAGTTCTGAGTAAGATAAGTCCACTCACAGTTTCTTAAAGTTTCATGTCGATCAGTATATATATTTATATATGTATGTTTATATAGAATGTAACCGTAAATTATTATTAGGGTTGCCAATCGATCAAGAAAACGTGAACGATACCGAAAATCGATCGAAAATATCGAAATATTAGGAATTCCATTCGATATCGAATCGAATCGAAATGATGATATCGAATATCGATCGAAATCATACAAATATTTTAATGTCTGAATCATGTCCATTTAGTCATCTGTAATCTCTTTGCGAGGCGTAGTGATAATCTGCCTTTGCGTTGTATCGACACTCACACTTCCAGCGTCAACAAGTGACTGGCACCAACACCCATACAGAATGGTCACGATTATACAGAGACTGAATTGATTGTCAGTGTTAAGAATATGAGAAACACGACTGACAGCCCGTTGTTTATACACTCGATATCGAATTCACTTTCGATATCGAAGTAATCGAAAATCGAATGAATTGATTCGATATCGAAGTAATCGAAAATCGAATGAATTGATTCGATATCGATGTAATCGAAAATCGAATGAATTGGTTCGATACCGAATCGAAATGATGATATTGAAAATCGATCGAAATATTCGATATCGAAAATCGATCGAAATATTCGATATCGAAAATCGATCGAAATATTCGATATCGATTGGCAACCCTAAATTTATTATATTGTCATCTCATAATTCCAATTATTTTTCCAATTAATTGATCCAGGACAACGTGTATGTTCCACCCCTCCTTACAAATGACCCCCCCCCCCTCCCCTTATGTCACGACTCTCGTGCAATGTCACTCCGTGTGCGCAAGCGGGCACAGATATTCGCGCGATGCGTCTATTCGCACTATCGCTTTCTTGTTCGGCCGGCTGGACGTCGGTTACACGGCGGTGGTCGGTAGCTCAGTGTTGCGACGACAGCGGGACCGCGTGCACGTGCCGACGCTCTAGCTAGCTCTCACCGACGCCCGAGACGCGTCGTAAACATCGCGACGCGCGACAGATCGGGAGGGAAATAGTCATTGACGTAGACATAAGTAAACAAACTGGTATTGGTCGGATATTTTTTATTGCTCTGGTTTATATATTTATGATTTTTTAATGTATTTTCTATTTTTAGATTGTTTTTTGACTGTTTTTTTTTTCGATGATTGAGTAATCATTTTATTTCCATTGCGTGTGTATAGACGTTGAAAAGGAGTACTTATGATATACTTTTACCCAATGAAAACATACGTTCATTAGATATAAATTGAAATAACAATTTTGATTACCGATAAAAAATATAAAATCTATAATACCATCTATATATATACAAAATTAATAAAAGTAAATAAACTGGTATTTTTCGGATATTTGTTATTGGTTAGATTATCATATAAATGTTTTTTTTTTAAAAATATACCTTCTATTTTTAGATAGTTTTTTTGTTCGATGAAAAATATTCTTTCTGATTCCACTGCGTGTGTATAGACGTTAAAAATGAGTAGGCCTATTCACGATATACTATACTACCCAATGAAAACATACGTTCATTAAATCTGAATTGAAATACAAATTTCAATTACCGATACAATTTGTATGTACAAATTGATAGATGAGGACATTCCATGGAAAATTCTTCGATATTGGAAATATTAAATTTTCAATATTATCCGAACATATATTTCCATTTCATCAGCTAGCTTCGTTTCAAAATGTCATTCTAAATGCAACAGCTGGTAATGCCCACCATAATCAATAAATCAATAAAATCATCAATTTCAATGTTACTAAAGATCTCTTCATATTCACAAAATTACACAATTATATAATCTTCAACATATTTATGGTACAATGAATATATATATATTTATATACACATTCGAATCACATCGTAAAGAATGTGTATTTAACATAAAAACAATTTATGTTTTTTTACGTTTTGATACTGTATTTAGAAAGTATAAACATGTTTTAAAACACGAAATTCAAGAATATAAAGCCTGCAAGGCGTTGTCTTGACAACACCAGACTGACATGTAGCGTAAGTGAGCGAAGTTCTCTTGTCATTCAACTTATGAAATAATTCCGAATATTCAGTTTAAAAGGTTATCGTCAGTTCAAGGACATACATTTAATGTGTTTATACTACGTCACAGGCGAGAGAGAGAAAGAAAACATTGATTAATGACGTATTTATGTATAGGTATCAGTGGTCAATGGTATACACTTTAATCTTTTTGAGAAGTTTAAAGTGAAACCCCGAAAAGCCAATGACAAGAGATGGGAGTCGATTTATCGTATTACAGGTTTTTGCTGATAACTTCTGAACGGTATGAGATATCAAAATATCAATACGAAGGAAACACAGATATTTTCAATACCTTCACGATGGTATAAGTTATAATTATTCAATTCATATCGCATAATTGTCAAGCGTATACGGGTAAAAACACATTTTTAGCCGTATATGCTTGACAGTTATATGTGACATGAGTTATGTAGTTATAACCTATACCGTTTTAAAGGTATTGAAAATATCTGTGTTTCCTTCTTATTAGAATTTGGATGTCTCATACCGTTCAAAAGTTATCACCAAAAACCTGATTTCGCTTATTTGACTCTCATGGACTCTTAAAGTATTACAAAATATTATAACTCAAAATATTAAATTTTATAATATAAATGTCTATATTGATTTGCCATGTATTTTATCATCAACTTTTTTAATAGAATGTAAAAATCTAATCGGCAAATAAAGCAACGAAATGAAAAGAATAGCAACTATACAGTGAAATAGAGGGTAGTGTTGAAGTTCGTATTTCACCATTGCAGTCAACTCAATTGTCCGCATAGTCAATTAGGCACCGACTTAACTACATGCATATTTCATCGAAATTTCCATCAGCCTGAAACTGTTTTTTTTTTCAAACAAAATAAAACAGAATGATATTTATGAAAACTCAAAATAATCAAAATAACGAAGTTCGTATTTCACCATTGCAGTCAACTCAATTGTCCGCATAGTCAATTAGGCACCGAATTAACACGCATATTTGATCGAAATTTTCCATCAGCCTGAAACCTTTTTTAAGCAAAATATAACATAATAATATTTAAAAACTTTGTGTGAAAGCTGACACTATTTCAAACGGACCCCTCATCATCCGAATTGACTACATGCATATTTGATCGAAATTTTCCATCAGCCTGAAACCTTTTTCCAAACAAAATATAACATAATAATATTCAAAAACTTTGTGTGAAAGCTGACACTATTTTAAACAGACCCCTCATCATGAATAAGGTTCAGGTACACACATAAATCATAAAATAACCATAAACGTGTTTGCGAAATTATGAGGTATTTTTGGATTTTATGGGTATATTTTAGTTTCGTTTGATTGTTGGTTTGTTCACACTTTGAGGATCATCAAAGTCATTGCTAATAAACATCACTTGTGGTAGGATGTGGAACCTGACGGAATAATTGATATCACATAATTCTAGTGGACAGCTTTTGATAAACGGTAGGGTGTCGGTCGTTTTGGCGGGGTCGATATGCGACATCAATTGAAAACAATATAGTGGATTTTTGAAATGCGGATATTATTGGATGCAATTGATACATTATGAATTAGATTGAATGGAGAAGCTTCGAAAAAAGACTAAAAAAACGTCCTACTTTATAAAACTAAGTTGATTGAAAATTTGATCTCAATTGACCTCTGGTGACCTTAGTTTTGTTGAAGATGATATTCGAATCTTGATGTTATCAGCTTTCATCATAATATACATTTGATAAGTTGGACGAAATTCATATCTTTCATGTGTAATTGAATTAAATTAAATTTCAATTTCAATCGAACCACCTTACACAGAATCATAGTTATCGGATGTTTTTTTGAGAATTTTGAGTATACGGTAAAAGATTTATTTCTGGGGAAAAAGATATTGAAAACCCTAATGTTGCAATTGTTCAAAAATGCAAAAATTCCCAGGAAGGCAACAAATATTATGCGTTATTTCGTAATGGAAGATCAGGTGAACATCGAAGTGCCACGTTCTTGAGAATTCATGGGAGTCGATTTAGCGGAATATCAGTTTTTTGTTGATAACTTTTGAACGGTAAGAGATATCGAAATTCTGAAACCAAGAAAACAAAGATATCTGTAATACCTTCAAGATGGTGTAAGTAATAACTATGTTTCTCATATATTCTCATTGTCACGCGTAAACGGTTAAAAATGTGTAATTTTAACCGTTTACGCCAGACATTCAGACGATTATTAGAGATGGATAGTTATTACTTACACCATTTTGAAGGTATTAAAAATATCCATGTTTTCTCTCTTTCAGAATTTTGATATCTCATACCATTCAAAAGTTATCAACAAAAAACTGATATTCCCCTCAACTTATAACGTATATATTATACTACTTTTTCCTCCATTAATATCCACGAGACCCAAGTGTTATTGTAATGAAGTGTGTGAAGTGAATGGCGTTTACCTTCTTACATCGAATAACATAGTTCACAACAATTACATGACGTATTCCGAGAGACGCAATGCGATTGTCTACAACTTCAATTAACAATTCAAATAGGTTAGAATCATAACTGAAATGTATTCTATAAAACAGTGCACAACATAGTGACTTAGAGAAAGAGAGAGAGAGAGAGAGAGAGAGAGAGAGAGAGAGAGAGAGAGAGAAAGAGAAGAGAGGGAAAGAGAGAGAGGGAGAGGGAGAGAGAGAGAGAGAGAGAGAGAGAGAGAGAGAGAGAGAGAGAGAGAGAGAGAGAGAGAGAGAGAGAGAGAGAGAGAGGAGAGAGAGAGAGAGAGAGAAGGAGAGAGAGAGAGAGAGAAAGATAGATATGGCTTCTATTAATTTTAAATTATGCATTTCTCGAATTGAAGTATGTTGAGTTAGTAATTTAGTGGTTTAATTGTACCACGAGTCTACATTTTGAAGAGCTGAATAACAGATACTGGAATATACTGAAATGAGTATCTCTGAAATAAACCACGAGCAGCGCATATTATTGGGATATTTTAATTATAGCACAGTACTGGAATGTTTCGAATGTAAAGTAGAGAATATCAGACGGAGATAAAGGACGTGTACTGGATAACTTAGTATTCATATATTATTCAATTACTTCCAATAGCAGAACAGGTATAATGTAAAAATCTTCATTCGGATCTCTGCCCATGTACATTGGGTTGCCTTGTTAGACACAGAATAACAATTAAATTTAAATTTAGATTTGATAAGAACATACAAAAAAATGAAATTCTGAAGATGAAGCTAAATTGAGACTAAAATAATGAAGCTAATTTTGACTGTATAAATAATTTCTGAGAATTATAATTGAATCGCGTGATACGCTTAATACTATATCCTTAATAATTGAAGTTATACCAAATTTTATAAAAAAAACTATAAAATATAAATTTTATGATAAATTATAACATTTTATAAAATCAGTGTTTAGTATTGTAGTATAATCGATTATTTGTAACTAAAAATAAATTGTATTGCAAATTTATCAAAAATGGAGGCACGTTCTATGAAAAGTTAGTATCTCAACAGCGAGTCATTTAGGCCTACTACTTGAGATACATGAGTAACATACATGATTGAAGGTTATAACACACTTTTTAATCAAACTTTTTCTCATTCCCGATATGGCATACACTATAAGTCGTGAAATTACAGCTTTTTCCCAGATATGAACAAGTTGCCTTGAATAGTAATCTTGGTTCGTTCAACTCTCTTCTCTTCGCCCCCTCTCTCTCTCTCTCTCTCTCTCTCTCTCTCTCTCTCCCTCCCTCTCTCTTTCACTCTCTCTCTCTCTCTCTCTCTCTCTCTCTCTCTCTCTCTCTCTCTCTCTCTCCCCCCCCTGTCTGTAGCCACCATGCAGAGAACGATTGGAAGATGAAATCAAAGGAAACTATTTATAAGTAATAACTAGGGTAATATCACACGTATGTGGTTCATTATGAATCGAAACATGTGAGTGTATGAAGTTTGTAATTTAGCCAGCAAACATTACCCAGACTATTATTGAACTACTAACATAAGATTTAAGAGTCCATGGGAGTCGATTTAGAGGAATATCAGTTTCATAATGATAACTTTTGAACGGTATGAGATATCGAAATTCTGAAACCGAGGAAACACAGATATTTCTAATACCTTCAAGATGGTGTAAGTAATAACTATTTATCTCAAATCGCCTGATTGTCAGGCGTATACGGCTAAAATTACATATTCTTTACCGTATACGCATACAATTATGCGATGAGGAATAAATAGTTATTATGCACACCATTTTGAAGGTATTAGAAATATTCGAGTCTCTTTGTTTTCAGAATTTCGATATCTCATACCGTTCAAAAGTTATCACCAAAATACTGATATTCCGCTAAATCGACTCCATTGGACTCTTAACGCACTTTCATACGAACTAAACCAAACTTGTGAGATATAAATCGGAATTATTAATGCATCTGATAACGAAACAAAACTGTGTCCAGGGTATAAAAGCAACAATGATTATAGCAGAGGGAGAGTTGAATTCAAATATATAGTTCTGATAAAGCAAACTTGAAGGTGAAATAATGATCATTTTATTCTGGAGAGAGTCTTTTAGATCGAGGATAAAAGTAATAGAGCTGTTTTTTTGAGAGAGAGAAAAAATAAAATCTAGAGTGTTTTATAATGTCGTATATTTCGGTTCAGTTGACAGTTGAGAAATATTATAAGAAAACGTGTGGAGTCAGAAATCTATTTCGATATTACGACTTCAATAATGATGCTAAATATATAGGTTCCAGGAAGTCTCTTCTAGAATAAACTATATATAGGCCTATATATATATATATATATATATATATATATATATATGAGATATTTTAGCCATGTCGTAAAAGATACGTCTCGACCGGGAATATATATATATATATATATATATATATATATATATATATATAGTGCGTATATATATACATATATATATATATATATATATATATATGTATATATATATATATATATTATGTGTGTATATATATATATATATATATATATATATATATACGCACATAATATATATTTAATTCGCTTCTGTGTTATAACAGTGTCTTCACAGATAACTATTAGGAACATATAAAAATAACTTGACTATTTTAAATATTTTGTTTGACCTACTATACAAACATCAGAGTTGAGAATGTTTTTTGAATGTTTTTATCCACTTATTTCGGGTTCGTCGAAGCTAGTTTATACGGGGGTACGAATGAGCAGATGATAATGATAAGATGAAGTGATGATAGGTGAAAGGACGTTTACAAAAACCCATGCTTTATGCGGGACTCGACCCCATGCCCAACGGTGATCTCAGTTACTAGTTACTACCGCTAGCGATAATTGACTGAACCACCGGTTACAATTGAATCTAACAATAATTGAAACTAACATTTCAGTAATTCGAATCTTTATACCATGATTTCAGGTTGCGCCAAGTCCGTTGGGACGGAATATCACGTGAGACCCATATTCATCTGAAACGTCAAATCGCCGTCACCTTATACTTCACAACATTACCAACAAGAGTTCTCAACATAATGAAACCTTCCTTATTGGTTCAAGGTCAATAATATATTAACCATATATCATTATTTCCAAGATTATATGTTGAACAGTGATTTGAATTCTACTTTTTAGGGCAAAGAAAAACAAAGTGCAAGATCACTACGCTAAATTAGCACCACTTTGGAAGGCGTATATACACTCAATAATGAGCAATATAAAAACAGTTATAATTGAATGTATAATATAAGATACATACTAATCTCTCACATGTGTCTAGTGTATTATTAGAATAATCATATATCAACATAAAATGCATTCGTTTGCATATATTACATTCTTCTTCGTCGTATTACTCGAGAACGTGTGTGCTGATGATGGAAACAATGTACTCGACTACAGTGGTACCCGCAGCGAGAGTACCCGAAGTGAATACCAACCTCGTAACATAATAAACGATGACAAAAGTGTGAAAAATATCGTCGAAAATATTCACATCGTCGGTAAAATCCGACACGAACACGGCAGTGGTATTGGCAAACCTTATTTTGAAAATAATCGAGATGGCAGTGTGAGTGATGACAACAATACAAAAATGAATAATAATTCGAATATAAATCGAACGAGTGTTGAGGGTGAGATCGATTATGAGAATTATATGTACGATATGGAGGATTCGTTGTTGATATTCGATTGGGGTGAGTTGGTTCCGACGCTAGCGGTGTATACGTTGACGTTAGTGCTGGGGATCACCGGTAATGCGTTGATTATATTCACGATATGTCGTTATCGGAGGATGAAGAGCACGACGAACGTGTTTCTGGCGAGTCTCGCTTCGGCTGATCTGCTTCTAATCACCATCTGCATTCCGGTTAAGGTAAGAGTTATCTGCATGGTTATTAGATGAGAGATAGTGAAGACATCGATCCCACTCTGTAATGGGGGTTTGTCGTTTTTTTTTTCTGGTGGAACGTTTTGACTGATCAACATTACACTTTTTCTATATAGCTTGGAACTAAATAGTTTTTGGGTCAAATCGGTCGGAACACTACCTCGAAGTTTCTAAAAAGCTCATTAGATCAGATTTTGTTTTAGACTGTTTTTCACTAAGCGTTGTGGATCCCTGTTAACTTAAGAGTCGATGGGAGTCGATTTAGCAGAATATCAGTTTTTTGGTGATGACTTTTGAATGGTATGAACTTTTGAGATATCAAATTTCTGAAAACAAGGAAACACATATATTTTTAATAACTTCACGGTGGTTGAAAAATGTGTCTTTTTCAACCGTATACGCCTGACAATCGGGCGATTTGAGATGAATAATTAGTACTTACACCATCGTGAAGGCATTTAAAATATATATGTTTCCTTGTTTTCAGAATTTCGATATCTCATCCCGTTCAAAAGTTATCACAAAGAAACTGATATTCCACTAAATCAACTGTCATGCACCGTTCTCTTAACAGAATATCATCGTTAAATCCGTACAGAAGTAGTTAGTGGGTTTTTAGGAAATTATATTTTTCCACGATGAGCTTAACGATAAGAGAAACAACTTACATCTTTTTGAAGTATTTAATCCGCCAAGTTACAGCTAGTTCATTTTAATTACCGAAGTTTTTATAATTATTCGGTTAATAGACCACCTTCTTCTCTTGTGGTTACAAAATTACTATTTTTCTGAAACTGGGAAAACGCAACAGTTGGGCATTGTTGGATGAGCGATAGAGGCATACTACTGATAACACGCCATGAGGGGATCATACAAATTGTGTGTTTTTTCCGCATCAAATAGGGTTATAATTTGCATAACTTTTTTTTATAAAATTATATTCTGATACGTCAATCGCAACTGGATATGTACCTTGAGATCCAAACAGTTATGTCAGTGCCTTTTTGTTTTATTCATTATTCTTTTAAATCGTTTCAAATTGATTGGTGATAATCTTAAGATCTATTAGCGTCGGTAAATGATATATAAGATGATAAGATGATAAGATGATAATATGATAAGGTGGAATGTTATTTTATCGTGAGTTTCTCGACAAAGGAAATGATTCCTTGCCGACTTCGCTTCAACTATCTCAGCCAAACTTAACAGGGAGGAGGTGATATTCCTAAGCAAGAGGAGGGGAGGAAGAAGGGAAGGGAAGGGAGGGGGTATATTCCGTTGCACTCCACTTCCCCTCTTCCACTTTCAAAACAAATTAGTGTAGATTATCACTTTATTATTCACTCGATTACTTTCATCTTTGATTCGCGCCAAAAGTGTTAGCTGGTTGAAACTCCCGACCGTCAGTGCTATGAGATATGAGAGACGGTCGATCGGGACCGCCAGGGTGAAAGTCATGAAACTTACTAGAGTAAAGTTGAGATTAGAGCCAAGTCGTGTTATTTATTTTATTGTGTGCTCGAAGAGGCGGAAACGCTTCAAGGATTTCCGATTCAGGAATTTGTTTAGAAAGATTGTTTGTTTCTATGATTTTAGAGAGAATAAGAGAATATACGAATTTATAAAACAGTTATGCGTGTGTTGATAATTACTGGGAAAACGCCATATATGCGTTGTTAGACGAGCGAATAGTAATAGTATGGGTAAAAATGGGTAAAAACTGCTTCGAGTGGTACCAATTTAGCACATTTTATGTTTTTTCTTCAAAATGGCTGACCCGAACAAGGTGAAAATTTCCAGAAATGTGTATCAAAATGTAAATCAACTTCATGCATTAACTTCATTTTGGAAAATATTTTTTTTCACGCCATATTATTCTAATGGGTATTTTTGAAATTTCTAAAATTCTTTAAAAAATTTACCCCCCGATAATGCCACAAAACTATACAGAACTGAGTTAAATGAGGAACCATATTGAAAAAAAGTTTGAAGTTGATAGCTGTAGCCGTTTGACCTGTGGAGAACCGACAAAAAAACATAAAAAAATACATAATTTTTTTCAGTATGTCCAATTGAATCCTCGCTGAAGCTCGTATAATTATTCCAAAATTATATGTTTTCCCTATAAATCTCAGTTCTTGTCCCTGAAAGATGCTTCTGAGCCACAATTGTCAGAAGAATAGGTTTGAATGCCGACAAATTAGTCGTGACTACAAACCAGAATGAGAATTTGAAAAAATAAATGAATAAAATGCGCGATTTTTCTCTGATATGAAGGAAACGATTGGTCATTCAACTTTTCAAGATTCTGTTGGACGTATACCACGTTTTCAAATTGCGAATCATTCCACTTCTCAGACTTCATACCTAAAATCACTCATATAAAATGTTAAATGTAGTCCTGTATATAAAGAATTGCGTTTCACTATATCTGAATATTATTTATGTCGTCTAATTTGAGAGATTGTCACATTTCCCAGACTTCTCAGAATCGATTCCCAATTCAATCAGAATAAACAGACATATTGAGAAGAGTAAAAGTAATCTCAATTATTGTTTTCCAATAAAACTAATAGGCCTACCGTGTTTTCAATTGAATTAACGTATCCCGGAAAAAAGCTCTCGCGTTGGATGGAAAAATAGATTGGCTACACTTTTTTTGAGAATAAAATTACGATTATCTCTTCAAAATATCGACTGATTTCCGAAATTCAATTTGAGAATTGATTAAATTGGAAGATGCTACAAAATTACCTTCGCTTTCCCCATGTCCCCAACCCCTCCATTATAACCCTTTTTACTGACGTAATCGAGTGAATGATGCAGAACACATATATATATATATATTGTTTGTTTGAGGCTTCTTTCCTGGCTTAGTTGTAGATTCATGATGATTTAGGAAATATACCAGGTTTCGTAGTTCGTGGTTTATATAAATATATATATATATATATATATATATATATATATATAGAGAGAGAGAGAGAGAGAGAGAGAGAGAGACATGAGCGTCGGCACACTTCGGAAGTTGAGGGGGAGGACAAGCTCAACAATTATATACATATATATATATATATATATATATATATATATATATATATATATATATATATATATATATATGTCTGTGTGTGAAAACACTCTGATGATAACTTTCTGCCTCATGGAGACTGGAGGCGCCTTTATTCGATCTTTTCCAATCCTATTCCGCTCAGTCTAGCCTTGCTTATTCCACTCTCATTCCCACACTTCATCATACCACCACACTTGGAAAGTTTGTTATTTTCTCATCTGCCCTTTCCTCTAATCTCTGCAATATCCAGTTGTGTTGCCGCCGTTCTGAACCGGAATCTACTCTTAATAAAGTTTTGTGACATCCGCCCACACAGTTCGTCACAGATAGTCGCTTTCGCGCAGCTCGCTGAATGTGCTGAGGTAGGATTCGGCATGAGAAGGGAAATTCAAGCTCACTGGATATGTTTTATCGACTGTAATCGTAGGCATGTGAAAAACCAAAATCCCAGACGTAACAAGTACCCTATTTATATATATATATATATATATAATATTTAATCTTCTTGGATACGATCCAGTATGTGAATAGTTTGGCTGATTTAGCCATTTCATGTGAGATACGTCTTGACCGGGACTCGAACCCGGTTTTTCAGTGGGAGAGAACCTGACCGGCAATCAGAAGGTCCCGGGTTCAAGTCTCGGTCGAGGCGTATCCTTTAAGACATGGGTATAACGTCCCATATATATATATATATATATATTTGATATGTTGTATATATATATTCAGAATTATGTGACGTTTTGATGTTGCTAACACACGTTCTAGTGAGAATGTATGTTCTTCTCACAGTTTTGAAACTGTGACCGGACGTCTTAATTTGGCGGTGGGATACGATTGTCTCTGATCCTTCTTACGATGAATCCCAGTTTAGATAGTTGGAACTCTTAAGGCGCAGAGGTGTTCAGAGCTCACACGTGAAATGTCTTATAAGTTCCACGCTTAAATCCCATGACACCAAGTGGTACACTGGTCTGGACAGGTGGACAAGGACTAAGTCTCTTGCTCCAATCTGTACTTGAATTCACTGTGGAGTCGCGTATACAAAATTCGGGACACGAACCCGGGACCTCTTGGTTGCCGGTCAGCGTCTCTCCCACTGAGCTAGGTATTACTCTTATGCCATCATACTATGCCATCACTTTCACTATATTCTGATTATCTGTTGAGAATTGGAAACGCATGAAATTTAAAGGCTGCATTTTGAACGATTGGAAAATATCTGCTATTTGAATTCATATTATCTCAAACTTCACCGTTGTTCGCCTATCATACGTTCTGATATTTTAACCGAACAAATCAAAACGAATCGCCTGAATGGTTTCTACTATTTGAGAATAATCACCATGAAATGATATGATGAGTATACTTTAAATCGTACACCTCATTTTAGTTTAGAATAGCCTCGGGTATTCACAAGTCTCAATGAATCCATTAGAGCTTGTGATAATCTTCAACAAACTCGAAACAATATTTGTTGGAACTTGATTCACGTTTATTTTCATTCATAAATTGAGAGAAACTTAATTTTATATCTCACGTTTAAGAGGGCAAGATAGTGGTTGAAAATCGTATAAATGTAACAAATCGGAAAATAAGGATTTGTCAAATGAAGTGAGAATTATCTTGACTAAAAATCAACTGGCTCTAGGAAAACTACAAACTGTATTGACAATAAACTGTACTAAATACCAACTGAACCAAACTTATCTTTCTTGAGCAACCTTCTATATCTTCTGAACGAGACGATGAGACTCTTTTATTTTCATCCCTGTCCCGTTCAACTGCCTCATAATTAGACGAGCTTTAGCGAGGATTCAATTTGACGTACTGAAAAAATTGTTGTTCGTTTTTTTTTTTTCTTTTTTCCATTTTTTTTTGTCGGTTCTCCACAGGTCAAACGGCTACAGCTATCAACTTCAAACTTTTTTTCAATATGATTCCTCATCTCACTTGGAACTGTATAGTTTTGTGGCATTATCGGGGGGTAACTTTTTTCATGAATTTTAGACATTTCAAAAATACCCATTAGAATAACATATCGGAAAAAAAATATGTTTATTTTCCAAAAAAATGAAATTTTGCGTGAAGTTGAATTACATTTTGATACACATTTCTGGAAAAATTCAGCTTGATCGGGTCACCCATTTTGAAGAAAAAACATTAAATGTGCTAAATTGGTACCACTCGAAGCAGTTTTTACCCATTTTTACCCATACTATTACTATTTGCTCGTCTAACAACGCATATATAGCGTTTTCCTAGTGAAATTCGAGGATCGTATTTCATTTTCAAGACATTTCTAACATGTTCCACTCACCCTAAATTATTATTTATGTGAAGTCCAAGATCTCAACAACCAGTTTGAATTTTAGTTGAGCAGATTCTCGACCTTCTTCTTTGACCTTCCATTTCATCAAAACAAAAAAGTTATCTTATTCCATTTCCGGCTGCCAACATTCACAATTATATTCGTACATTTTAAATATGAAATCTTCAACCGTACAGGAAACCATTTAGACATATATTATCTTCACCGAGTTCATTCTCCCATATTCAAATCGTCCACGCATATATGCGACAGAGATTAGCAGAAACCAAGGTTATTAGATCGCTTTCCTCCTTATCAGAATGTTGGTAGGCCTATTCTTGATACCGTTCAGAAGTTATCACTAAGAAACTGATATTCTGGTAAATCGGCGCCCATGCGCTCCGAGGGGTAAACGACTCAAAAAATCAGGTGTACATTTGAAAAGAAAGAAAAAAAAAATCACGAGAAGCAAAGAAAATCACGCGAAAAAGAAAAAAATCGAGTGCATAAAAAAAACGAGTTGATCCAAAAAATCACGCGAATCCAAAAAAATCAAGAAATCAAGCAAGAATCATGCGAATCCAAAAAAATATTGGGAATCCAAAAATATCAAACGAATTGAAAAAATCGTACGAATCAAAAAAATCACATGGATAAAAAAATAACCCGAATCGACCAAAGTCACGTAGTCGATCTACGCGAATCAAAAAAATCGCGTAAATCCAAGAAAAATCACGTAAATCCAAAACAATCACGCAAATCCAAAAATTCAAGCAAACCAAAAAAAATCACATCAATTAAAAAACTCACCCAAATCAAGCAAGAATCACGCAAATCCCAAAAAATCACGAGAATAAAGAAAATCAAGACTTAAGCGTACAAAAAAATCAGTTGTTCGCTCCTCGATACGTTCTTAATAATCATCAATACAACTATTTACTCCCACTCCACCACTGTCGTGCGTTGATCAACAAGTAAATGTCGTATTATTAGTTACTCCGTATAGCTACATTTCTACGTCATATTTCTCCCAAGTGGTGTCCCGGATTTGCCCCGAAGCTACTCAAATGTCGTTCCATGGTCCTGAATAAATATTGAAATAAGATATATGAAGTTCATTGATTGCCCTTTAAGGCGTCCCCATCGGTGTTTACAGGAAGAAAATCCCGTAAGGGGGATTGAAGGGATGTAAATGGAAGAATGTAAATAAAGAGATGTGTTCATAAAACTTGAAAAGCGTAATGTACAAAATCGAGAAATATATCATAAGATGCAGGGAATATTTTTCATTAATAACTGTTTTTTTTTTTTTTAATAATAGCGAATACAAAATCATTGTTCACCAATTGAGGCTGAGGATGAAAATCAGGATTGCTTGTACGGGGCACCACAAGGGCGATCTTACCACCACATTCAAATGATATAAAACCAATCAATTTCAACACCAGGGCTGCGAAGTCTGTGACCATACTTTTCCACCACAGATAAAAGTCTTTCAGTTACCAAAAGTCCGGAACACATTAAAAGTAAAAACCGTTTCTGTGATATATCCGGACATTACCAGCATTGATATTGAGATTTTTAAGATTTCTTTTCTGAGATTGTGAAAAATTATAGTTATAAGAGAAGGGATGGAGTGATTATTATAATGAAAATTAAAGGCAGCTTATAATGATTGGAATTTTAATCGGCCATGGTGAAAATTTGTGATACAATTACAATTGTGATTGCATTTAATTTAAAATAATAATAAAATGGGGTGGTAAGATCGCCCTTGTGGTACCCTGTCCAAACGATCCTACTTTCATCCTTAGCCTTGATAGGGCAACAATGATTTTGTATCAAGTTTCGATGTAATTAAAAAAAAAAAAAAAAAAAATTACGGTTATAATTAATATTATCCAATGTCCAACTTATATGAAAAAGAAAATTTTCCAAATTATGTTTTCATGATTTTCATTCTGAATACATATTACCTAAAAGATGTATTTTTATTCCAGCCGGATGATTTATTCTCCAGCTTATATTCGGGAATAAACATTAACAGTTTTCCGTACACGAGCCGGCAGCTGCTATAAGTCATTCACGTTACATTAATTTCGATATTATAAACATTTTATTCATATTTAAGAACCAACGAAGTAGAAATTATCACTTTCGCGCGTGTTTTTTCATGATTTCGTATTTTCCATCGGTAGGAACCAAGTGTTTGTTTTTAATCCATTAGGCACATCTCAGTTAATTTATCGGTATTTATATTTTATATCAGCCAGAAAAGTAGAGACAGTTTCATGGGAATTGAGTTCATGTGATGATATTTTAATAGGAAAACGCTATATATGCGTTGTTAGACGAGCGAATAGTAATAGTATGGGTAAAAATGGGTAAAAACTGCTTCGAGTGGTACCAATTTAGCACATTTTATGTTTTCTCTTCAAAATGGCTGACCCGATCAAGCTGAATATTTTTAGTCAGTTTCATGGGAATTGAGTTGGAAAGATATTTTATATGAGAATTCCACGCGCGATAATACAATAATAAAAAAAACATAAAAATGAAATATAAAAACATTTTTAATATCTTTGGAAAATTTGCGAGTCTGACATTATCCAGATGTCATGCTATCTGTAACTGGATTGTTATCGGGAGAATTTGTGGATATTATAAAATGATACAGTCAGAAACTTGAACATGAAAATATGAATGAAAATAAACAGATACAAATACTGTGGATTCGTATTATTAGTTGCTCTCACGATTGCAATATAGAATTGGAAAATGTAATTGAATTCCTGTGTACTTTATATCCAGAAATACTTCAACTCTACTCTCATATTCTGGGGTTCCTCCCAAGCAGCAAAACGGATATTAATCATGCAAAAACAAGCTATACGCATCATTGCTGGCATTTCTCGCCGTTCCTCTTGTAAATCGCATTTCACAAACCTAAAAATCCTCACCCTTACATGTACTCTCATCCAAATTGCCAGTTCCTATGTTCACTCCAATACTAGCCTCTTTCCTAAAAATTCCTCTATACATAACTACCCTACAAGTCACAGTAACTCAATCCGTTCTCTCACACACTCTCACGCTTTTTTCACTCACAGCCCTCTCCATCTTTGCACAACTATTTATAATAAACTACCCACCCATATAACCAGCCTTACCAAACTTTCATCTTTTAAATACAACCTGAAATCTCTTCTACTTCAGAACCACCTCAATGAATTTCTGACTTGAATTTCAAACAATGAATTTCAAACGGCTACAGCTATTAACTTCAGAAATATTTTCAATATGTTTCTTCATCTAACTTAGTTCTGTATAGTTTTGTGGCATTATTGGGTGGTAACCTTTTTTTATGAATTTCAGGAATTTCAAAAATACCCATTAGAATAACACAGCGGAAAAAAAATATTTTCCAAAAGAATTGAATTTTCCGTGAAGCTGAATTACATTTTGATACACATTTCTGCGAATTTTTAACTCGATCGGGTCAGCCATTTTGAAGAAAAAACATAAAATGTGCTGAATCGGTACCACTCGAAGCAGTTTTTACCCATTTTTACCCATATCATTACTATCCGCTCGTCTAACAACGCATATATGGCGTTTTCCTAGTTAACCAGAATCAACATAAAATAAAAATCAACTAAAGCATAAACAATCGTAGTTGCTTTTCGGATGAACTTATTGTTGTGAAACTACTTCATACCTAGCAGAGAAGTACATTCTAAATATTGTCGATCCATAATAAACATTCACAATATTTTCACACATAATCACCCTCGTGGGAAATTTTGTCCCATGAAGACTGGGGACACAGTAATCCCTCCTCTAATTCATCTAACCGGACTTTTACCTCGCTTTTCATTCCTTCTCTTTTCCGTTCATCATCATTTTCATGAAGACGGTTTAGCGGTTGTCAGTGGTCTCGAATGGATTTGTCTTGATTTTGTATAGTCGAGCTTTGAAACACGTGTACTGGTATATTGCTATCTTCTAAACAATATTTTTCTGGTTTTAGAATTAGTGGATTAACTAAATTTAATTCATAGTTTAACGTCGGGATGCATTCCCCGGCAAGTTTTCGGATTTGTAACTTTATTGAGGGAGTCGGGAAAGAATGGATCTGGAGATCCGAGTTCAAGTCCCGGATGAGGTCGCGATTTTTGTTTAATTTCAAATCATACCATTATAATAACCAACTGGTGGTCAATCAGAAATATATATATATATATATATATATATATATATATATATATATATATATATATATATATATATATATATATATATATATAGGCCTATATGTATTATTTTAACAACTTTCTGATCAACCACCAGTAGGTTATTAAAATGGTATGATTTAAAACTGTACAAAAATCGCGACCTCCCACGGGACTTGAACCCGGATCTCTAGAGTGCCGGTCAGACGCGCTACCCATTACGCCAGAACACAGATTTTTGAACAGTATATATATATATATATATGTATATATGTATATATACATATACATGTATCACACTTTCGTTTTCTCCTTCAAGTTTGTTGAATCCAGGCCGTATGAGTCAGTGAAATGATTATTCATGTGATGAGTAGCTCGTTACATATCGTACGACGCCATGGCCTAGAGTCTGTTGGATGGAATTGACTATCTTCACGAACACAATGTTTGTTTTCGAGTTGTTGCTGACAACAGGAATAACAGAACTGCAACTCTGTTTCTCTATATTTGTTGAAGCTGACTCTGGAACGGGAATTATAGCTATCGTATATGAAAAGGGAATTGCGTTCGAGATTATTCCAGAATTGTGTAAACAGATGTGTACCACAATAGGCAAAATTATCAAATGCGTTGTGAAGATGAATGTGGTACTCGTGTGGAGTATGCTTGAAAACTTTACAAGGTTTGAATTGTTTGAGATATACTTGAAGTACGATGTAGTGATAACAACTGATTTTATCATATTATAAAGAAGGTGTCTCTACTCGCGGCTTCCAAGTGAAATATTTACGTGGTTGGTATCTGAGTCCATGTCCCATTTGCCTGTCGCGCAATTGTCGCTTTTATATCGAACTATATACAACAACAATGCTATACACGGCTCAGTAGAACTGTCATGTCAAGAAAAGGCATTTGTTTTTAACAAATTGGTTTCTAAGTTCAACAATGTCACCGGTACCGTTGCCACTCTTATCTACATCTAGTTCACAAGGGAATACGCTAAATAACCTGAATCGAAAACTCTACACACCTTGGCTTTTATAAAATAGATTTCGTTCCGCTATCGAATCTAGGTAGCTGTGAATCAATCCCTACAACATTTGTCTGCTATTATTATCTATCTATTTAAAATACATTTATTTCATTATTTTCTTCGAAACGGCTGATCCAAATTGCACACAGATCTGTAATAGTGTGTATAATTTTTGTGTTTACATTTTAGGAAAATTTGGAGAGATCTTATTTTTCAAAATTTTCTCTCCACTTATTCTAATGAGATTTTTTAGAAACTTCGAGATAATGTTTCTCAAAAATGGTCCCACCTATTCGATTCAAAACTATACAGCTCCAAGTTGGATAAGTTTGCTTTTATAAAAAAGTTTTATGACATACAGTCAAACCCTGCGACCTGTGCAGTGCTTACAAAAAAACAGTCAAAGCTCCATAAGAGTGGGATGGACATCTTCGTTAAACACTCATCCAACAATACACCCTACTATGACATATCTCTAGAGAGTTCGCACCAGAATTATTCAGCGCGTATTTATTTGTATTTATTTCACGGTATCCATCGGTATAGGATGGCTGTAATCCAAGCTTTGAATAAGCCCAGTATTTTGTTCGCTGTTTGTCATCTGTTTTTGTCAGACACGAAACATTATCGCAGAGTCTACCCAGTTTTATTCCACCGTTTGCTTTCACAAATATTGTAAAGCATTACTGCTGGGCATGGCTCGATTGTAATGGATCATTTTTTGTTCTCTGTGTGGTAAAGTTAGTGTTGTTACAAAAGCTCCAACAGTTGCTGTAGAAACACGGTAAAGTGAGTTTCAAATGTTTATTTCATCAAATCCAGCCTGGTATTCGACATGAAATGTCACAACAGAATGCGCTAGTGAAATGCAATGTGGTCCAGTGAAAGGGTTTAAAAAAAGTTAACAATATGATATTTTAATCAGCGTCATCATTGGAAATATTAGCACGCTTTATGAGTCCATGGGAGTAGATTAAGCGGGATATCGTTTTTTTTGTGATGGCTTCATTCTGATACGTTCTTCAGGCACCCAGTTTTGTGCGCATCAAACGAAATTATTTTTCTATTTACTAGGAAAACTAGGAAAACGAATAGTAATAGTATGGGTAAAAATGGGTAAAAACTGCTTCGAGTGGTACCAATTTAGCACATTTTATGTTTTTCTTCAAAATGGCTGACCCGATCAAGCTGAAAATTTCTAGAAATGTGTATCAAAATGTAATTCAACTTCACGCAAAATTTCATTTTTTTGGAAAATAAAAATATTTTCTTTTTTTCCGCCATGTTATTCTGATGGGAATTTTTGAAATTTCTTGAATTCACAAAAAAAAGTTACTCCCCGATAATGCCCTAAAACTATACAGATATGAGTTAGATGAGGAACGATATTGAAAAAAAGTTTGTGGTTGATAGCTGTAGCCGTTTGACCTGTGGAGAACCGACAATAAAACATGAAAAAAAAACATAAAAACGAGAGCCAATTTTTTTCAGTATGTCAAATTGAATCCTCGCTAAAGCTCTTCTAAAAATGGAAAATTAAAAAAAAATATAAAAAAAATATTTCCAAACAGACATGTATGTATAGTGAGAGTATAAAAGCCCATTCACCGGCACCCGACTGAATAATCCCCCATATGATGCCAGTTAGAAGAAAAGCCAGCTACAGAATTGCCCAATCAATTTATACGACCTAGACGAAGGCGACTGTCCGATATACCCGTAGACTTTTCAATTTCATTACGAATTAATGAGACTTATTGTGCATCGTTTGAAAGCGTGGGGTTTTCGCTCGATGGACATTGTCAAGTCATTTGTCTCGTTGTGGGTGGTCTTGATAAAAATATCGGATCTGTTGTTAAGAGTCCATGAGAGTCGATTTGGTGGAATGGCAGGTTTTTTGTGATAACTTTTTAAAGGAATGAGATGTGGAAGTTATGATACGGGGAATATACAGTAACTTTTAATACCATCATTTTACATATTTGGGACTTTTCACGGAAGTTGCATTTTTTTATGTTTGTGCATATTGTGGAAATGTAGGCCACATTTTCGGAATATGTTCTTTTTTAAAAAATCATGAGTACAAGAAAACGATATCAGTAAAAACAACATTTTTTAGACGTCTACGCTCGATAATTATGCCACATGAGTGATAGTTTAATTGCATACCATCTACAAGGTATTACGAATATCTATGTTTATCCTTATAAAAGTTTCGATATCTCTCACCGTTCAAAAGTCAAAACCAAAAAAAAATGATATTTCGCTAAATCGACTCCCAAGGACTCTTAACGGAGAGGGTAAATGGGGGGTTGGGGGGGGGGGGGGGGAGCAGAAGGGAAGAAGGACATCAAATGTGTGTCAAACTGTAATTGAAGCATGCACATTGTATTTGATAGAAACTGTGAAGAAACACTCAATAGCCTATGGGAGATCATTAACCCACATAGTGTCCTTATTGAATTAATAAACAAACATCGAAAATACAATGTTGGATTATATTACGGTATGTTGAGAAATTCTGAAGAAAAATGGCTGTGGAGGCCGTTACTTGAATGGTAGAAAATTACGATACTTTGATTAGATCCATTAGATCTCAGTCACCATAACAGTGCGTCGTTAAACCCAATATAAATTTAAAATATCATCCCAAAGTTGGAATTTATTCAAAGTTTCAACTCCCTAAGGAAAATATTCAAAATGGCGATTACGACATTCTGCCTTCCCACCATCCACATGTTATGTAGTTTTATATATGTTATGTTACTTTATATTTTAGTTTATTATGTTGATGCTGGAAATATTACGCAGTATCTAGAACCCTTTTAAGCTCTTATAAGCTACAAACCGTAACCTAGAATATCTCTTACCAATATTGATCCTAATACCTATTGGGCTTAGTGTCCGCGAAAGATGAAGTCTCGAACAATCCGCGCGCTAATGGTTTATGTATGGAGGAGACGACCGATCGGAGACTTCATTTCTCGTGGGTACAAGTATATCTTCCATTACAGCTTGAGCCAATGGGAGCTGTAAGTTATCAGCGGGTCGGGATACAAATGACTAGGTTTATTTATATTGGATTTGAGGGAGTATATGGATGGTGCTTAAATAAATAAATACATTCGTCTTTACTATTTTATTCCATGTTCACAAACCGATGTAATTGAATAACAAGTATAAAATACCTAGATAATTGTATGCTTTTTAATTAATATTACATTTTTCTGTGTGAATTGAATCAATTTTGAGATAATAGGTCAATGAACACCAAGAATGTGTTGAAATTCATTGACGTATTATCTTAAAACTGATTGAATTCACTGAAATAGAATGTCATATTAATCTAAGAACATACAATTATCTTGAGTATATGTGAACTTTTAATTCAATTACACTAGTTTTTGAACCTAGAAAAAATTAGTGAAGGTTCATGTCTCTATTTGTATAAGTACCTTGCATAAACCTCCGGTTAAGTCTTAATCATACGAATAGCCGCTCCAGCCAATCGAATCCTGACCCGTTCATAACAAGTCCCCGTGGTTCGTTGGATTACAAGTCCAAAGAGCTGGATATT
Organism: Brachyptera putata; assembly: GCA_907164805.1. Classification (NCBI taxonomy): domain Eukaryota; kingdom Metazoa; phylum Arthropoda; class Insecta; order Plecoptera; family Taeniopterygidae; genus Brachyptera; species Brachyptera putata. The sequence goes on along the minus strand of OU015469.1, from coordinate 25,729,265 downwards.
ATTTCTGTCCGTCTTTCCGCTTGATCAACCCACACAATTGCGATCTATCGATTGTCGATCTCGACTTACATCGATATCTATCGAATGTCTTCTCTTATAATCTCGACTTCCTGACATGTGTTCCAGTTTCTTATAGCTACTTATACGCCAACCTATTTTCGATCATCTTAAATGGAAGCTTACTTATTACTTAGAGTTAAAGTCTACTTGAAAACTTCATAATCTTTTCAGAATAAAACGCAGATTGTTTTCGTAACTACGCAATGAGTTGTGACTCGTGAGGTAAAGTGGAGTGCAAATACTCAGTCAGCACTCTTCAAAACCGAAAGTTAGGCCTGCATGATTGAATCCAAGAAACAATAATGTATTATTCAGCAATATAAGGGGTAATCTCACCCCATTCGTGGAGTAATGACCCTTCAAATATCATCATCTTATTCGAAAAAGGTTATTTGTAGCATTTTCTTAGAATGAGGTATAAAAGATTCATGAAAACCTAGCCGACTCTTAGGGCTCATTCACGATTAAAGATTTAGCGTAACTTTAGGGTGTAACTTTATGACGTAAACTTGGACCGCAATGTCACTGGAGTAAACGAAAGTGTTTTTCGGGCTCCAACCAGGTTTAATGAAATCGGAAAAATACTGATAAAAACTGACACAAGTAATAAATGCCATTATTCATTTTTATCTTGATATTGTACAGTTTTGAAGCGCAATCAGATGAACCAATTCCGAGAGGAAACGATTCACAGAATTCACAGAACTCACAGAATAATAAGCCAGAGAAAAATATTTGGGGAAGATATTACATTCGAATTTAATCACGTTTTCACAGAATTCAAGCACGTAAATGATACACACTAATACAAATTCCCACGCAGTTCGATCAGCCGTTTTAAAAAAGCAAATCATAATCTAATTATTTCACATCAGTTGAAGCTATTCAAAGAGCTACTGAGAATAGCAACAGGTTGAAACAAAAAAAACGTAAAACGATTAAAATATACAATGAATGAGAAAATAACTTTGTGATGAAACAGTTTCAAGAACTTCAAGTATATTCCCTTTCTTACTATGATACCATTTTGAAGGTTTTGAAAATATCTGTGTTTCCTCATTGTCAAAATTTCGATATCTCATACCGTTCAAAAGTTATCATCAAAAAACTGATATTCCGCTAAATCGACTCCCATGGACTCCATCTCATCTTTAAACATGATTCCATTCAACTAAAATACTACACATTTCCATTACATAACTACTCTCACAAAATCATAAGCACCCAAATTCAATACATAAAAGAAAAATCCAATTTCATAATCGAGCCAACAATGTCAAAATAATATCTGACATCAACATCCTGTCATGTGCACTTAACCTTTCTATGATGAAATATAATATTTTATTATAATGGATTGAATATTTATAATAACAAAGCTAGCATGAGCTCGAACAATACGTCGAATCATAAACATTCGTCATGTTGTTGGATCAGCTGTTTATCTTGGAATTATAAATACAATAATGTTTATAGAATGAAAAGCACTTTGGCAAATATTGAGACAAGAGACTATTGCATGCATGACCTGATGTGTCCATCACGGCCCTTCCACTAATATTTGAGTATTTACTCACTTTCGTGATGATGTTCGATTCGGAATTGATTCATGAATACCAAATGAGTGGTAATTTTACTTGATGATTGATGTAGAATAATCCAATTCAATATATTATTGATATTCAATAATAGCAACGAAAATTGAGTAGTCAGAAAAAATATTGTAAATGTTTGAATTACCGGAAAAATGATTCATTATAATGGGTTTGAATAATATTATGAGCTATTTGATTAGGCCTATTGCACTAAGGCCTGGTATAACAAATAATAAATTTCTGGATCAAGCGATAATTAGTGGATTAGCTTGTTATTACCCTTGGTTACCAATGTTATTTTTGTACTGCAATTGATTAATTAGCTTAATTAACACATTTTTATTATTGGTAATATGGGCCCTGAGAGCCGGTTGTACCAACTGATGATTAGTGAATTAAACAAAAAATAGCAAATTAACTTGTTATTACCCTTGGATACATATGCTATTTTGTACCTTGAGTAATCATCAACTAATTAATATTTAATCGTCAGTTAGTACAATCGGCTCTAACTGAATTGATGTAAATATGGACTCGAAGAAAACATTTCGCATTTTTTAACATTATTTGACTCATTTCAGCAACGTGTTTATAGAATGGAAAGCACGTTGGTAAATATTGAGGCAACACACGATTGAATTGAGCAATGTGACGAACACGGCCCTTCCACCAATATGTATTCATGTAATAATATTTGATTGCTCACTCAATTTCTGATGATGATTGATTGAAACATAATTGATGATAACATGATGGATGATTATTTCACTCGATAAAACATAGAAAATGAAACTTAATTTGATATACGACTGATTATCAATTAATAATGGAAACGTACATTTGAGAACTTGAAAAACGAATATATGATAAAATAATCGAATGAATGAAACATTATTAGTATATTCGAATAATATTAGGAAATATTCGATCACTGAACAAACAATTGATTGATGTAATTAAATATGAACTAAGGATAAAATTGGCACTTTGACAGATTTTTAATATGTTGTTTAGCATTAGATAGAAAAAAAGAACCGGCAAAATATTATTATTAAATTAATGGATCGTTATTGAAATTCTCCATTCACAAAGATTATCTGTAATGTTGAGTCGGAATAAAATCTTCTGATATTATGAGAAGTCAGAATAGCTCCAGACAAATTAACAGTCTTTGCGTGGGAATCGGTATAGAAACGGGTCGATAGTATTTTCTCACCAAACGCAAGCAGTCACATAATTCGCCGTCCTCCGTAGATTATGTTAATAGCGAATTTTCTCGCGATCTTTCGTTGATATTTATACATTTCGATCAGTATTCATCTTTTTTTGTTCTCTTGTAACTTGAACTTTGAAAAAATCCTCATATTTTTTTCTATTATTTTACCTCAATTTGTGAGTTTTACCTTTTTCAGAAAAATTATCTTGCTCCATTTTGTATGTACCTTGCATAAAGAGTTCGCCATGATCGTACACGTCATTGCATACATTCGAATAACATCCCTTAAATACACAATCATGAACTCATCTACATTTTCTATTCAATTGTATTTATTGATATCCTCAAAAAATATTATAAAATGAGCATGAATTAAAAAAACCGTGCATGCATAAACCATAAAAATATTAATTTGCGTATGAAAACAAGTCACACAAAATATTCCATTTTATAAACATTGACACAGTTGGAATGATTAATTTCCATCCCACGTACTGATACTGATAAATCATGCGTAATGTGAATCAATGGTTTGCACATTTGACCACACTTTACCGGAGGTCTACAACAGAGAGGAGAGTTAAGAGTGCACAGGACCCCTATTCCTGAAATAAATGAGATGTGAGAAAAATCAGTGAGAAAACTATCTCATATAATAATGACATATTTCATCTCATATTTTATAAGAGATATTCGTTTTCTCACTCATTTTTATTTTTCTCACATCTCATTTATCTCGGGAAACTATCTCATATAATAATTACATATTTCATCTCATATTTTATGTGAGATACTCGTTTTCTCACTCATTTTTATTTTCTCACATCTCATTTATCTCGGGAATAGGGGTCCAGGAGTGTGTACAGAGTAAAACTCATTTTATTCATTGTTCTTTCACGGCTTTTACGGCTTTCAATACAGCTCTAGATACTTAGACGAGATTTAGCGAGGATTCAATTTGACATACTGAAAAAAATTGGTATTCGTTTTTATATTTTTTTGACGGTTCTCCACAGGTCAAACGGCTACAGCTATCAACTTCAAACTTTTTTTCCGTACGGTTCCTCATCTAAATTAGTCCGGTATAGTTTTGTGGCAACTTCGGGTCGTAACTTTTAATTTTATGAATTTTAGAAATTTCAAAAATACTCATTAGAATAACACAGCGAAAAAAAAAAAGAAAATATTTTTATTTTCCAGAAAACCAAAATTTTGCATGAAGTTAAAATTACATTTTGATACACATTTCTGGAAATTTTCAGCTTGATCGGGTCAGCCATTTTGAAGAAAAAACATAAAATGTGCCAAATTTTTACCACTCGAAGCAGTTTTTACCCATTTTTACCCATACTATTACTATCCGCTTGTCTAACAACGCATATATGGCCAGTTATTACTAACACCATCTGAAAAGTATTGAAAATATCTGCGTTTCCTTCTTTTTAGATTTTTGATATCTCATATACCATTCAAAAATTATCACCAAAAAATGATATTCTTCTAAATCGACTCCCATGGACTCTTAACGATATAATGGTAGCAATATCTAAACCCATTTCGTGAACACATGTTCGCAGTGTATCATGTATTTATGTGTCATTACATTACATGCATAGGGGTTAACCACACATAAACTAAACGCCGTGTACATATTGACAGGTATCAGGGGTTCAGCGGGTTCAGGAGGTGTTGAGATAAATCAATGACGCGCGGTTTCCAACGCGAATCATCGATTTCATGTACTGGCGACAACTCTGTTATGTGGGCACGAGATAAAGGCGATACGTGATATAAATATGTATTATATGTACACTTGCGGCCTTTGAAAATGGTTTAAACCGAGATTCAAAATTCGAATTTGAATTAAATTAAAATTATTTTTTGCTTGCTTATCTTGTGAACAATTGTGGAACCTTGAGTTTTCAAAATATCGAAAAAAGTATTTTTCCAGCGTGACAATTGATGGAAGATATTATTTGAAGACACTGTTCCCGAGAGGATAAGTGTCCCAACAATTTCCCGGGACATAATCCTTGCTTTAGTGTTTGGATTTTGACTACCTTTGTACCTCCCTTGAAACGTCATGAAGGATTTTCTCGCCGAATAGGTCATGGAGTGGATGGAACGGGGTTGGGGTAGTTTACAGGGGAAGTTTTTCTCCTTTATCTTTCAGAATAAATATGTCTTGACATCTGGCAATACCACTTTGAGAAATGTCGACCATTTTCCTCTAATATTGTCTTTATTTCTTGTGGTAGTTAAGAGAAATCAACAATTTTTAACCAATTTTGTCTTTATTTACTGTGATAATGATGGTTTCTCAAACACGTATCTTCCATAGTGAATATGTTCTGACATCTGGCAATATACGACCTCAGAAAAAATTCAACCAATATTCACCAATATTGTCTTTATTCACTGTGATGAGAATGATCTCTCCAACACAAATCTTCCAGAATAAATATTTCCCCTCGACAAAAAACACCCCACTATTTTCCCCCTATATCACCTTCATCCACCTGTAATAACGGTTTCTCCATCACATTCTGACAACTACACAGCGTATGATTTGCAACATGTTCACTTCTCCTCGTCATCTTCATCCCATGCGTGACGTCCATGACAATAAACCCGAGCAGCACCGTCTCTTGTTCCACCACTGCACACTGGATCGCTCTGGCGTTCTGGGAACAGCAGCCCGAGCCCGCGTCACAGCGGTACAGCACCGTCACGGCGGGGTGGAAGATCTCGCTAGGACCGATCTTAGCGCCGAATAGGTCGTGGACGTGGATGGAACGGGGTTGGGGTAGTTTACAGGGGAAGTTTTTGATTGTTGTCATATGTTTTTTGAAGAGTTCTTTGAGGGATGTTGTGTTGTTGGGGTCGGATGATTGAGTTTGGGGGATTGATAGTGTTAGGGTGATGAGTAGGATGATGGGTTTTTGAATTTGGAGGAGCATTTTGTTTTAGTGGTTTGATAGATAGTTGGTTGATGGATATGTTTTAGATTTAATAGCCTTTATGGAATTCAGGACATTCTCTGCAATGCTCTTTTTGTTTTCAGGATCAATTTATGAATCATTTCGAGTATAAACGAATCTAAAAATGATAATTAAATTCTTTCCATATCGCCTACAGATGATAGTATCCGAAATATTAAATCTCTAAAAAATTTCCATTGACTTTTTTTGAATTATTCACTTTTACATAAATTTCGTTCAATATCTGTTCAAATATTAAATTTTGAGAAAAACATCGAATAAATTTGCCTCTCAAACCTATGATAACACGTTATATAATTATTGTACTTCATCATTAATTCATAATTCATAGATATTTTCTTCGTATATAACGGATGAATGGGTTGATGTAATTTAATCAGTCTGGAGCCTTATTCAAACTTCGAAGTTGATAAAGAACAATTTATACTGAATTGAATAGTATGCAGTGAAACTATTGTTAATAAGAAAATGACACGAATCACTTAACATTGAATTTTCACGAACTTCGTGACTTTTTGATCTGACTTTTAACAAAAACTGTGTTTATTTGATTAGTTGTTCGAAAACACTAACTATAAATTATTCAAGTTGCGCAATGGATCTTTTTTTCTGAAGAATAAATTATTATTTCTCTGAATAAAATTGAAGTCACGTTTTATCAGGAATGAATCCCACAGTTAATCTGACAATTATTTCATTAAATATCTTCAATAACTGTCATTTCAAAAATGTCAATTCCCTATTTGATTGTTTCAAAAAACTATTCTCAACTCCTGTGGAGTATGATTCTCGGGCCAGAAACATCGTCATGACAACGCCATCAACTACTAACTACAAACTACAAAACAACAATAACAATATTTATATCTCGTAACATCACTGTCGATCTTGTCACTTCGTTACGTCACACAAATACACGTCACAATCGTGTTAAAACTGATGTCAATCACCCAATCCGACTCTTGATCGAAATAAAACCAGTATTCAATGAAATTCAATACGAATTTCATAATACATTCTGAAAAAAAATGATAAACATTCATTATTTCGTATTTTTTCTGATTTATATCATCCTGTATATATCACTCATACATCAACAAACATGGATAAAGCTAACGCAAATACAAAGAATGGTATTACGGGAATAGACAGATAAATTCACCTCATTTATACATTTTTTTTCATTTCACTTTTTTAACTACTTCATATATACATATATATATATATATATATATATATATATATACGTCATTTTCATAACTCGCAATTTTTTTCTCATCACCATTTGTTTTCCGTTCGACGAATAAACAATACACATGTCCAGTACCACTAATAAATCTATATTTTTTTATTCGAAAACAATCTAGTTCTGGATATATAAAAATTCTCTATACTACCGAGTATTACGAACCCATTTCTATGAAGATAAAATTAATATATTCATATACATACACTTTTTCAATTTCACCAATTCACATCACTGATATATCAATTTTTATAAATCACAATGTATGCAAATATCAACGTTGATTAGTAGATTATATGAAGTACAATTTTTCCCGATTATTTTGTTCTTGCTATCAAGTATCGCAGACTGGTACTGTGTACCACACTAACAATATAACTGAAACATCATGACGACAGTTCAACTGATCTACGTAGTTAAACAAGTGTTTAATTAACGTTTACAGAGGTGTGTATACTTCTAAATCCACGAGATATGAAGGTTACGGTCGACCGTTTCCTCTATTCCACATCATTAGCGAACGGATGGTTCAAGCCTTCATATCTCTCGTGTATAAAATATGATATATACTTGTATACACGAGAGATGGGTTCGGTAAAATATTTTGTTTATCTTAGGTTATTGGCGAGCTGTGATTCAAGCCTTTATCTCACGTGAATAATTTTATGATAAGTTATCGATAGAATGTTTGCACTATCGTACACCATTAGTGAGAGTGAGTCAATCGTTTATCTTAAAGGCCATCACAAACCTGAGACTAGATTTGGAAGAGTCATGACGATATATATTTCCTAATTAGATCAGCTTCAGCAGGAATTCAATTTGACATTCTGAAAAAAAATTGTGTTCGTTTTTATGTTTTTTTTTGGTTTTCCACAGGTCAAACGGCTACAGCTATCCATTTAAAACGTTTTTTCAATATGGGTCCTCCTCATCCAACTTAGATCTGTATAGTTTTGTGGCATTATCGGGTGGTAACTTTTTTTTTATGAATTTTAGAAATTTCAAAAATACCCATTAGAATAACACAGCGGAAAAAAGGAAATATTCTCCATAAAAATGAAATTCCGCGTGAAATTGAACTACATTTTGATGCAAATTACTGAAATATTTCAGCTAGATCGGGTCAGCCATTTTGAAGAAAAAACATAAAATATGCTAAATCGGTACCATTCTAAGCAGTTTTCACCCATTTTTACCCATACTATTACCATTCGCTCGTCTAACAACGCATTCAGAAATTATATTTTTTTCTGTCCTTCATGACCCGGCTCTTTTCCTGAGTCGTGACGTAGACATATTACTAGACTCTGTTTGTGTTTCTATACAGAAGTTGTAATGCCCAAGTTTTGACGCACAAAGAAAAAAAAAAAAAAACGAACACCAATTTTTTGTCTCTGGAGGAGGACAAACAAATCAACATTCAATTCCTGGAATTAAGAATCAAGATAATGATTTTCATTTTTCTCTGAAATTATGGGTATACATATCGTCATTATATTATTCTAAATCTGATCTCAGGTTTGTCATATTCTTCTGGTGAATACCACTATGATAAGGTTCTTGATCGATTCAATTAAGTGTGATTCGTGTTAGTTTTCAGATATACATTATTAATTACTGAGAATATTCTATCCTTGATACATAGTATAGTACTCATTACAGAGCAGTTTTCTGTGTTACGTAGGTGATAGGTTAATACTCCAAGTGAATTGTCATATTAAATGAATTATTATGTGATAATTGTTTGAAATGACACTCTAATTTCTTCGTAAATAATGACGTATTCAAGTGATATAGGATACATGGATAGTTGGGACCTTTAGTAATATACATGCAATAAAATATTAATTCAAAATTCGAGTCGGTTTTATTGAATGGAATATAATATTTTTGTGGTTTTGAAGAGACTGTTTCTAAGGGAAAAAAATCTCAAAATTTTTCCGGGACATAATCCTTGCTTTAGTTTTCGAATTTTGACTATCTCTGTACGTTAATTCGAAATTCGAGTCGGTTCTATTGAATGAAATATAATATTTTGGTGGTAACTTTCGAACTTCATGAATGCATGTACATGTATACAAATTATAATTAAACGGTATCGTAGATATTTAATGTACTCTTGAAAATAATTCCAGTACATTAAAGACATAATCGCATCTCCGACGAGGATGGATATATTCAGAGCTTAAGGGGCATGGAGGGAGATTATAGAAAGAGTGTTAGATCCCCAATATGTGAGGAGAATTTATAGCCCCCGTATAACCTACCACCGTACCCCCCGTATAATCTAGCTGTTGGTGGGGTCGATAAGGACACAATAAAGGTGACAATTTGTCCAAAATAAGATCAATAGAAAGCGAGGAAGGACGTTGAGAAATATTTATTCGTCAACGGTATGATATTGAAGACTGGAATAACCGTGATATATTGAGACTTCATGAATATATTTATGTTTTTTTCTTAGGTTAGTGGTTAATTTCAATATTTGAATATTATTGATTTTTTATTTATTTTTTTAATGCTGCTTAATGACCCCACCAACAGCTAGGTTATACGTGGTTACGAATGAGCGGGTGATAATACAACGATGGAGTGATGATAGATGAAAGGATGTTTACAAAAACCCATGCCTTATGCGGGACTCGAACCCACGCCCAACAGTGACCTCAATTACTACCGCCAGCGATAATTGACTTATCCACCGGGGCGGCTTTTTTTTCATCATAATAAGGACATTTGTCACCTCTATTGAATTACAAATTGCTGATTGAATGGATACAAATGGATGAATGAATAATCAACTCTTTCTTCATAACAATGGTTATTCATTCATAATGAAAAATGATATTCATATATTTCACGAAGCTCAAGGAATTCTAAAGTAAAACATATTCATAACTCTTCCAGCGAAGCTTTTATTGTATTGCATCTTGAAAATATCATCACATTCCAGTTCCATTGAACATTCTTTATAGCACATTTCCTCGAGTATATGAAACTCAATGACATATTTTTTCATAATGTGTTTTTTTTTCTCTCGCTTTTCCTTCTGAAAAATCTTTTAACAATATAGGTAAACGTTAGAAAAGAAACGGAACAACAAACAAACTAAAGATTGTGGATTTCTTTCTAAACTCTTTGAACTTTGTAAACAAAACTCCGAGATGAAAATATACAAATAAACACAAAAAACAAACAAAAACAAAAACATAAAGACAAGAAAATGTAGGGTGGTAATGATGACTTATTACATTGTGGTTTATCGAGTAGTTTTATATATAGAAGTGCATTATATGACTCGATAGCGCATAGGAATCGATTAAGGTCCGGGTTTACGAATGGTTAGTTAGTGGATTACCTAAATTTAATTAATAGTTACCTTAATCTCGGTTTTACGACTCACAGTTACTAATTTAAAATAGTTTAACTATCAATTACCTCAATAGTCCATGGGAGTCGATTTAGCGGAATAACAGGTTTTTGGTGATAACTTTTGAACGGTATGAGATATCGAAATTCTGAAAACGAGGAAACACGGATATTTTTGATATCTTCAAGATGGTATAAGTAATGGCCATTTATCCCATATTGCATCAATTTAATCACAAGTTAGTGTTAAGTAACCATGAGCTCGGGGACTATGGTGACCACAAAAATACAATCAATAGCCTACTTTCTGTATCAACTAAACCAGTTGGCTTTTAGACCCGATTGTACCAACTGAGGATTGAATTTTAATTAATTAATTATCAGCTATGATATAGAAAAGGCATATTTACAAAGGTGTGATAACAATTAATTCGATAATTTTTGCTTAATTTTCCAAGTTGGGGCACAACCAGCTCTTTGATATATAAGCTTTATTGATTAGCTTCATTAGCTTTAATTAGCTTTATTCATTTTAATTAACTATTAAAATACCGTTTTTGTTACAGCTCTGGGATATTCAATATGCTTATTATAATGATCATTAGTAATGTGGTTGAGGCGTCCCCAGACACCATAGGGAAAAAAGTTCCCACCAGGGTGATTATTTCTGATCATTTCTGAAATATTGTGTAAGACCTACCGTATTTTATAAGGTACTTCTCTGCATGGTGTGAAGCAGTTTCACAACAAAACGTTCTTCGGAAAGCCACTACGACAATTTATGCTTTAGTTGACACTGAAAATGGTCACAAAACATATACCCGGCGTTACGTACACCATTTTTATTCCATCGTGTTTGGATGAAAAATCTTCATTTACGCAAGTACAGAGTTTTGATCCAACTCTGCGTTTGATTGGTTATCCAATCGTTTGAGTTTGTTTCGAACGCCCGGTCGTTCTTCAAGTTCCTCATCCTTCTGCATTTTTAAGCCTGAAATGATAAATTGGGATGATTGGAATGATGAAATGATGAAATTGGGATGATTTATTTCACTATTGCTGTAATCTAAGCATATACGTGTACCACCATGTTGAAGAAAAAAATGTATCAATAAAGAGAAACTTTAAATTTTCTGTTGTACAGTTCAGGAAAACATGAGAGATCACTCTGAATTTTAATGTGGTTCATTATAATGTAGTTCTATCTATACCACTATATGTGACCGGAAGTGTACCTGTACCATCAAAGGCGAGTTGCAAATGTGAGTTGTGAAATCGGAGAGAGCTTTTTGAAACTGTTCAAACACTGAAGTGAGAATACCAGCACCCAAACACACTGGTAGCTAATTCAAAGAACTTTCTTTTACTAATGGAAGTGTTTTTTTCGTTTTATTTTGGTCACTATACTCAACTGAGGAGTCTATCATGAAAGCGAGTGGATATGCAATGAACTTTATCTGGCAAAAACATGGTTGTCACTTTTTTGTGTTCATTCTCTATCATACTAGGAAAACGCCATATATGCGTTGTTGGACGAGCGAATAGTAATAGTATGGGTAAAAATGGGTAAAAACTGATTCGAGTGGTACCAATTTAGTAGATTTTATGTTTTTTTTCAAAATGGCTGACCCGATCAAGCTGAAATTTTTTAGAAATGTGTATCAAAATGTAATTCAACTTCACGCAGAATTTCATTTTTTTTGAGAAAAAAAAAACATTTTTTCTCTGCTGTGGGTATTTTTGAAATTTCTAAAATTCATAAAAAAAAAGTTACCACCCGATAATGCCACAAAACTGTACAGAGCTAAGTTAGATGAGGAGAGAAGGAGGAGAAAGAAAATGCCAAATGAGAACAGTTGTGCAACGGCGAGTTAACACGAAGCCGTAGACCCGCGGGGGGCAAGGGGGGAAGGCCCCCTCCCGGCCCCGCAGGGATTTTTTTTAAATGACCCCTTTTTTAACGCGTTTTAACGCGTTTCAGAAGATATTTAGATGACAAAATCCATTGTCCCAAATAACTAAAGGTGCCCAACTGATATTTGCCAATCATAATTATTGTACCTGCAAGACTAGATCAGAGCTGTCATTTTGAAACAGTACATCAAATTTCTTCAGATTACACCATTTTAAAAATGATTCAACGTGTTTCGGATGAGATTTAGATGCCAAAATCAATTTTCTTATAGAACTAAAGGTGCCCATCTGATATTTGATTTTCTAGGCAATGTAAAATATGAATCTATGTACGATATTAGCCATCCATCCGTATCTTTCCTTCTTTCTCTTTTTCTTCTTTCTTTCTCTCTTCCTTCTTTTATTTTCGTCTTTTCTATTTCATGGGAGGGGCGATCGCCCCCATCGCCCCCCTCCTGTATCCGCCACTGGACCTGTGAAGAAAGATAAAAAACAATTTCATTTTTTCAAGTAGGCCGATGAAATTGAATCTTCGTTGAAGCACATCCAATATGAAATAACAAATCTTCGAATCTCGTCAAAATGAAAACAAAACATCTCTCTCTCTATCACATTGTTACATTCTCTTTCATGATACGTGTTCATGTGTGTGGGAGTAACAACCAATCAGAGAAGAGGACACTCAGAGTGACGTACGCGTTTTCAATATATGCGTTATTTCAAATCATGCGTAAAATAAATATGTGTGTGGGTTTCTTTGGCATATATGTTGACATGTTCTACGAGATATCAAAAATGTATTTACTATTATTTGCATATTTACTTTGTGTTTTTGAAACGACCCTATACATACTTCAACGAATTAACTAAATTGAATGACGATGCCATGTAGCTAGAAAGAGGGCATCGGAACATTTTGAAAGTTGGTGGCGGGGGGGATGGGAGGGGGAAGTTCAACAGTTAAAAAAAATAAGTTATTGAAGTTAGCCGCCCCGGTGGCTAAGTCAATTATCGCTAGCGGTAGTAACTGTAGTCACCGTTGGGCGTGGGTTCGAGTCCCGCATAAGGCATGGGTTTTTGTAAACGTCCTTTCACATATCATCTCTTCATCGTTTCATTATCATCCGCTCATTCGTACGGGGGTATAACCTAGCTATTGGTGGGGTCGTAAAGCAACATTAAGAGAATAAGTTATTGAAGTTGATGAACAAATAAAAGTGAAAAAAAAGACAGCTAATTTTAGTAAAGTGGGTTTCAACAGGAAAAACGAGCCAAACTGAGTCTTGCAAGACCTTTTTCTTGCTCCCATTTGACCCCCCTTGACCAAAATGTGGGGGGTAATCCCCCCCCTGGCCATCCAGGTTCCGACGCCAGTGGCTCTATTTAACTCATGGTTATTTCCAATGCAATAATCCAGTTCCCCTAATTTCACTCAGTAATCAAAATACATAAAGGGCCAAGGGCTAAGAAACATTATGATGGGCTGGTTGATCTTTCAGTTTCGGCTTTTCACGGCCATTTTTATAACTTTCAGTTAAAAGAACTCTGAATTTTCCGACTGATGATGATAATAAAATAAATAATAATAATTGTCAGTAATTTGATTCTACATAATGAAATATTTAATTGTTAACTTTACAGATTTACCTGGTATATCACCCCCTCAATTGGCACATCCTAATTTTTCGTAGTATTTGAAAACATTCTTATTATGTTAAATTAAGACAAATTTAACTTCCCAATGTTCACAATACCGAAATTAATTCCAACACTTCAACGACTTCAGTGAGTCAAAAATTCATTCACGGTCGAAAAAATAATCAGTTCTCATTAATTAAGAGAATTAAAACGAAAATTCGTAGCAATTAATCCGTCTCAAATTTGCGCAGTGAAAACAATTAATTAGTGGAAATAAAATATAACTCCGTTCCGTGGACTTGAGCCTCGTTATTATCAGCACGGTAATTTAACTCGACGCAAGGAAAATTAATTAAAAGATTATGCCGTATTTTTCGTGGGAATTATAGAAGCACCATCCAACCTAAGATCTCCGCGGTGAGAAACTTACTTAAGAGTCCATGGGAGTCGATTTAGCGGAATATCAGTTCTTGATGATAACTTTTTGATGATACGCTTAAAAATACACATTTTCTTACGGTATACGCCTGACAATCAGGCGATTTGAGATAAATAGTTAGGTACTCACGCCATTTTGAACGTATTACAAATATCTGTGTTTCCTTGTTTTCAAAATTTCGATATCCCATACCGTTCCAAAAGTTATATCCTAAAAAACTGATATTCCGCTAAATCGACTCCAGCTGAATGTGTTGTATTTTAATTGGGGAATTGTATAGCATATTTGGCGCTTACGACATATCTTGGGGAATTGTATATCATATTTGGCGCTTACGACATATCTTGGGGAATTCTATATCATATTTGGCGCTTACGACGTATTGTGTTGGCGCTTAAGACAAAATTATATTGGTGACCACGCCCAATGTTTTGACATGTCACTTATGACACTTTGCACATCGAAGAAGATGATCTTCCAAATTGTATATCACGAAAATGAAATTAAGAATGTCACTTTTTTTGATGTTGCTTAACGACCCCACCAACAGCTAGGTTATACGGGGGTAAGAATGTAAATTACGATATTTTACCTTTCCACCATCTATATAAATATATCGCTCATCTCCCATCACAAATTCTGCATTTTCTTAGCTCACATCTCGCAATGATGTCTCACGTTCTCTTACACATCGTTACAGCCTCAGCAATCTCTTCACGATGTTCTGGATTTCATCTTTGAATGACGTCACAGCGAATCAAAGTCAATCTCAGCTGACAGCATTTTATATCGGATAAACATTTGACTTACCGGTCTATTCCTGTAGTCCATGAAATGCACGCGCAATCCGACGGTCTTAACTCCCACTGGCCTAATGCATTGATTAAACCGCTCTAGTGATGCATGCATGCACTTTAAGCAGGATGTACCATCAGAAAACTAGGGCCACAAATTCATAGATGCCGGCTGGCCAAACCTGACGCCTCACTCAATTACTCACTCAATTACTTATATAAATATATTGAATTAGTTTATTCAAGTAGGGGGGCCTTCATAAAATTTTTGCGGGCGGGCCCAGGAAACGAAGTTCCGCCACTGAGTGGTGCATGCATGCACTTTAAGCAGGATGTGGATGGTCGAAATGTTAAAATAACTCGTTTTATTTTATTGGTGATGTTGAAATAACATATGCCAATGGATAGTTTTGAAAGTGAATGAATTTACTGGGATTTATTTCTGTATTTATTTTATTCTTGTTCAATAATTTACAAGATTGTCATGAAAATGATGATGAGAAGTAGAATGTGAATTATACGTACAGCCACAATTTGGATACCTAATCTTCATAAAAATTGAATTGAAATGCTATTTTTCAAAACTATTCACCATCTATCAAAGAGAATAATGATGAAAATCTAACAACAAGAATATGAAAATTCAAGTCATGTTAGTTTAGGTTGAACATTTTCAAAAATCATGTAGGCCTACAGTGATAGATGGGGTGGAATGCTCCTTCATGTATATATATATATATATATATATATATATATATATATATATATATATATATATATATATATATATCCACCTTTATTGGTCCCTGACACCCATATGGAATACCATCATTCCCATTAATAGTTTCGTAAGTGAATTTACTGTGATGTATACTTGGGTTCATGAGATAAAAAGGTCATCAACATACTGAATATAATATCTTAAATTTATTCCGTTTTATTTTATGGTGCTTAACGACCCTATCAACAGCTAGGTTATACGGGGGTACGAATGAGCAGGTGATAATGCAGCGATGAAGTGATGATGGGTGAAAGGACGTTCACAAAAACCCATGCCTTATGCGAGACTCGAACCCACACCCAACGGTGAATTCAGTCTTCTGAAGCGTGCCTCAGCTGACTGAGCTACCGAGGGTGACAAAATTTATTCCGGATTCAACATTTGACGGGTTTAATGTTGGATCTGATGGAAAATTACCTCATATCTCGCTAAACCTTACAACTTATATTCTGCGTTTGCCTGGTTAGATGAGCGATAGCAAAGATAGTTTTGATCCAGTAAACTTCACCTATATCTTGAGTGTGTGTTCTATAAATAATCATGTTTGCATTAACTTGGGACACGATCGTTATTTCTCAGTATTTGAGCGGAACTGCTTGGTCGATCCTACCATTTCCTCACAAGTACCAAGGACTTGACTTGAACTGATTGCGAACTTGACCGTTAGGGCTGAGTACTAAGTTCGGTGAGGTGCACAAGACGCGCATAATCACGCTGTAAGTTGAGAACTTTGACGGTCAAGTTTAACGGTGAAGGGCTGAAATAGGATGCTCTACTCTAATTGGCTGGTTTGGTTTATTCATCTCTCTCTATCTCTCTCCCTCCCTCTCTTTCTCTCTACACTCTCCTCCCTCTCTCTCTCTCTCTCTCTCTCTCTCTCTACACTTTCCCTTCCTATCTCTCTCTCACTCATTTTCTCTATCCCTCTCTATCTCTCTCTACACTTTTCCTCCCTATCTCTCTCTCTCTCTCTCTCTCTCTTTCTCTCTCTCTTCACTTCCCCTTCCTATCTCTCTCACTCATTTTCTCTCTCTCTCTCTCTCTCTCTCTCTCTCTCTCTCTCTCTCTCTCTCTCTCTCTCTCTCTCTTCACTTTCTCTTCCTATCTCTCTCTCTCTCATTTTCTCTATCCCTCTCTATCTCCCTCTTTCTCATTCTCTCTCATTTTATCTCTCTATCTCCACCACTTCCTCTATACACATCTATCTCACTATTTTTTTTCCAACTCTCTTTTTCTCTATTATATCTTCCTCTTTTCTCTCGCTCTCTCGTCCTCGATCAGCGTGTCATATCGAAGAGTGATTTGAATATCTTGAAACACATTTATCAAGTTTACCTCTTTGACATTTGAAAGCACAATGTAGCTCATCCATCTCATCATTGTCATTCGATTCTTACTTCGATCGTCGTGACGGGAGAAGTTTGCACATATTACTCTCCTCCTTTGTTGAACCTCAGTACCTAGCATCTGCTTATCGCCGATGTGTAATAATTCCATGAATAAATCGAAATATTTCAGAGATAAACAAAATGTTACGACTTTTTTAAATGTATTGTTGTAAGTTTTTATTACTTCTACCAGCAAGATATGACGTATATATGTACGTACACAGTTTGCAATGTGTATTAGTTTTTATTCTGATTTACTTGGCATCGGCTGGGTGAAATAAGTGGGAGGAAAGTATGGAGAAATGTCTCTTCCCACTATTATAAATAAAACTATTAATAATTCTCATCAAAATAGAAAACATCTTCAAAATGGATGATTGAAACTTATAGTACCGCCCTTTGTGACTCAGTCAGCTAGGGTATCGCTGAAATTGAAGCCATCGCTGAGCATAGGTTCGAGTCCCGCACAAGGCACGTTTTTCAACGTCATTTCAATTATCATTACTTCTTGATTTCAAAATCACCTACTCGTTTTTTTTTCAACATCGAAACTTGATATAAAATCATTGTTCCCCAATTAAGGCTATGGATGAAAGATAGGATCGTTTGAATTGGGCACCACAAGGGCGATCTTACCACCCCAAAGAATAATTAAAATACGATAACTAATTTTTAATACAAAAATCGAATCTCATATAAGATAGTAATTTCAGGGTTGGGAAACAATTCAAACATTTACAGTGGGGAGAAAAAACTTCATATTATCTTGATCTTCTTGTTGAAATCTTTGTTCTTGTATTTTTAGCAAAATTCATTTTGTTCCAAAAATTTTCTCGTTTAATTGTCATGTATATATTCAATTCTCTTCGTTTTTCCAATAATCGTGTATATTTAATTCGTGTGTAATATTTTTTCAATAATCATGACTGATCGAATTTGCTCGTTCATACCTCCAAATTGCCTAGTCGTTGGTGGGGTCCATGGGGACTGGAAATATTGATGAATACACATAAAAAAAATAATGATGGATACACGATCAGTAACAAGAAATAACACACACGATCCAATTTCTTGGTACAATAAACTGTCAACCGTGAAAAAAAAGCATTTCTAAAGATACTAAATATTTTCTCATTAGACGAGCTTCAGCGAGGATTCAATTTGACATACTGAATAAAATTGGTGTTCCTTTTCATGTTCCCATTTTTATGTTCCTATTTTTATTCTCATTAGAATAACATGACGGAAAAAAAAGAAAATATTTTTATTTTCCAAAAAATGAAATTTCGCGTGAAGTTGAATTACATTTTGGTACACATTTCTAAAAATTTTCAGCTTGATCGGGTCAGCCATTTCGAAGAAAAAACATAAAATGTACTAAATTGGTACCACTCGAAGCAGTTTTCACCCATTTTCACTCATATTATTACTATTCGCTCGTCTAACAACGCATATATGGCGTTTTTCCAGTTGATACAAAATGATATTGAAATTCCAGCGTATCTTGTCATACGTATATATATCCCCAGTTCGACGAGACATTATGCACCGCGAGGCATCATGTGGAGAATATTAGTTCAAGATCATCTTCGATACATCGAAATGTACTATAATATAAAATATATCGATTTTTATTTCTTTGGAATTTTCATTTTATTTTCAACCGAGAGATTCTACTTTTATATTAACATTTCTATGACACAGATAAGAATTATGTTATAGAATATATTGATAGTGAAGAATATAAAAAACTTGTATCAACGAGTACAGATATAACCACATTGTGAAATATATGAATATATTAAAATAGAATTGTGAATAAAACACATACATCAGTGCAGTGATATTACATTCAGAGCCGGTTGTACCAACTTTATAATTGAATTGTTCTCATTTCAAGTTATATTTTCGTTCTATGACGCATTGCACGGTGCTTATAAAAATAGAGAAATTCATCTTTACTAATTTTTTTCTCCATCACGAACAAGTGTATTCGAATAAAAAGTATATCAAACTCAAGATAATTTTATGCTCTTCAATTAGTATGACATTCTATTTTTGTTAATTCAACCAGTTTTGAGATAATACGTCAATTAATATCAAGAATGTGATAAAATTTATTGACGTATTATCTTAAAACTGATTGAATTCACAGAAATAGAATGTCATATTAATTGAAGAGCATAGAATTATCTTGGGTTTGATATACTTTTTATTCAAATACACTTGTTCGTGATAAAGAAAAAAAATAGTATCTCTATTTTTATAAGCACCGTGCATGCACCGCCTTAAGAGTCCATTAGAGTCTATTCAGCGGAATATCAGGTTTTTGGTAATAACTTTTGAACGGTATGAGATATCGAAATTCTGATAACAAGAAAACGAAAACACAGATATTTCAAATACCTATAAGACGGTGTGAGTAAAAACTATTTATCTCAAATCACCTGATTGTCAGGCGTATACGCAAAAAATGTGTATTTTTGAGCGTATACGCCTGACAATCAGGCGATTTGAGATGAATAGTTACTACTAGTTAATAACCATTTTTTAGTTAATAACCATTTCATACCATTTTGCCGGTGTTAAAAATTCCTGTGTCTCCTCCTTTTCAGAATTTCGATATATTCCACCATTCAAAAGTCATCACCAAAAACCAGATATTCCTTTAATCGACTCCCATGGACTCTTAAGATCTATTGGCGTCTGTGAATGGGATATATGTGATGATGGAATAATGAGAGAAAAGGTTATTTTATTATGTGCTTTTCCGGATAGTGGGAGGGATTAATAATTGAATATCAATCAAATAATTATTGATCAGGGTACACAAATAATATGAGTTACTAAGGTTGATAACAAGTTGATTTGGTTTTCATTGCTTATTTCACTGATATTATATATTTCAAAAATAATCAGCCTGGTGGGAACTTTTCACCCTATGGTCACTGGGGACGCCTTAAGCATTCGTATCTAATATCACATTCGTGTATTAATTAGTGTTGATTAATAATTGTAAACTTTGACAGACAAATTCTGATCATTATAAAAACAGACAACTAGGTTAAGCCCATATTACAATTGTTTTAAACTCATCTCATCAAACAAAGATGTGATTGTAATTACAGTTAATTACAGTTCATTATCGTTATTTGCAGCAATTACAGTTAGAGTAGTTCTGAAGTTTGGCCCACAAACATGAAGCGATGGAAGTCCACTGGACTTGATTTGGGGAAATATTATGTTTTTAGTGATACCTTTTGAACGGTATGAGATATCGAAAAGAATTCTAATGAATAAGAAACAGATATTTTCAATACCTCCCAGTTGATGTACGTAATAACTATTGATCTAATATCGCATAATTGTCAGGCGTATATGGATTGAAAAATGTGTCGATTTAGCCTTTACGTGTGACAATCAGGCATTATGAGATGAATAGTCATGAAATTTAGGATAGTTTGAGCATATTTCGAAATAAAGATGGCATTCGGGACTAGAAATAATACTAGGAAAACGCCATATATGCGTTGTTAGACGAGCGAATGGTAAAAGTATGGGTTAAAAACGGGTAAAAACTGCTCCGAGTATAGGCTACGTGGTACCAATTTAGCACATTTTAGGTTTTTTCTTAAAAATGACTGACTCGATCATGCTGAAATTTTTTTTAAATGTGTATCAAAATGTAATTAAACTTCACGCGAAATTACATTTTTTTGGAAAATAAAAAAAAACTTTCTTTTTCCGCCATGTTATTCTAATGGGTATTTTTGAAATTTCTAAAATTCATAAAAAAAAAGTCATCACCCGATAATGCCACAAAACTATACAGATCTAAGTTAGATGAGGAACCATATTGGAAAAAAGTTTGAAGTTGATAGCTGTAGCCGTTTGACCTGTGGAGAACCGACAAAAAAACATGAAAAAAAACGAACACCAATTTTTTCAGTATGCCAAATTGAATCCTCGCTAAAGCTCGTCTAATTATTAATTACGAAGATTGGTGATTTAAGAAGAGAGCTAAGACAAAAATAATAAAGTATAATTTTATCGAGTATGTTTGATTGTAATTTCATTAGGTATAGTAACCATTACCACCTGTTTTATGAACAATCTGTAATGAATAAATAAAATATGTAAATATGTACTATAGACCGTGTTGAAGGTATAGCACATATCTCTGTTTCCCTTCTGTTGTAATTCCGATATCTCATACCGTTCAAAAGTTATCGCCAAAACACCGACACGCTAAATCGAATTTCATGGATTCTTACCCTCAAACGTCACAGAACATGATAACCAATTATGTGGGTTGTTTTCATGAGGGATTCTAACACCACCAATCAGACTATCTCCAAATGCCCGCATGTTATATATATCGAAATGGCCTACTGATAAACCACACCTACCACTATAGTAGTCAGTTAACGACTATTGATATGTGTGATTTATCAGTAGGCCACCTAGATCTATAGAAATTAAAAAATCCTGATTGGAGATTTCTAAAATTCCCTCTGATCTACTTCTAACCCATTTGATTGGATGCTGTGTCTTGTGCCTTCATGGGGGCAAGAAAATGTGTGGCCAATCAAATCTCTGCACAAGATATAGAGTTGAAACAAATTAGAGCGTATAACGATTGAATAATCAATATTAAACAAATAAGGCAGTGACTGAATAGTTTCGAAATTTAGGATAGTTTGAGCTTATTTCGAAATAAATACGTAGCTCAGAATTTGAAATATATTATTAATAATATTCTTCATTGTCAATTATTTGATTTTACATTGTGACATTTTTGACATGGAAAAATGATATAATATTACAAGATAAGAAAAAATTGAAATTAATTTGTATGGGAATGTTTTAAAGAAGGTTTCTTAATTGGAATTCTAACTCTAAATCTGGTCTAAAATTCTCAAATCTAAAATTCCAGTTTCTAAATTTGAATTTAAATGATTTCTGTTGAATGAGCGTTTACATCATAATAACATTTATATATTGAAAATTCTTTCAATTTAAATTTAAAAACTGGGCCTGATAATTGTTGAATGTAGACAAGTGATTATATAATAATTCAGGTTCTGCATAAAGAGGGCTGCTCGTTAATAAAGATGAATGATTTTCTCGTACATTTTTAAAATCCATTCATATCTTTTGATGCGTAGTTGAAAAGTTGACGAATAAATTAAAATGCTGTGAATGAATCTAATTAGGCTTGAGGTTGTTTTCAAAGGTGTTTGGAAGTAACTTTTCATGCGTGGGCAAATTCTGATTATCACGCACGACTTTGGTTTTGTTTGTATTGTAGAAATTTCAACAAGTTACTCGTCTGTTGCTTCACCACGTCAAAGGTTCGCTGGCCTCTCTTTTGTAATGAAACTGAATAGAGCAAAATTCGTAACACTGTTCATAAATTGAATTCGCTTTCCAGTCTCATTGATGTATGTGGTGGTACTCTTGCAGAGATGAACAAATGAATTGGAGGTACAAATATAGTTGGGTAGATTGGTTTGAGCATTGACTAAAGAGATACTGAAGACGTTCCATGTAAGTTACTTCGCGAGACTCAAAACCCTTTCATTATTACCAGAAGTTACTGCAATGGTCACTACACATTCCTAGAGCCCTGCTAGCAGTCAAGTTGAGGACTTGTCAGACAAGCATCCATCTAACTGTCGACTGATGCACAATCGCTGAAACGATTCTGAGCGCTCTTAGTGGTGATTGCTGGTACTATAGGGTAAGGGGTGTGGAGAGGGTAGAGACAAAGGAGTGGGGAAGAATCATCATTTACCTTTTTTTGAACTGTCTTTCTATTCCTTTAGTCTATGCTACTATTGTCCTGGACGACAAAGAGAAACAAGGAGAAACCTCTGTCAGGATAGTCGACCGAGGCGGAAATCGAACTCCGGTTCAGTGTGCTAGCCACTCGACCACACAGAGCTGATCGTATCAATCATTTGGTATACATTATTATTAGTCCACCTCACTCACAGTATATAAATGAGGCCCATTTGGTAAATTATCCAACCAAATCTAACTCAAACTCCATGCTAGATTTAATATTCATATTATAACATGATACTTTCTTTTTTGCAGGTAAGCCAACAATGATTTTTCTGCTGAATTCATCAAGAGTTGATAAAGCAGTTACTTCTTTATCGACAACGCTCATATTCTACAAGTTACCACGGGCTTGCCGCAAGGAGGCGTGCTGTAACCTGTGACTCGGTGAGTGCGTACTATCACTCATAATTCAATCTTTTCATACAAAAATTCTAAAAAGAGGTCTCAAAATAAATGGAGTACCCCTCCTTGGAGGATCCGGATACCTTGTCGAGGTGTGGGGCTTGTCTGACCACGTGATCTCCAGAGCTGTCGCCAGGAGCAAATAATTTGCTCCCAAAAGGGTCACCCACGGCGATAAGGTCTGGAGTGAGGGTCCAGACCAAGTTCAGACCGTGTATGTCAAGTGGAAGTCTTTTGGTGACCAGAGTATATGGAGGGAGTACTGAACCTTACGTTATATTTTTATTTTATTCTGTTTTCTCTTCACTTCGTTTGGATGGAGAACCATGCCGCCCTCGTTAGCTCAGTCAGCTAAGGCACGTTTCAGAGACTGAAATGACCGTCGGGCGTGGGTTCGAGCCCCGCATAAGGCATGGGTTTTTGTAAACGTCCTTTCATCTATCACCACTTCACCGTTGCATTATCACCCGCTCATTCGTACCCCCATATAAGCTAGCTGTTAATGGGGTCGTTAAGGAGCATTGAAAAGAAAATGGAGCACCATAAGGTTATACTGATAGGCCTATACTATTATACTACTGTTAAAATATAATGGTGATATTTGTGTTTGATATGTTGGTAGTATGTTCGATTCGACCTTCTCTCGTGGATTCATGTATACCAGCAAAGTCTGTTTACGATCCACAAACAAGACATGTGGTTTGTCTTCATTCAATTACAAGCCCAAATAAAGACTAAACAATTAATAAATACTTACATCATTTATCTACATTTTGTTAGAAGTCCAATCAATCGGGATCTTTCATATAGGAGTATATCCACGAAAGAAGAACGTTCCGATCGACCGTCCCCCCATCACAATCCACTAGCGAACAGGTGATTCGCTCCTTCATCATTCTTGACTATCAGTATAAGCCTATTTGATGCCGTGGGAGCCTCGAACCACGGTGTAGTGATACCAACATATTGTACCATAATATAAATAAGTTAAACCGACTCGCGTCTTCCAAGTGAAGTATTTCCGCGGTCAGAATCTGAGTCCGTGGTCCCGTTTGCCTGTAGTGAAACTATCGCTGTTACATCGAACTATATAAAACAACAATGCTCAACAATGTTATACTTGGCTAAGTAGAATTATTATGTTAGCGGTTGGATTTGTTTTTCACGAAAATTATAGATTTTGTAAGTTCAACAATGTCACCGGTACCGTAGCCACTCTTATCTACATCTAGTTCACAAAGGAATCCACTAAATCGCAACAGGAAAGACTAAGGCAAACTATTGTAAGCGGTAGTAAATGAAGACACCGTTGGGCGTGGGTTCGAATCCCGCATAAGGCACGGGTTTTTGTAAACATCCTTTCCCCTATCATCAATTCATCGTTTCATTATCACCCTCTCATTCATACCCCCCATATAACCTAGCTGTTGGTGAGGTCGTTGAACAGCATTAAAAAAAAAAAAAAAAAAACGCAACAGGAAAATGGGACCGTTGGCATTGATTTGACCGCAAGAAATCACAAATGCAGCTGCCATGTTATCAGTGTGAGAGTTGGTACACCTTTATATTAAGATAAAATCTGTTGGTATGAATACATCGTGCTTGGACGATGAATAACTCTATAGAAACTGATGATAACTTTCGTCTTACAATTCAGAACATAAAGGTTAGGTTGTTTGTAAGGGGCAGATGGTCAATGTAAATCAGCTACTTATATAATTAGTTACTCAATGGTATTACACATTGCTACTGTCTATGTAAACTTCGATACTAAGCCTCTTTATATCATTCCTTATTACAAAACGAGCATTCAAGGCAATTTAACATCAACAGTTTTGTTTCATTCAAATTATTAGAGAGTCTAAGTGTTCAATTACGCATTTCGGTGACTAATTATAAAATTCAGTTAACTTCGTGCTAAGATGCTATTGGTTATTTTATAATAATCACCTTAGTAACCGAGCTTGAGTTCCCACAATTTGTAATTTAATAGTATTATGATATATTTCGTTAATTGCTCTCTCTAATAAGCTTATTAAAATTAATACTCTGGAATAGAATCGACAATTTAATATGCTATAATATACCACTTTAAAAGTGGACTTTTTTGATATCTGTTTCTCAAACACCGTGATAAATACATGCACGAAAGTTTCACAGTAGTTACATAAAGGCCCTTTTTTCATGGCTCGCGTTTTTTTCTGGCCAATCAGAAAGCCGTAGATTCTGTCACTTGAACCTGTTGAGCGCTGTCGCGCGAGAGATGGAATTAATATAATTTGGGAAATAAAATGACGCGGTTAAATTTCCTCACTCACTCAAGATGTAGGGTTATGTCGAAATATTACCTCTAAATTAGTACTTTTCAAATATTAATTATTATTGTATTTGCGTGCCACAAAATCCGATGCTGAAAATCACTTTAACACCTGAATTGAACTCGAATTATATATTTAAATAAATAAATCAAATCTCGAAGTGGATGCGAAGAAACGCGACTTTAAGAACAGCGCAGGCGCGGGTGACTTTTTTAAACGCGAGCCATGAACACTGCCCTTGAAACCTTTGTACATATGCGAGGGAAAATAATGATGATACAAAAAAATGTTCGTATTTTCATTTATTTCAGTTAATTATTTTAAAAAAGCCACATTATCAGGCATACAACAATTTTTACTTCCCATGTTTTTTGTTGAAGTAAATATATTCAATAGGCAGAGATACAGGTAACGAAAATCGGAAAAATGCTATTTTGAAATGACTGCATCTGAAAATAATAGCACGAAAGATAATCGCACTGAAATGGGGGCCAACAAAGCTAAATGAGACAAATTCAATTATTAGGTCCACTTCGAATGATTTGATGATTCTTGCAGCATCCAATTCATGCTATATTACAATATGAATCTAAAAATGGAAAAAGCTTACATTGTCCCGTGAATACTTTGATCCAAATTTCTTCATCAATTTTGATATCATTTGTTTATTATTGTAGAGGGAATTTATTTTCATCGATTCGGAATTCTGTTTGCTTATATAAAAAAAAACGTTTTTCGGTTGTTTTTCTAGTTTCCTCAGCAGTAGCTTGCTATACTCTCATGCGAGTTTCTCTCCATTCAATTATATTTTTGTTTTCATCCTACTGTCTGAATGTTTTTTTTCAATTTTCTGAGATGAATGTCATGAAGATTTCTTTTGGATTGAATTGATTGTCAGATTTAAATTGATAGAAAGCAATATCAGACATTTACCCTCTGAATAACTGAAGCTCGTTTTGTGGGCTTTATAACCCATCCATAGGCTTGGGGCTATTTTCAGGCATATTGTTTTGGTGCTTGTGTGTCAGACCTTTTTTCTCTGGCATTAGCCTGGACTACAGAGGGAAACCACGGAAAAACCCTGTCACACAGATATTTTCAATACCTTCAAGAACATATAAGTGACTATTCACCTCATGTAGCCCGATTGCCAGGCGTATAGGTTGAAAAACATTTTTTAACCGTACACGCCTGAATCCTGACAATTGTGCGATATGAGATGAATAGTTATTACTAACATCATCTTGATGGTATCAAAAATATCTGTCTTCATTTGTTTTTAGAATTTCGATATCTTACACCGTTCAAAAGTTATCACAAAAAAGCTGATTTTCCGCTAAATCGACTCCCATGGTCGAGTGGTCGAGTAACTGATAGTGGGAAAAAGTCGGTCGGTGTTAAGGAACCATTCCAGTACTGACCTGAACGACCGAGAAAAACAACTAAAAGTCTCTGTCAGGATGGTCAACCATGACGGAAACGACCTCAGGTCACCTGAATGTCGGTTCAGCGTGCTAGCCACTCGATCACCAGTTTGATTAGTCTGTATGGAACCACAGATTCATGTCGTGGCTCAGCATCCTCACCAAGGCGTTCGTCTATCTCATTCCTCGAAGAAGTGACTAGACTAATGATTTGGCTACAGTTGTATCCGCGAAACCCACCCACCCACCACCAATCACCAATCACTGAGAGGAGTGGTCGAGTGGCTAGTACACTGGCCATCATTCATTCAGAACCTTCATTCAGAAGACCGGGTTTCGATTCCTGCCATGGTCGACCATCCTGACAGGGGTTTTTCGTGGTTACCCTCTGTCGTTCAGGTCGATACTGGGATGGTTCCTTAACAAGTTAATTATCGCTAGCGGTAGAAACTAAAGTCACCGTTGGGCGTGGGTTCGAGTCTCGCATAAGGCATGGGTTGTTGTAAACGTCCTTTCACCTATCATCACTTCATCGATTCATTATCACCCGCTCATTCGTACCCCCGTATAACCTAGCTGCTGGTGGGGTCGTTAAGCAGCATTAAAAAAAAAATCGAAAGGTAGTTGAGAATAAACACGGAATGCGGAAATACGCTCGAAAAAAAGATTTTACCTCCGTATATTATTATTTTTTACATAAAACTCGGTTCTTTCACTTCAAGGAGCTCTAAACCCTGAGCACCATTCAGTGTTTAATAGATGATGAACTGACTTTTCTTTGGAGGATGTAATGTAGTGAAATTGCTTCACTCTTTTCAGAGCTATCCATTTCCATTCACTCACTTCGTACTTCTCTCCATTCATCTTCATAATTAATGTGAATGGAGAATAAATTAATCAAGTTCAATGTGAACTTAAATTATTCATAGGCGTAATAAAATCCCAACACTCCCCCCCCCCCACACACACAAAAAAATGATGATAAACATTCTCATTAAGAGTCCATGGGAGTCGATTTAGCGGAAAATCAGCTAATTGGTGATAACTTTGGAATGGTATAAGATATCGAAATTCTGAAAAAAAGGAAACACCGATAATTTCAAGTCCTTAAAGACTTAATGATAACTAATTTATCTCAAATTGCCTGATTGTCAGCCGTATACGATCTAAAATACACATTATTTAACCGTATATCCACCTGACAATCAGGTGATATGAGATAAATAGTTATTACTTACACCGTCTGGAAGGTATTGAAAATATCTGTGTTCCCTTTTTTCAGAATTTCTTCCAAAAGCTATCACCAGTGAATTTATATTCCTCTAAATTGACTCCCATGGCTTCTTTGAGTTACACATGTAAATTACGATCCTTTGTGAAGTAAAACCACAAAATCAAGATTTTCGTGTTAGAAAAATCGTATTCATAGCATTTTCGTGAAATAATAATAACGAAGTGACTATAGACACGAACTTCTGTGTGACGAAAATCTTGAATTTTGTGGTTACTAGGTAAATGAAGGCTTATGTACGAATATTCGTAGAAAGTTAAGGTTAGTTGGGCTAGGTCAGTTCGATTCGATTCGATGAATTTAGGTTAATTTATTTTTATTCCAGGTTATTGTCTAGCAGTCACGCCTGCGCACTAGAATCAATACGGCAAAAAATTCATGGCTAAAGATGCTGCCTTATTTTTTATCATCATTAGCACTTTTCTATCTCCTACTTCCAACATGTTATAATCATTAATATCTGTAAAATCACCTGAGGCGAGCTTTTTCATTCATAAAGAGCGACAGATTTCCAGACATTTCATTGAAAACATTCATTGGCATTGATTAACCTGTCTCCTCGCTCATTTCACTTCGTTTCTCCCCACGTACGCCATTGAGATTATATATCAGTGGCGGTCGGTGGATTCTTGAGAGGGTGAGCTATATATAGCAGGGGTCTCCAAAGCTTTTCAGTCAACAGTAGTACAGTACGCCATCTTGTGCGGAGCTAAATAAATCTCATTATTCATAATTATAAGGTTTGATTTTATTATGTGAATCACCAATGTATGTTATTTATTGTAAATTTTTAGGATGAATTTCATATCATTAATTACATTTGAAATATTCAATTTCATATGTATGTCAGTAATTGTGTTTCTCAATTAGCCGTTGACTTTTTATTCAATTACAGGATTTTGTGAACATCGAAAAAATAATGAAAATGAATTTTTCTCATTTCATACACAGCACGATGCACGTCCTGACCGCACGCCCCTGATTTAAACTGAATAAATATTATCATCCCCTATTTTCAAAATATAAGATAATCCTACTTCAACATTCCGTCTTGACTACGTCACCCGAGTGATAAGACTAAACATTTCTTAACAACTACGAACTGAATACTAAACCAAAGCTATTATACTTATGTAGAATATAATACGGAGATTTATTCTAGAACGTTTTATCACGTGACATGAATACAGAAAACGTTTTCATTGGACGATATTCTAATGACGTATTCGAGAGGAAAGCAGAAACGGATCAAAACTCACTCGACTATGAAAACGTAATAAAATTGTTTTTACTTTTGTAATATTGGCAACATGTTCGGGTAATTAAAAGATTAAAATGTCGTGGGTACTGGGATTTTGAAAAAGGGTTCGGAATGAGAAAAGAAGCTTATGGAATGTGTTTTGAAATTGAATCTCCAGAGGAAAAGATTCATATATAAGTAAACTCTATTTAAACCCTTCTAAATGTATATACGCTAATTAAATTCCGTTATGAGAATCGAAATATGAATACGATTTGTCTACTGTAAACGGGAACGGGAATCAGAAATACGTCATGGGAATGGAAATGAAAGGATGAAGCTTAATTATTTTGAGCAGATATACTTGTGTCTACGAAAGAAGAAAGTCCTATACCAATATAAGAAATAAAAATATCACTGTTGAATATTTTGTACAGATAGGGTATTTTTAGGATATTCGTTTTTTTAGGTCGAGATTCACGATACCAAATGCAACTGTATCTTTCAAAAACGTAGAATACTTGAAAGTTACAGCGAGATTATTGAAAAACTGAAGTTTTTAGTGTATAGTATTTAATTGGTAGACGAACTTCTTCTATCGTGGATACAAGTATGTTAAAATATACGCACCTACAATGTGTTCCAATATTCCACTAATATTGTGTGCCACCCCATTGGCTCAGTCAACTGTCGCACTGTTTTAGGAACTGAAGTCAGATCGGGCGTGGGTTTGACTTCCACATAAGGCATGGGTTTTTGTGAACGTCTTACTTCATTCATCGTTCCATTATCACCCACTCATTCGTACCATCGTATAGCTTATAATGTCAAGCAACATTAAAATGATGTATATATATATATATATATATATATATATATATATATATATATATATATATATATATTGGTTACTTTTAGTCCCATTTAAAAAACAAACTTGCAGAAAATTCTCTTCACCAGGACGTGAAAACCAACTGTAGAGAAATTAATGATGTTATTTCCTATCTATATTTGAGGCAATTTCCATAGATAGCAATATATATATATATATATATATATATATATATATGAAAATAGAAAAAAAATACAATCCTGTCAAACTCATATGTTTCCGTACATTCGTCAAAAACAAATAATCATAATTTATTTCCTTTGATGTTCACAGTAATAGAGTGAACAGTAACAAGCACATTATAAATTAAAATCTACACAAACAATGTTTCCATTCATATTCGTTCAATTTGATTTTGTATCCGGAATATGCTCTGAAAAATGCCTAATATAATCATTTTATCGAGATGCAAAAATCACTTTGAAGTTTGATGTGATTGTATTTCGATCGACCGTCTTCTATATACAATTCCACTAACGAGTTTGCGTTTCGAAACGTCAACTCATAAAGGATGAGCATTAACATGCAGTTATTCTATATTATCATATTCTATTAAACTGTCATTCAAGAATGTTAAATAAACGACGAGCAAGATAATGTAGGTCAAGTTTATAAACTAGATTTAAAATAATATGAAATGTTATTTTCTACCTCGTTAGATTTTTATGGTTGAAACATCATTATTTAAATAAGTACGTTATTCACTTTTGAAAAGGAATTGAAGTTAGTTGAGAGAAGTAATTAGAGTGGTATGGATTTTTTTTTTTTCAAATCGAAAATTGAAATCAGAATTCGACCAAAAACAGATTCTCACAGGGTATAGGTTGTTCATTGGGTATTGACTCATTTGATTTTCGGTTTATATGTAGGAATAACTCTTTCAAACTAAAAACAAAGTTATAAAGTTGAAAAAGTTATAGAAAGACCTAGTAAAATGATTGAGGAAATGGGATGGGATTTTTTTTTATAATCGCATTTAAATACTTGAACCGTATTTTATTTTTAAATTTTAGTTGTTTTTAATGTGTCATGCGTGATTATGTACTGTTAGAAGCTATTAGAATCCGAGTGATAAAAAGCAACTCCATAAAAATTCATTCAAAGAAAACGCCACCGAGTTCGTTTTAATGTTGCATTGACTCTGAAAATGTGTCGCTATGGGGATGGATCCTCCCCACATAATCCCAATACCATAATTGCTCGAAAGTATTTTTTTTACTCAAGAAATGCGTAGATCTGTCAAGAGAATTTCATAGCCGTTAAGTATTTCCTTCTTTTTAGAAAGTGGGATTAATATATTTTCACAGGAATAATAATTCGTACACTGAATGTCACTTCGACTAATAAGTGTCATAGTTGATTTGACATTTTCTAACCCCTCTGATCTTCCCTCCAGTGCTTTCCTCCCCCTCATTCCCGCGTCTTTCTTTGTATGAATCCATATTTACCTACTTCTCTATCCACTTTTTCCACTTCCATTCTTACCCCTCCCCTCGTACTTCTTTGTAATCCCTTTCCAATTCCATTGCTTAATTCATCCCATCCTGTATACTCATTCTTGACTCTAACAAAATTGCACAAATACGTACATCCGGGAAGCCACTGCGATAATTTATGCTTTAGTTGACACTGAAAATGGTCACAAAACACGCATCTCGCATTACGTACACAATTTGATTACTTCTTGAGGGGTTTTATCGTGTGTGGTACCGATGTGTTTGTAGAAGAACTGGCTTTGAAAAAAGCTGTAAATAAACACTTTAACCGTATGCGTTTGGCACACAAGATCAGGGAAAGTCACGCAATGTTTTTTCGTTAATCGATGTAACCGGAACTATATATTCGTATCAAAACGGCCACAGGTGTGCTGATAAAGTTTAGCTCTGCTGAAAATGATCACCCTGGTGGGAACTTGTTGCCCTATAGTGGCTAGGGACGCCTTAAACCACGTGATTGTTATGTAATCCGTGCACCAGGATTACATGAAAGCTATTCATACGTTCACTTGCTATTCATACGCCCACTTGCTTACGTCATGAAGGATGAGGATAAGTTGTAGACGTGATACATATAATCAAAATATCGCCAACATTGTACCGAAGTCAGGGCTTTAATATATCGCTTGCTGGCAACGCTGTATTATAATACTTGAGAATATAATAAGAAGGCTTCATGTCTTTAAGGAAGACTAACTTTATTTTCTATATATTTCATCACCTTTCTCTATCCATCTCTCTTTCTCTTTCTCTTTCTCACTTTCTCTCTCTCTCTCTCTCTCTCTCTCTCTCTCTCTCTCTCCATCTATCTTTCTTTCTCTATCTCTCTATCTCTGTTTCCGTTTCTACCAAAGTTGCCAAGCTCCCGGAAGTTCTCATTGAAATTGCTCAAGTTTTTGAGATTCCCAACTTTTCTTGGTAGTTTTAAGAGTCCGTGGGAGTCGATTTAGCAGCAATGTTTCTGGTTTCTGGTGATAACTTTTGAAAGGTGTGAGATATCAATATTATATTTCAAAACGATTTCAAATAAAATTATTGACCTCAATGTCCAACATTTTCTTGCTAAAAACGTGTTTCAATTAGCTGTATAAATACGACAGTTATGAAATATAAGTCATAAAGTTTTACCTACATTATCTTGAAGGCATTGGAAATATCCGTATCGTTTTTTATCAGAATATTAATATACTACCAAGAATCTTGGTGAACGTTACTCTTTTTTTTAATAACATCGAAACTTGATACAAAAACATTGTTCCTCAATTAAGGATATAGATGAAACATGATATCGTTTGGACGGGGCACCACAAGGGCGATCTTACCATCCCAAATAATAATTGAAATATGATAACTCATTTAACAAACAAATCAATCTTAAATAAGGTAATAATTTCAGGGTTAGAAAACAATTCAAACATTCACAGTGACATTGCAAGGTTACTACAAAAAAAAACAATCCTTAAATCGACCCCATGCACCCTTAATAATCAACAACAATGCGTAGTGTTTTGTTTTGCAAAGTTGGCATTGTGAATATATCAGGTGTAATATACGGTAATGTAAACCACTAAAAAGGGGAGACAAACTTGATAATAAATTAGTCAGATAAGAACGGGTGGAGAAAATTCAAGACTACTATCAGATCTACATGAAGCAGACACAAATTTTCTTTAATGAGAATTTGTGTGTATATTCATTCATTCATTCAATTTACTCGTTACAGATTTTCCTCAGAACAGGTTCTCATTGTTTCTTGAAACTCAACTTAATTTCTTCGTTCCATTCTCTGAAGAAACTGGAGGCAAAGAAATGTAGGATAATCAACTACGCAATACGCTTACAGAGTCGGCAGACGCGCCTTCTTATTCACATCAGTCAGAAATGTAATGAGATTCTATCAACTGGATATTAATTTGAAAAAAATCAGATTATTATTGAACGAGAATGACATCCGATCCACTAGAATATGAATAATGAAGAAGATTGTCAGAATTTCCGATATATAGCCTAGAATGTATCGTTTTGAATATACACTGAGCAAAATCAAATCCTCTCAGGAATTATTATTATCATTATTTTTATAAATTGCTTCGATCTAATACATAAATAACGAACTTGAAATTGTCCACATGTATTTTTTGATCGCATGTTGCATTGAGACAAGGGATGGAATAAGAACACAGTGTCAGTGCAACTAGAACATACAGATATTGCTGTAGTAGGCCCAAACAAGTCAGTTTCCGAAAAAACAAAATTTGGCCCTTCTTCCACGTGATGTTCTATCATCCATCGTTTATATTCAAAAGCTATAGTTTTACGAACAATCTATTCGAATAATAATCAAAAATCTATTTTTATAATCTATCTCTCACACTTTCACGGTTCATCTCAAATCAAACTTCGCATCGAATAATTTCAACTTTCATACGAAAGATTATTAATCTTATATATATATATATATATATATATATATATATATATATATATATATATATATATATATAGAGAGAGAGAGAGAGAGATATAGATATGATATATATATATATATATATATATATATATATATATAGATATATATATATATACATGTATTTATCTCTTCTCGATTTTCTGATTCGTCAAAGGAATCGAGTTAGTAAATCGTAGTAGTAACAAACAAACAACAAGTTTTGCACACGACAAGACAGCTATCGTTCTGACAATATTACCACCATAACACATTGCAGACTTTCTGCTTCGTCAAGTGCAATATTCCATAATACTGTCTTGGCAATCTTTTGAAATGATATACATTCTAGAAACTCCATTCAACACATCATCGAGCTCTTGAAGAATGCGTTCTGTTCAATATCTAGATACACGGATACAATATATATATATATATATATATATATATATATATATATATATATATATATATATATATATATATATATATATGCTTACGTAGGTTCTCGTGGCCTATGGTAGTTGGTAGTACAATTTTTGCGGTAATGCCACGCTGCTCAC
Source organism: Brachyptera putata (assembly GCA_907164805.1). Classification (NCBI taxonomy): domain Eukaryota; kingdom Metazoa; phylum Arthropoda; class Insecta; order Plecoptera; family Taeniopterygidae; genus Brachyptera; species Brachyptera putata. The sequence goes on along the minus strand of OU015469.1, from coordinate 25,693,898 downwards.
ATTTTTCATGTCGACGTTTCGGCGGAATTTGCTCCGCCATCTTCAGGAAAGATCCAACTGGGTCGATGGTCAGCACTTCAAGTGCTGACCATCGACCCAGTTGGATCTTTCCTGAAGATGGCGGAGCAAATTCCGCCGAAACGTCGACATGAAAAATGTGAGCAGCGTGGCATTACCGCAAAAATTGTACTACCATATATATATATATATATATATATATATATATATATATATATATATATTATATATATAATTATATAATATACTATATATACATATATATATAATACATATATTATATATAATATATATATATTTATTACATATATATATATATATCTATATATATACATATATATATATATATATATATATATATATATATATATATATATATATATATATATATATATATGAGCATGACATTAGAGCAATATCTCGGTAGCTCAGTGGTAGAGCAGTGGACCGGCAATCTGAAGGTCTCGGATTCGATTACGGTCGAGACGTATGTTTTGTGATATGACTAAAATATCCCATATATAAGTATATATATATATATACAATATATATATAATATATATATATATATATATATATATATATATATATATATATATATATTAGATATATGTGATGATGAGACGTAATCTTCTCATGAAAACCATGAACTTGGCACCTCCACCAAAAACTATTTTTTTGAACTGATTCTCACAAAAGTTTGTGACTTGACGTTTTAAAATATAATAAAATGTTTGAATTCACTTACCTATGTGACATGTTCAATTCATGTCTAACTTGCGTAGAAGATAGACAAACATGAGTCTGAGAATTGTTCAAATAAGTGTGAACGTGTTAATGATAGAGTTGAATATGTTTCCCTAACTTGAGAGAAAACTTAAAATCATCGTGTCAACTTAAGAAAGTATAATTTTTTTCCAATGTTGCATAACGATCCCACCAACAGCTAGGTTATACAGGGGTACGAATGAGCTGGTGATAATGGAACGATGAAGTGATGATAGGTGAAAGGACGTTTACAAAAACCCATGCCTTATTTCAGAAATTATAATTCAGTTTTGTTCTCCAGAGACCACGAGTGACGACGAATCCATCACTGATTCTGTACAGAAACATAAACACAATCAAGTAGTGCCTACGTCACGATTCAAAAAAATATATGTTGGGTCCTTGAGGAGAAATCAATTCATTAAAATTTGTGTGGTTAGATTATTCCTGATACCAATGTTGGTAGTGTCCGTATATGTCGCAAATACAGTTTATATTGTGTTCCGGACTTTCGACAACTGAAGACTTTTATCTGCGGCGAAGATGTGTGGTCACAGACAGCGTAGACCTGGTCTCAAAGTTAATTGCTTTAATTTAAAATAATAATTAAATGGGGTGGTAAGATCGCCCTTGTGGTGCCCCGTCCAAACGATCCTATTCTCATCCTTAGCCTTAATAGGGGAACAATGATTTTGTATCAAGTTTCGATGTTATTGAAAAAAATATATATATATCTGAAATTGAGATGATTTCTAGTTTTCTCCTGAATTGTGGTAATTGGTAATTATCCGTTTAAATCTAGTTTCATGGTTGGGATGTCCTTTAAAGTTCACCTCCCATCCAACGCTAATGATTCCATCAGCCGCTCGATTAACTCAACTGATGCACTTTCCTACGTCCAATCAGCGTTCGCTGGATCGAGACTAGCACCCCTGGCGGTAGTAATAGTAACGAATAAAACGCTGAAATGTTACGGTCGCTATTCGTCTTGAGGGTCTCGTTGATCTCCCGCCCCTTTCACCGCCCCTTCCCACCCCTCGACATATCCCCCAGGCGACAATATATAGTGGCGGGTGGGTCAAGTCAGAACACACGTACAAACAGACCTTGTATCTCTCTCTCTCTCTCTCTCTCTCTCTCTCTCTCTCTCTCTCTCTCTCTCTCTCTCTGTCTTTGTCTCTCTCTCTCTTTCTCTCTTTCTCTCTCTCTCTCTCTCTCTCTCTCTCTCTCTCTCTCTCAGTTTATAATTTTTACAGTTTCAAAACACATTTGTTAGATGATTATTTCTTAGAGGTGCCGCTTTCGGTAGCTCAGTCAGCCGAGGCACGCTTCAGATACTGAAGTCACCGTTGGGCGTGGGTTCGAGTCCCGCATAACGCATGGGTCTTTGTAAAAGTTCTTTCACCTATCATTACTTTATAATTCCGTTATCTCCCGCTCATTTTAACCCCCGTATAACCTAGCTGTTGGTGGGGTCGTTAAGCAAACGATAATCACCATCTCATTCCAACTATAATCTCGGTCATGTTTACTAATCTCATTTTAACTGATCTCGTGTTTACTAATCTCATAATCTCATGTCAAGACATCCTCGACGTATTGAAATAAACAAGAAGTGCCGTTTCAAAACGGTCTTACTCGCTTCAAAACTTATACTCAGCTTTATTTGGGAAAACTGATTGTACATTAAGATTTCTATATTATCAAACAAAAACTCAAGAAAGATTAATGTGATATTATATTCTGAATTCCTAGTATTATGAACAATGAAAATAGTTTAGAGAATTATTGCCAGCGCGAAACATCAGAAATGAATTTCCCAAGAAGTAATTATCAAAAGTGTAACAAAGATGGGTGAAATAAGCAGTAAGGGTTGGTATATTGGAAAATAAAAAAAGTTGATGAGAGGCGAAAGTGAAGTTTGGGATGGAATTCGGTTTTATTAATTATTTAAAGAAGAAAAATGCCGAGAAAAATGTTGAAAATATTTTTTGAAAAAGTTGGACTACAAAATAGATAACGGGCCCAGATATTAGGAAAGTTTCAAAGAAATATGGAGTTAGTAGAAGTGGAATTTAGAATAGCCGTACAGTCTATAGATATAATATTACCGATATATGTTACTCAACGTTGAGAAGGCGTGCATATTTGTGTCTAGGCAGCAAAATCACACTGGTTCCCGCCATGTTGGATAACTTGAACAAGGGGACCGTGAAGGCGAGAAGTAGTGATACCCGCGCTAGAACAAGGCCTTCTATATTATTTTATCGACATGATAATATAGAAGGCCTTGCTTTTTAACGTCCAATATGGCAGCCAAGATCGGAACACTGATCTATATACATGCATAGCGTATAGTAGCGAACTGCGTAACATAGGTACTTCATGGAATTTTTTCAAATTTAACTGAATATCGTTTAATAAAATGTGTACGCGAGTGTACGAGTTGAAATAATAACACTTACCCTTCGCTTCGAACTCACACTGACCCATTATACACAGCTAGCTGTAATACTCAGGTCACTCTCGGTAATGAAACGCGAGAGATGAGGCGCGAACCACCCGTGCGCTAATGGTGTGAGATAGGGGAGACGGTCGCTCGGGACCTTCTCTCCTGGAAACACTTCAAACGCGAGAGATTAATGCGCGAACCACCCGTGCGATAATGATGTGAGATAGGGTAGACGGTCGCTCGGAACCTTCTCTCCTGGAAACACTTTAAACAAGAGAGATTAATGCGCGAACCACCCGTGCGATAATGGTGTGAGATAGGGGAGACGGTCGATCGGAGCCTTCTCTCCTGGAAACACTTCAAACAAGAGAGATGAAGGCTTGAAACACCCGTGCGTCAGTCGAGGGGGACTATGAATTCATTCGATCGGAACCTTCATCTCTCATGGATTATATTGTACTATATACTTCAACAGCTTTTTGTTATGGCACTATCTATAGCTCTACAGCTTCCGTCCTATTATGCATTATGCTTTCAAGAACTTACTGAAAATAAACAAATTCATTCATAGAAACTAGAGAAAAAGGTCAGATTTAGCTCCGAAAAGAAATCGATCATTATAACTAATATTGCAATTACTTGATTGCGTATATTGTATATATATATATATGGGATAATTTAGCCATGTCCCGTAAAAGATACGTCACGACCGGGAATCGAACCCGGGACCTTCAGATTGCCGGTCCGCTGCTCTCCCACTGAGCTATACTGAGATATTACTCTTATGTCATGGCTATACTTAGAGTGACGACACTTTTCCCGGGTTCGATTCCCGGTCGTGACGTATCTTTTACGACTTGGCTAAACTATCCCACACATCTCGAGATTGGTTCGTATCCAAGAAGTTTAATTATCATATATATATATAAATATATATATATATATATATATATTGATCTGGTTCCACCAACTGATAAACGAGGTAAGAAAATAACATACCTAACCAAGTTATTTTGCTTGTTATTGCTTAATTCACTATTTACTAACTTATCCTTTATCATGTATTATTGGCCGTCTGCACGCCACTGTGTAGTGCCAATACATTCTGCTCTTCAGACTTGGTCTAGCATGGTAATGGCACCTAGTTAGTTCCAAACGTATCGCGAAATCTATTCAAGAAGAGCTGAAAAGGTTGTGAGCTAGAAAAATCGTCGATTTCAAGCTTTTGATATTTCAGTCGTGGAAATTGTACTTGAACTACTTCTGTTGAGAATGCGAATGGATTGGCCTGGTTGGGTATAGTGAGACGTGCCGGTGACATAACCTCAAACCATGCCCTTCTCAACCTACATTCATTACACTGAATTGGGATTGAGTCCATGGGAGTCGATTAATAGGAATATCAGTTTTTTGGTGATAACTTTTGAACGGTATGAGATATCGAAATTCTGAAAATGAGGAAAGACATGTATTTTCAATACCTTCAAGATGGTGTGAGTAATAACTATTCATCTTGAATCAACTGATCGTCTGGCGTATATGGTTAAAAATACACATTTTATAAGCGTATTCGCCTGACGATTAGGCGATGTAAATAGTTATTACTAACACCACCTTGAAGTTATTGAGAATATCTGTCTTTCCCTGTTTTTAGAATTTCGATATCTCATACCGTTCGAAAGTTATCACCAAAACACTGATATTTCGCTAAATTGACTCCAATGGAGTCCTGGCTGGTATTCACTTTTGCATCACTATAATATAAACTATTGTTCGTAGAACAATCAAAAAATAAATGGAAGTTGAAGAATTTTTCGCGAGTGCTTTGTCGCTCGTTAGTGCAAGATGTTTGATTTGTTGAACACACAGAAGCATAAAGTCCTATGAACAAGCAGTGATGAAGACTTCTGGAGTAATTATTCGAAGAAAAAGTCTGTGTTTTCTGAATCCACACTTCATATGCATTAGAAATAAGTGAAAGAATAAGAAGTAGTTTGATAAGAACGTTGGGCGCCATGTTTTTCTCTAAACGAGGTCTGCATCATGAATCCAAAATCGACTAGCTACCCTTTGTGACGTCATCGAGGAGGTACAACGCGAGATGCATGTTTTGTTGCCATTTTCAGTGTCAACTAAAGCATGAACTATTGTAATGGCTTTCCGGATGAACGTATTGTTGTGAAACTGCTAATTATTGCATGGGTACATTACCATTTTTTTCATTTTTTTCTTTGCTCATTATTACTGTTTGAAAAACATCCATCATTATTATCAACATCGTAAATAATTTATTCGCTGCTAACCGAATACATATAAGGTAAATATAATTCATAATGAGACTTCATTCCTGTAACTCGGATTCTGTCAGTGTTTTTTTTTACTCTCTTCATCCTCCTTTCCTAATTTGCCTCTCCCTTCTCTCCTTATTTTCCTTCAATTATTTTCCGTCGCTCACAATCTTCCCATCAACTAACTTCTGCACTTTCATCTCCCTTTTCTTCCTCTAAACCGTGCATCACGTCCTTCTGCCATCTTCCCAATGCCTAATAGACAAAGATAAACTATTCTCAGACAATTAGGAGTAAGTGACTGTATGAAAGTAGAATCTTAATTAACTTGTCTGAAAATTGTTTTTTTCTCAAATTACGCTTCTTGTAAGAGTCATAACGGTTGGCAAGGAATCTTAAACTTATCATAATTGGTAATTGGGGTAGTTTTAGTCTGTTGAAATTTAATTATTTTCAATTAAAATTCATGAAAGGAAGCTGGAAATTCCATCTGGAACTGACAACGAAAATGTGGAAGAAATCTTAATTTTTGAATATATAGTTTTGAATGTACAGGTCTAGTCATAAGGCAATGAATCCAGATAATTATAATTATTTTGAATTTAATGCAAGATTCACTATCTCTCCCACTCACTAATATTAGTCAGTGGAGTTTGTGAACTAAAAATTGCACGAATAATGACTGAACCATGGAATTTCCTCCATTTATTATATATGAAAACAAATTTGATGAATGAAAAGATGTTGATAAAAACCCGTGTCATTATTCGGGAACTTTTCCCAAGGGATGCCTGGATTAAATAAGCTGCGGAGGGCTCATGAAAAACGTTAACCGAGATGGTGAAACACTGTTATTCTTATTTTACTGAAACGATACTAACAGATTTCATCATAATATGGAGGTGTACCGACTCCCATACTGATAAGATGACAGGCATTTGTGGTTTTTTGCCGTCAAATCAGAGCCAACGGTCCCATTTGCCTGTCACGATTTAGCGGATTTCCTTGTGAACTAGATGTAGATAAGAGTGGCTACAGCACCGGTGACATTGTGGAACTTACAAAATCTATCATTTTCATGTGAAACGACTGCGACCTTTAACATACTAATTTTACTGACCGTGTATAGAATTGTTGTTTTCATATAGTTCGATATGAAAGCGATAGTTGCGCTACAGGCAAATGGGACCATGGACTCAGATTCTAACCACAGAAATATTTCACTTGGAAGACGCACCGTCTTTATATTATGATGAAATCTATTGGTATCACTTCATCGTGTCATTACTATGGAAAGTTTTCACAATTATTTCTCTCAGCTCTCCGACATTTTGAATCATCAAGTGATTTGGGAAACTGTAACTCAATAAATCAATTATCAATTACTTTCCCACACATAAATCTTCAACAATTCATTGACAATCTTATTGTTCATTATATCCTCTTCCAATACATGACACAAACTTACCCACAAGTCAATTCCCGACCTAATTCCTGAGCACAACTACAATCAGTCTAAACTTTCCAACTCAGACCTACATAATAATCGGAGTCAACTCTGTTCTCTTCATGTTCTAAGTGCTTTGATAATGGCGTATATTTAACACAATCAAACAAAGCAGTTAGAGCATGAAGAAAGTCGTCTATATAGTCAGATGAGGTACATTATACAATGAGTTTGTTGTGTTCACAGGTCAAGACATTCTTGTCTTCGTCATCTAAGAGCTTTGCATTGCTGATGAGATTGTTCGTGTTTAAATAACACGGTGTATGCACTTCAGTATTAAAAAGAGTCTACTAGCAGTGGAGTTTGAAGGAGTACAAATGTGTGTTTTGGAATGAACCACAGAAACACAACAGATATAGCACAACTTTTTTAGAGTTGTTTTGTGCTTCTTGTGCACACCACAACTGGGACAAAACACATGGACTTTTAATTTGAATTCCAGAAATATGAAGGCCAGAAAAATGATTTAAAAATATACCGGACATATTCATCAATTGAATAGAACAATAATTAGTGAAATAACTTGTTATATCACCTTCGGTAATGTCCATATGGCATCTCGGTATAGTTCAATGACCTGATATATATATTAGACCACGCGAGATGCATCGAATAACCCGTGCAATAGTGAGGCCGTGATGGCTTGCCTGACTGGTGGGGAAATACCACGTGACACGGAGAGAGATTGGGAGCCGGGTGTATGCTTATACACGGTGATCACGCACATTACTGTTTTATTTCGATTATCAGAGGATACTGAATACAATAACGTGGGTGTAAGTCACATGAAAAGACGCAGACATATATGCTGATTATCATGAAGTACATTTCTCAGCAGAATTGCCACATCAGTCACAGCAATCAATAAATCAAGTAATTTATTTGGTCTGAGTCGGAGCGCTACCTATAAGCATAGCGTATAACGAAATAATTCCAGTCAGGCTGGTATCACCGAAGCACGTGACTCACGTTCGCACCCCGAAGATCCCCCCGTGTCACCAAACATGATGGTCTCGGTTTTTCCGTCCTATGAGTTCTCTATATTTATAATCTCTATGTCACATTCATACTTGATCATTAATAATATAATTGATACTTGATTATGTATTTGTAAAAACCTACTCTTTGTGATTCAACTTGGTGAAAAACAATGTATGTAGTCCTACAGTACATATACTGATTAATTATCAACCCACAGTTGATAAACTGTTCATCAAGTTGTAAAATTAGATAGAATTGATAACTTAGTTGCGTGCCAAACCATCGTTCATTCATGACTTATCAACGCGTAAACATCATAACGTTTTCCGAGGTTAATAAATTCTCGAAACGTTCGGAGATTCAGACAGAGTATTTATGTGGCATTAGACGAAACTGAACATACCAATGTGTAACTATGTGGACCGTAATTGAAACACATGAATGTAACGAGCGTGAATTATTATTTCTGACTTTCTTTCATGAAAACTTTCACGGTGATATGATTTACTTATCCAGTAATTCGATTGGGAGCTCGTGGAAACCGATCAAGCGGAGAAGATTTTTTTTGTTGATATACTAGTCAACAAAAAGTACGATAAAATGTCACAAATTGTCGTTGAAAATGTTTTAGTGTTAGAAGGTTTATCTTACGAGTGCATAGCTGTCGATTTAGCTGGATATCGGGTTTTTGATGATAACTTTGGAACGGTAGAAGCCATACCAAAATACCAAAATACCAAAATTAGATACCAAAATTCTGATGAAGAGGTAATTCATATAGTTTAAATATCTTTGAAGTGATGTTAGTTTTAATTATCTATCTCATATCGCATAATTGGCAGAGAAAATCCAAATTACAAATGTGGGGGGGGGGGGGGGAGGGGGCAAGTCACGCATATCGGTTTTAAAAAAGTGTTTTTTTAACCGTATACATGTGACAGTTAGGTGATATTAGATGAATAGTTATTACTCATACCATCTTGAAGGTAGTGAAAATATATTCTTTTCCATCATCAGAATTTCGGTATCTCATACCGTTCTAATGTTATCGCCAAAAATCTAATATTCCGCTAAATCAACTCCCGTGGACTCTTAACCAATAAATATTTTCTTTTTCCATTTAAAGATTGTCTTTGTTGTCTTTGTAGTCTTTGTTGTTATTTTAGATCGGCTTTGACAAAATAAGAGCACACCAACTGACAATAGCCAGTTCATAAATCAGAAGTTCAATGGCTATTCGCCAACACCTTCTGTTACGTGCCGAAAACAAGATCAACTCTATACTTCATACAAAACGAATGAGTGTGCTATAAACGAAGAGAACAATCATTTGAAAAAACGATGAAAAATAAACTGAAGTTCTACAGAATAATATGTTTTTCACAATATATTGGTATGTTGACGATCCCACCAACATTCAGTTTGTTCGGGGAATGATTCTCACATTTAACGATGTGATAGTAGACATTTTAGTCGTATACAATTGTTTTATTTATTTGCATGCATTTATATGACAAAATATCAAGTCTAAACCAGTACTTTTCAAAATATACATTATAATTTCATTTGCATGCCACATAATACGATGCTGAAAATAGACATCTACATCACCTGAATCGATCTCGAATTGAATTTTTGAATGAATAAATCAAATCTCGAAGTGTTTGCGGAACACGGCGACTTTGTGAACGGCGTGGGCGAATTGTTTCAACCGCCTCCGCTTGCCGCAAGCTATGAAAACGCAACTTTAAGAGCGCACATGAGTCGACTGAGCGAGATGTCAGTTCAATCGTAATAAATTGAAACCAAATATCTAATACCGAAGAAGTACATATATTTCTAGTACTCCCAAGATGGTATAAATCATTACTATTCGAATTTAAAACGCATTTTTGGCAAACGTGTACAAGTATAAAGGCCTATCCACAATGCATGTCGCTAACTTATTATCGTAAGCTGTTAACTTGTAAGCTACCAAGGTCCAAGCTTTTGCGTTAGAAGTTAACGTGCAACGTAAGAAGCAACCAATCAGAAAGCCGAATCGATCGACTTCGAAGAAGGGCGCGGAACTGGAGACACCGACAACAGAAAAGAAATTGTGATTGATTGAAATTCGGAATTTGATTGGTTGGTTTTCCGCGTATACGGTTACTTGCTGGTCTATTGTGAATAGAGACTTCAGATATTACGATAGCTACTTGAGTTAACGACTACGACTACGTATAAGTTTAAGTTAGCGGCGCATTGTGAATGGGCCTTAAGGACATTTTCAGCTGTGATAGGTCCATACGTCCACGAATTATGCAATATGAGTTGATTATTTTCTACTCACACCATCTTGAAGGAATTGAAGTATGAATTTGATAGCTCATATAACGGTACGAAAGTCATAAAAAAAATTCAATAATCGAATCTCAATATCACAATGACTCTTAAAATTAAACTTTATGCTCGTATTAATTTCACTAAAATATGGAATCATAATTCATCAAGATGAGTTCCGTGTATTGAATATCATATCAAAACACAAATATGTGTTCTGCAAATCATAAAGACTTTCAGTCAAAAGTTTGTTTCCTGACTTGCCACGGGGCATATAGAACCACTGATACTGTCGATAAAACAGTTCTCATGCCATTTTATCAACTAAACTTCTGATCTACCCACTCACCAACACACGTAGGCCTACTCATCGACCTTGGTTTGTTTCCTGACTTGCCACGGGGCATATAGAACCACCGATACTGTCGATAAAACAGTTCTCATGCCATTTTATCAACTAAACTTCTGATCTACCCACTCACCAACACACGTAGGCCTACTCATCGACCTTGGTTTGTTTCCTGACTTGCCACGGGGCATATAGAACCACCGATACTGTCGATAAAACAGTTCTCATGTCATTTCATCAACTAAACTTCTGATCTACCCACTCACCAACACATGTAGGCCTACTTATCGACCTTGGTTGATGGCACTTGCTCTAACCGTTTAATCAACCACAGAACATCGGGCATGCCAACATTGTAATAACATTGGTTTTGGCAAACATCGTACTACTCCGTACTTTAAATTAAACTTCGTAATAGTCGAACCTGTCAAATTAAGTTTTAATTCTGGTGAATAAATTATTCAACTATTCTAATTTATCACCATCAGATACATGGTCCGTGATTCTGCGGTAAAATAAACTGAATTTAGAAACTTTTTGGGCAAATATATTTTTCACAAATGAATATTGAAATATTATTGTGGTGAATTAGTTAATGTTGACCTGAAGTTGTGAATTGAACCCAATTTGATTACGTCATTCAATATATAGCTCATTATCAGGGGTGTGCGAGTCTACCTAATTTTGAGTCCAAGTCTTCGCCAGAATCGGACTCGAACTTGTGGAACCAATTTTAGATTCGATTTTCGAGTCCATTCAAGTCTTCGAATCTTCATTCGATTGCGAAATTTAAATTCTCGATTCTCATTGGCTGCTACTGGAAATTGGCTAATGGAAAATCACCATGGTTCTGAAATGGCATCGAGAATACTGGCATATGTATTCACTATATTTAATTTTGACATTCAAGTAACAACAAATGTAAATTCAATATGTAGTAAATTAATAAATATGAAATTAGAATGAATATGCCCTTCATTATTTTTTATTCTTACCTTTCCTTTATTAATGGCTAACTACTAACTAGCACATTACAACTATTTGAAGTTGAAGTTTTGTACTTATATTGCCTGAAATCACCCATAATTATTTATGTGTTTGAATAAAGACTCGAGACTCGACACGGACTCGATAATAGTATCAAGAATCGGAATCTAGTTTGAAAACCTGAAATGTTGAACCCCTACTCATTATTGACCTAATATATGAAAAATTTGAAATAAGGGAACTCTCCCACTTTCTTCCTTGAACACTCCTCTTCTCTATCTTCCTCTGACATATTTATATATATATATATATAGGTTGGAATATATTCCATTTTATATGCGCATGAATAACGAATCAATTTCTATTATCCTTGAATACTATATCTCGATATTTATTCCATGTCAAATTTATTGATACACAATGCAACGGTACATATTTGTATATTAAAGAATTGATATCACTTTTTTGTAACACATTTTTGTGCTAGTAAAATCTATTGAAATGTATGTGTTATTTACATTGTGGTATATTGGATTTTACAATACAATATGAAGCATCTATTACATTCGGAGCTTGGATTCGGAGCTTGGATTGATTCAGAGATGGGAGAATATATCGCCCCAGTTCTTCATGTATACAATGAATGAATGAATATTATGGTTTAACGGCGCGTCAACGACGTGGTTATATTGTGCCGGAATGTATACATAATTCAACAAATATTTAGATAATATCGAGCTGATACAATCTCGTTTTCCACCATGTTGATTGAGTGGAATCTGTTTCATCTAATCAAATAAGAAGTTTGATGAACGGAAGCGGGTACTACAGATTTGAGAATAATTTATTCTATAGAAGTGGATGGCAATCTCCATTTCATTATATATATATATATATATATATATATATATATATATATATATATATATATATATATATATATATATATATATATATATATATATATATATATATATGCCGCCCCGGTGGTCAAGTTAATTATCGCTTACGGTAGTAACTGAAGTCACCGTTGGGCGTGGGTTCGAGTCCCGCATAAAAAAGGTCATAAAAAAACCCATAAGGCATGGGTTTTTGTAAACGTCCTTTCACCCATCATCTCTTCATCGTTTCATTATCACCCACTCATTCGTACCCCCGTATAACCTAGCTGTTGGTGGGGTCGTTAAGCAGCATTATAAATATATATATTTATATATATATATATATATATATATATGTATGTATGTGTATATGATCGGAATTTCAAATGCTCTCCCTCATTCAAGAAAACTCAAATTGAATTGAATATAAATTTGCATATATTTGTTTTCTCTCCTTTCTACCGTGAGACTAATTAGATCGCTTGAAAACAGAGTAGACATAATTGCCTGTTCTATTTACAGTTGTAATCCTCTACGTCACCACTTTCTACTACTCAGTTTCCACTCTCTCATAATATTTCCATTTGTAAACGTTTAATTGCCTCGCTGTTGTATATAATTACATTTAATGTTTCTTCATTTGGAAACGAACCTTTGTATCTACTAAGATCCAATTCAGTATTGAGATAAATGCCAACTTGACAGAATAATAAGAGACTTTCTATTATGAAACAATCAGAAATTCATCGTGTTTTACGTGTAAACAAGATTATAAACATAAGTTGGTAGCGCTGTCAGAAAATGATGGCGATAAGTGGTAGAATTTATACATGAGTGGAGGTACCGTGTTCATCATATCATGCATGAAATGATCTAAAGTGGGATGAGGCTTATGCATGAGTGGTAGTGCCGGTAGATTTTGATGCATATAGATTGGTAGAAAATGAGTGAAGGTGCCGTGCTCATTACAATAAAGTGATCCAGAGTGGGATGAGGCTTATGCATGAGTGGTAGTGCCGGTAGATTTTGATGCATATAGATTGGTAGAAAATGAGTGAAGGTGCCGTGCTCATTACAATAAAGTGATCCAGATGGTAGTGCCGGTAGATTTTGATGCCATAAATTGGTAGAACCTTCCGGGCAAATTTTCCGGACCGTTTTCTCCGGATCAATTCTTCCGAACCGGTTTTCCGGATCGAATTTTTCGGAATGTTTTTTTCCGGACCAACGGAAAGACATCGGTTTTTCGGGGTCGAATTTTCCGGACCAGTTTTTCCGGATCGATTTTTCATCATCACAGTGACATCTCTATTACTATTGTATTCTAAATTGTGGCTACGTAAACTAAAGTATACATATTTCGAAAACGTGAGATTCACAAAGCTGCAACGACATTATGTAATTTACAAAGTTTCCACAATCGTACAGTTGGTATGGAAGACTTGCCTCTTTAGTTGATATCAATATAGAAAACCATTGAAAATACATCCCCTCACTCCCTCCCCCCCACCCTTCCTCCTCACTTCACCGGGCACGTGTACTATTAATTTCTAATTTTTTTTATGTCTTCTAGAATGAATTGAAATCTGTTATTTTCTTCATACATTCTGGTGCTTACCTTTGTAGGTCACGTCTTCTATTCCGTGCAGAGCTTATCCATGAGTGGAAGTGCCGTGTCACTGTGACGTTATCAAGATAGAAGGAGCTACTGTATACTAAGTAACTCTTCTAGCAGAAGATCTCAGAACATGAGGGTAGAACAGATTATTACAAGCGAAGATTCAATTCCACATATCGCATATTGCACACGTAGCGAATACACAGAGTGTGTTTTGTGCGTACTCAACATGTCAAACATTGGAACCTAGCAACCACAAATCGGTTTTCCCATTACCCGAACACAGCCGACATCCACACAGATTGCAGAATAAAACTATATATATATATACATATATATATGTATATATATATATATATATATATATATATATATATATATATATATATATATATATATATATATGTGGTGTCTGAAGTTTTGAGGGCCGGTGGTTGATGGTGAGTCTATCTTTGCGGAAATTTGCCCTTCTTTGATGAGTGTTGTTGGTTCTGAAAAGATTAACTTCAGACACCATATATATATATATATATATATATATATATATATATATATATATATATATATAATATATATATATATATATATATATATATATACATACATATATATATATATATATATATATATATATATATATATATATATATCTATATATATATATATATATATTGGAGGGAGGAATATGTTTCAGTGATTTGGTGAAGTCTTGCCATTGGCCAACTCCTAAAACGTCACGTTTTATCCGTCTTCTGAGCGTAGCGTGAAAAGGAGGTTAAGAAACGAAAGACATTCCGTACAAAGTGTAGGACGTAAAAGTGAATCGTATCAAACTGGCTGACGAGTCACTGTGGCGAAGTTTAATGCGTGAATGTTTGGTTTTACTAGCCTTAGCCCTTGCACGCACACATATATATATATATATATATATATATATATATATATATTGGAGGGAGGAATATGTTTTCAGTGATTTGGTGAAGTCTTGCCATTGGCCAACTCCTAAAACGTCACGTTTTATCCGTCTTCTGAGCGTAGCGTGAAAAGGAGGTTAAGAAACGAAAGACATTCCGTACAAAGTGTAGGACGTAAAAGTGAATCGTATCAAACTGGCTGACGAGTCACTGTGGCGAAGTTTAATGCGTGAATGTTTGGTTTTACTACCCTTAGCACTTGCACGCACATATATATATATATATATATATATATATATATATATATATATATATATATATATATATATATATATATATATATATATATATATATATATATATAGCATGGGTACGAAGTGGAAGAATTTTTTTTATTGTCACAAATTAGTTTAAATAATATAATGTAACACAATTTGAACTTCACACTTCAGGGCAGTTATTTATACATTGGAAGGATCCACTTCAATTTCATGGAACCATTTATATAGTTTCAATTTAATTCAGTAAGTAGCGATTTTTTCAGATATTATTTACATTTTTATTATTTTCCCTAATTATTTTTCTGAATAGGTAATCAACTAGAATATCATCTCTTCCAGACTTTGGCTCAATATTATTACTTGTTTTTTGTGCCAACCACTATTTCAATGTCTTATCAATCTCTTTACTGATTTGTTATCATCGTCATATTATTCTGTGTTTGATAATCTACCTCTATGATGAAGGCAGAGTCATTATTAAGTTAAAGTTGAGAATAATTGATATATTATTCATTAGCGTACTTTATAGTTCGTAGTGCCTTAGAAAGTAGCTCGCGAAAAGCAACTTACCCCTTTCAATTTCATGAATCACTTCCAGTGAGCCATTGTTGATGCTTCGTCTATTCAACTTCTGATTCTATAAGAATTCATTCTTCATTCATCATTCATCATTCATCGTTCATCATTCATCGCCAGACAAACAGAACATTAGAGCTCTTATACCTCGTTCACATAACAGAACTTAACTCTAGTTACATTGACTGCAGTTATGAGAGAGTAGGTGGAGTTTTGGTAACTAAGAATATATAAAAATATAAGAATATATATAAGAATATATAAAAATTTGATCAGAGCAAAAAGGGAAAAAAGTAAAAAAGCAAAAAGTAGTTGTCATTTTGGAATGTGGGTCTAGAGAGCAGAGTGAAAAAGCATCGATATTACGATAATTATTATTTGTTATGTTGGTTGAAGAACTATTTCTCTCATTGGTACAAGTATGGGCCTATATAGTATTTATAAGAGATATTTCTAGACAAATTATTCGCATTTCTTTTTTCATTTCATATAAATACTTCGTTCATCTCGAAACTCATACGCGTCACGTTTTTCAGTAGACAAACCTTTCTTCAGAATTGAATTGTTGATGGTTTTTCACAAAGAAAACTGCACTTTATTAACTTTCTCAAGAGATTTAATAGTCCCCTATAAATGTAAAGTTAACTAAGAATTAACATTGATAAAACGACTCCGTTTAAATTGGAAGTTATACAGCTATTGTCTCGTGAGATATGAATAACATCGTTGAAAGTGGAATGCGTGTTTTCATCAGCGCCATTATTCAAATTGCATACCAACATGAAGACATGAAACTCGTAAATCAAACTATTTATCATCGAGAAGCCAGAATTTTCTCCAATAAAACCAGACACCGCTCCGTTTACAGTTATTCGGCTGGTATCGGAGCACGCATGCGCACTATTCACGGTCATAATAGTAGACTGTGGTGAACTCATGGAAGAAAGACAATTAATGTACTCGGCACCTCCACCTATGTATAAGGTTCAGAACGAAAATGAGAAAATATTGATAGAATACATTTCTATGATGAATATAAGTGTTGAGTACACCTCATTAAATGAAATACTTTATAATTTTTTTTCACTTATATACAATTTTTTTCACTTATATTTTCACTATATACAAACATATACAAACATATACAAACATACTAAACACAAATAATAATCATCATCAAGAGTCAGGGCCGTCTGCTTCCGTGGATTAGGATGATTTGTATTATTTTGTTTTTATTGAAAAAAGAAAATACATAGTATACACTTTACAAAATTGAACACTCTGGTCCACAAAGCCATGGCTGGCTTGAATGTGGAAGTAAGCAAACTTAAATAATAAACCTAAATACTAATCAGAAAATAACTTGCATTAAACGATTGCAACAAACAAAGAACGGTATTGAAAGACAATTATGACAAAGAACAATAAAATAATGATCACCAAAGATGATGATATGAGTGATGTAATCCTGATAATTAAATTGAAAACCTACAGAACATACCAAAAATATTATGAACATGTCAACTCAATGAATTGATGACAACAACCATCTCTTGATATTTATTTTAATTTCATTATATTTCGATATTTATATACATTTATATTATATTTATATATATTATATATCATATATTATATATATATTATGAATATTATATATGATATATTATATTTATATTATATTATATTCCTTTCGACAACTGAAAACTTTTATCTGCGGCGAAGAAGTGTGGTCACAGACAGCGTAGACCTGGTGTCAAAGTCCATTGCTTTTAATTTAAAATAATAATAAAATGGGGTGGTAAGATCGCCCTTGTGGTGCCCCATCCAAACGATCCTACTCTTATCCTCAGCCTTAATAGGGGAACAATGATTTTGTATCCACTTTCGAAGTTATAAAAAAAAAAAAAAAAAATCTCGAGTTGTTTTGTTATATAGCGTTGTTGTTTGGAATATAGCGAGATCGTTTTTACTTCTACCTCATACTATAAATATACTTTCACAAGTCATCTCATCGATTATTCCATCGATAAAAATATACATCATATACCTCGGTTAGTGTCAAGTGGATCGTTAAAACTCAAATAAAAATACATGGAAATGATCTCTGCCATTGTTGTAGTCTCATATGCGCGGGTATTGGTTATCCGTGACCTGCTCAATAATCGATAAAATCAATATCCAATCGGCATTGTCAAGTGGCAGATTCTGTTGGGGCGTTATCGTCAATAAATCGGCGCACTTGAAAATATATGCGCGAATTTCTTTCATGGAATGTGGAGGATGGAGATAAAAGTTTTATGTTGGAGTAACTGGAAAAAAACAGCTTAATTAATTTGAGGCGTCCCCAGTCCCAATAGGGTGGAAATTCACCGCCAGGGTGTTCACAGATATAAATGATCAATACACTTGGAACAGTGATAGATCCAGAATTAACAAATACATCATCTTAGATATAGATCATATTTGTCAAGGATGCTAATAAGTGGAGTTTTTTTAAAACAAAGATGGAGAATCATTGTATGTAACAGTGAATATTCAGTTATATTCATCAAGTTTTCACGAACATGTATTTTGATTGAAAAATAGTACAGCATATCAAGTAGCTAATAAAGAGAGTTCAATAATAATAGCTTGAATCATCTGAAACTCCGTCATCTCACCATCGAGTACCTATCAAACACTAATCGTCATCATATGGTTGACCGCTTCATCCACATAGCAAAAGGACTTTTACTTTTAGTGCCACCTGTACACGACCACTTACATCTCGAAGTGCAGGGGTAGGGGGGGGGTAGGTTTGAAGGGGGAGGGGGGTATTATCCTTACAGACCATTAGAGACAGCGGGAATAAACACGATGACACTAAATACAGGAACAAAATGACAACATCGATACTAGGCCGCATTAGTCGTTCAACTAAGCCAGGCAGCAACGTACAAATTGAAGCCAATTTTGGAACGGAATTACACCTAACTCACTTGCCTGCGAGCCTGCCTTGTTGTTGTTGTTGTTGTTGTTGTTGTTTTTGTTGTTCATGGTGGTAGTGGTGTTCTATGTTTTGTTTTCACGCGAAAGTTGTTGTGATGGCTGTATGTTTTTTATACAGTTGGCCGTTTGCGTTACATGTTTGCATTTTATTATACTCATTGAGAACAGATTTTAGTGTCATGACCTTTGCTAACACAACTAACACAACATACAGAATTACAGATTTGAAGTCCAAAGTTCAAGTTTAGGAATGATATCAGAATGAATTGCCGCCCTCGTGGCTCAGTCACTCATCGCACTGCATTGGGAACTGAAGAGAGCGTTGGGCTAGGGTTCGAGTCCCGCATAATCCATTGCTTTTTCTCTCTTATACACTTCCCACCGATTCAATAATGTGTGATCTGATTTAATATGAACATATCCTAATCCCTCTCTTTTGGAAACTGATTCAATCCACCAATTTCCCGTAATTTTCAATATTTCAATGTTCAGTGAGAATTACCAGAAATAATTGAATTTTATTTCATGCATTCTATTCACGGGCATTGCTCCAGTTTAACAACCATACAAGCAGATCTATCTCGTTTTCCAGTTGACTGAATTTCATGCCGTGAAATGTCAAAATGAAACTTTCAAACAATAATTAAAACACGAGTAACGGACTGGTAATGAAAGGGTGGTTTATAAACGGTGACAAAAGTTCGTGAATTATAGAAACCAAAAGCCAGGAGACCCACCACTGAAAACCCGTAATTTCCATGTAATTCGATTTTTGATTGATTAAAACAGAGTTTGTTATCGCGAAAACGAATTTCCCAATTAAAAATTGATCAGAAACTTGAACTACATTGGTGGTACTTTATTGAATGATTTCCTGCGAGAAGCGTAACCATTACAGATTGAATGAAACTGAAAATGTTTGTCTTCTTCATTTCATTCAACCTCGCTGCTTTTTCAGCTAATGTTGCCTATATATTCCTCTACAGTGGCGTAGCAAGATACGAGGCAGGAGTGGAAAATGCATAAATGGGCCCTCCCATTTTTTTCATATTTGTCTTATGTCATAAAAAGCACTCGTGTGAATATAATTTACACTTATGTAAATGTGATTTGAATCATTTTCGAATTTTTGTTATTTTTATTTATTCTATGAAACAGCATGGCACATTAATTATTTGAATTATTTCATTCACTCATTGATTGTTATTAAATTCATGGTTACTATACCTAGTGAAATTACAATCAAACATACTCGATATAATTATAATTTTTTTTTCTTAGCTCTCTTCTTAAATCACCAATCTTCGTTATATTCTTGATATCTTCTTCCAATTCATTCCATTCCCGCGTCGTTCTTTGTATATCTCACTCATCTTACAACGAATATTCTGCGTTGCCTAGTAGCCTAATATGCTACACATATTATATACCTCTATATAGCGCAAATTCAAGCACCAGTAGACCCTAAGTGGTAAACTAATTGCTGAAAGCTCTGTATCTATAGCTATGCAAGCTGTTTTCATCACATATTTCAAAGTTGTTTTCCATACACGATGACTACTCGAAACACCCAAGCGCTAACGGTCAGTTTAATGCGCCAACTATATGTATTCACTAGTATTTCAAAAGGTGTATTGCAAATGACAGAACATTGCAGCTTCGTCCAGATAACTAGCCGCCTAATTAATTGCGGTGAAGATTTAGATGACGTTGGTTGGGTTTAATCCAAAACCGTGTGTACTCGATGTGATTGATGTATAAAATAAACTAGGTGTACGCAGTGAATGTCGTTGTGGGATGAGCTGAATTAGAGTTAAAATATTTGATAGTTATCATTATGAGGAATTATGAGATGCGTGAACATAAAGTAAACGAGGATAGGATCTGAATGAGTGAGAGATGAGTTTTGTATTTGCCTAAGCTTGTCTAGAGGGGATTTAATGGAACTGCAAATAACGAGGAATTGAGATAATTGTAATTGAGATTCAACAAATTCTATTCATTTTTTTTTCATGGTTTATATAGTTTAGAATCTTGGTCATATTCATCGATGTGTGAAGTGTCATAAGTGCTATGTCAATACATAGGGCGTGATCACCAATATAATTTTGTCTTAAGCGCCAACACAATATGTCGTGATGAATTTCACGAAATGAATTTCATTTCGTAACTTGATGAATTTTCATGAGTATTTGTGAACTTATAAACGAATTTCACACAAAGGGTATGAAGATCATGTCCTCAAATTTGAATTCATTGAACGTTTTCAACTTCTTGTGACCAAAGTTCGAAATGGCGCTTACGACATTTGGCCTTTCCAACAGATATATCATGTTTATTCACTATTTTCATGATTAATTAATACGATTTGGATCAATTTGAGAGATTGTTGTAATTAAATATAAGTTTTAACTCGGGCATGTGTTGTTCCCTGCGTCCGAGAGATGAGAAAATTGAAATGTGATTTTTCGGAAATTGTGACACGATAAAAAATGTTGATTCAACCATTTAGATCACAAATACTCACATTTCAGTTCAATTCGAGCTATAGTTGTAATTAAATAAAAGTTTGAATGCGGGCATGTGTGGTACCCTGTGACCGGGGGATGAGAAAATTTAAATGTGATTATTCAGAAATTGTGATATATATATATATATATATATATATATTTGAACTCCAATCGATACATGGATGTGTCGCTAAAACAATTATCACCTGCTCTTACGCACATATGTTGCCTTGACGCTTGAAGTTTCGTAATAGTTGAATATAAGCCCTTATATGGCCCGTCCAATAGCAACCTTGCCAGACGTCAGACCTATATTTCACTCGTCTGAAATTATTACCCCATTACAAGATTAGTATTCCAGTGCGCATACTAGCTGGTATTCCGTAACGAGATCTAGAATTTATAAAAAAATGATGTGATTTATATTCATGCTCCTCCTTTAATCTTTCGCCGCTGGGAATTTAATATTGCCTTCCATCATTTTAGGTAGACAGTAGTTCGCACATTATGTATGTCATATTTTCGAGGTGATGGAGGTTGATTTTGAGATTTATTGATTCTTTGGTGAAAGTTTTGGAATGATATGAACAAACAAACAGATAAACAAATGTATCTCTTGATCCATTTTTAAGAATGATGAAGCTATAGTTTTGAATTATATCCGATAAATATATATATATATATATATATATATATATATATATATATATATATATATATATATATATATATATATATATATATATATATATATATATATATATATATACATTGAGGTGGGCAGTAAAAAAGTCACATTTTTTCGTTCTAAGAGACCGTAACGGTGTTTTATATCGTATTGTCATGGTATTTAGCTCTCCTAGAGACAATCCAAGTCCAAGAGTCTCTCGGAGCTATCTATGCATATAGTACGTTATGTCAAGGGGGTGCATGCACGCTGCTTATACAAATAGAGGAATTCATCTTCATTATTTTGTCCTATGTTCACGAATCAGTGTAATTGAATGAAAAGTAAATCAACTTCAAGTATGCATCCATGCTCTTCGGTCAATATGACATTCTATTCTTGCGAATTCAATCAGTTTTCCAGATAATACATTCATGCATTTTCATCACATTCTTGGTATTCATTGACGTATCATCTTAAAACTGATTGAATTCACAAGAATAGAATGTCATAATAATTAAAGAGCATACAATTATCTTGAAGTTGATATACTTATTATTCAATTACACTGGTTCAAGGAACTTGGAATAATAGAACTTGGAATAATAGTTTTTTATACAATCGACTCCCAAGGACTCTTAATTGAAAAGCATACAATTATCTTGAAGTTAATATACTTTTCATTCAATCACACTGGTTCGTAAACATGGAAAGAAAAAGTAAAGATGCCGCCCTCGTTAGCTCAGTCAGCTGAGGCACGCTTAAGAGACTGAATTGACCGTCGGGAGTGGGTTCGAGTCCTGCATAAGGCATGGGTTTTTGTTAACGTTCTTTCACCTACTATCGTTCCATTATCATCCGCTCATTCATACCCCCGTATAACCTAGCTGTTGGTGTGATCGTTAGGCAGTATTTAAAAATAAAATAGTAAAGATAAATTGCTCCATTTTTAAAAGCACCGTGTATGAACTTCCTTGAGTGGTTAGTCGCGGTACGGATCCTGTTTTTCCTTCATTCTAATATCATCAGTGCCTGTACATGCTATCGACATGGTGCCCGGTAAGCGAAGACGATCAAAAGCTCCCGACGAAGATAGCTAAAGACTTGAGGAAGCTAATTTTTCGTTTATTCTAATATCATCAGTGCCTGTACATGCTATCGACATGGTGTTCGGTAAGCGAAGACGATCAAAAGCTCCCGACGAAGATAACTAAAGACTTCAGGAAGCTGATTTTTCGTTTATTCTAATATCATCAGTGCCTGTACATGCTATCGACATGGTGCCCGGTAAGCGAAGACGATCAAAAGCTCCCGACGAAGATAACTAAAGACTTCAGGAAGCTGATTTTTCGTTTATTCTAATATCATCAGTGCCTGTACATGCTATCGACATGGTGTTCGGTAAGCGAAGACGATCAAAAGCTCCCGACGAAGATAACTAAAGACTTCAGGAAGCTGATTTTTCGTTCATTCTAATATCATCAGTGCCTGTACATGCTATCGACATGGTGCCCGGTAAGCGAAGACGATCAAAAGCTCCCGACGAAGATAGCTAAAGACTTGAGGAAGCTAATTACAGTGTCGGTAATCACTTCGATCTCACTCTTCTGATCGGTCTTCGTTCAACTCATTAGCTTGCTGGCAATTAAACGGTCGGTCGTTGACTGGTGATCATACTCATAATTACGTAAATACAGCGTAGGCCTACTCTATATTGTTCGTGTCTTGTTTAACAAATTATTATCATTATTCTGATTTTTTTCGGTATTTGGTTATCAATACTTTTTTAATATCATGAAGCCTCAATGAATGTGGGAAATCGAACCAATCGAATGTAATGTCTTAAAGGGCCTACCATCATGTAAAAATGAGAATAATATGAAAACGTGTGATTATATATATATATATATATATATATATATATATATATATATATATATATATGTATATATATATATATATATATATATATATATATATATATATATATATATATATATATATATATATATATATATATATATATATATATATATGGTAAGATGATTTCTTCAGTAGTGCCACGTATATATATATATATACCTATATATATATATATATATATATATATATATTTTTTTTTTTAAGATAAATTTTTCCTTTTTGTCAAATACATGGTGATTTAGGCCTGGTTTTCCGAACTAACGATTAGTTAATCAAGAAATTGACTTGTCTGTCACCCTTGGTTCCTTACGTTCTATTCGCACCTTAATTAATAGTTAGCTAATTAAAGCTGGACTGGGATTTCGTGAAATCCACTTTAAATGATGAAGATGAATTATAAATACGAGAAAAGTAGACATTTTAACAATGCAATTATATCTTCGACGTTGATTAACTCTTTCACTCAAGAACCATTCACAATTCTGACATCTGAGTGAATCCCGTCAGACCAGAGAAGGCCACATTAATTACATTTAATCAACTGGTAGAATTTATAATTCAGCTTTTATACTCGACACAGTGTGTTCGAACGTCAACAAACAAAGAAAACTTTTGTTTGTTTGTTTGTTGGTTTTGAATGGTACATTGTTCATTATATATATATATATATGTAGTATATAATGCATCATTAATTAAATGTAGACAAAAATACCCTTCTTGAATCAACAATTTTGAAAACAAATTATTTTCAAGTGTCAAAATGTACACAGTGTTGTGATGCTCGTCGCTAAGAGAAACCACTACTGGAAATAGGTTTTAAAGGGAGATGTGTCACATGACGAGTTTAAAGAGGATAATCCATTCAGTTATAGAGGTTTAATTGAATATCAAATTGAAATGAAAAGTACGCTCTTTATGATAACATGCAAAACAAAAGATATTGGTTCCATCATTAATCTATGAATTCTCCCTCTCTTGGACCAAACTTGCAAACCCTTTTTTTATCACCATTTTAGTAGAATGCCAAAGATTTTGAACAGCAAGGGACAGATTATGGATGAAAAAAGTTTTGTTATGGTTCAAGGTGCTAGCCAAAACGTCTGAGTGCTTCAAAAGAACACTAACTATAACGATTTAGTTGAGGAAAACAACAAGAATTACCATGGTGACTGCTGATGGGATTCTGTGAAAATACGTCATCTGACGAATAATTGTTTAGTTAGGCGAGATTAAATACGGTAGTTATCCTACGTAGCTCAGTCAACTAATGCGAATCTTCAGGAACTGAAGTCACGTTGAGCGTGCGTTCGAGTCCCGCATAAGCATTTTTTTTTAATGCTGCTAACGACCCCACCAACAGCTAGGTTATACGGGGGTACAAATGAGCGGGTGATAATGAAACGATGACGTGATGATAGGTGAAAGGACGTTTACAAAAACCCATGCCTTATGCGGGACTCGAACCCACGCTCAACGGTGACTTCATATACTACCGCTAGCGATAATTGACTTAGCCAATGGGGCGGCTTAAGCCATCTTTTTCTTGGAATTATAAATTTCTCATTATACTTATCAGTTTCTTCACCACCTGCTCAATCGTGATTCTAAATAACCTCGCTTCCAAATACGTTGTTGAGCGAATAATAATCAATCAATAATCGTTGATGGTTCATGTTTCATATAACATGTTTGCTAACTGCTGTTAAATTAGTCGTTAACTAATATTAGCAACGTAATGTGAACGGAACGCATTTAGTACTAAGTGACATCGAGCGCTAACTTCATTCTGTAAACGAGATTAAAGTATAGAGTCATCTATCTAATCTATGGTTAGAGCTCGATGTCAGTTAGTGCAAAACAGAGTTTAAACTTGTAACCACGAAATATGAAGGTAGACAACCAATCTAGAAACGCAAATCACCTCCATATTTCTATAGCAATAGCAGTAAATTTATTTTCATGGTATTCTATGATGATTTTCCAGGATAACAGTTATGATGAGAAAATGATGATTTATGATGGTTTGCTTCAAGTCTGCTTTGAGGTGCATCGGGGTGTTATTGAAGGTTATTGCGGTTGAATTAACTACTTGTTCATGTCACCAATGAGTTGTAAATAAATACGATTTGATGAAATAGAGAACTTGGCACCTCCACCAATAGTACTCTAACTTGGCTTGAACACGCTCTGAATATGTATAACACGTCCTAATGGTTGTATATATATATATATATATATGCCCCTAAACGAGAGCCAAGCTTCACAGCCCCATCAGTATTACTCTACCTCTGCTCGAAATGTTCAACTTCCGTCCTACTGCCTATAATTTGAAACTATGAAAACCATATGGCATCATTCCGTCGCCAATAGTTTCAAATGAAGTAATTGATGTTGAAATTCGATATTCTATACCAATTATGAACTGAATCAAGCCAATTTTCCCAGTGTCCGTAATATTTGCAAAAACTCTCCACTCAATTTTGAGAAAATCTGCATCGAAACACAATATCCATAATTCAAGAAATGTACACCATATTTGAAAATAATTTACATGGTTCGGTATTTTCAAAGTTATTCGATAAATCTTCAGCTATCAGTGTATAATTCAACTGATGACTGTAGATCGAATGATTCAATATAGTTTGTGTTAGTTTGAAGCTCCGTTACTACGACAAAGTATCACCGATCAAAAGAGAACCTCTTCAAAGGGTTTGCTTTGAGCCGAATAGCAAACCCGGCATAGAGTCTGTGAACGAGAGCTTATGTGGCGGAGACCCGACAAGCAGGGCCAGGCATCGAACCTAGGCCTAGTGAAAGATCAGCTCTATGGAACGTTACACTTCACCGCTGGCTTCCTTTTCTATTATGAAACTCCACACAGTTGACAACTTGGACGAGGAATAAGTTTCAATTGAAGATACAGTAATGAAAAGGAGAAGAACTGTGGGATGTTTACATCGTTAGTAGGACAAATTTAGAATCAATAAATATCTCAATTATCAAGACTAGGACAACGCAATATATACGTTGTTGGATGAGCGATACAGGCATATTTATATGAAATGTAATGGAAAGGTATATGATGCAGTATAATTGAATTTAAAAAATGCCATGAAATCTCCGCAATTTTTTCATGAATAACACAAAAACCAGTACTGGTATTTATCTCAAATATACAATTCCAAATTCCAAATTTTCCAATTACAAATTTAAAAAAATACACATTTTAAAGCGTATACACTTGACGATTATGATATATGGGATTATAGTAATTACTTCATCTTTAAGGTATTGAAAATATCTGTGTTTCCTTATTTTCAGAATTTTGATATCTCATTCACTTCAAACGCCAACATCAAAAACTGATAGTCCCGCTAAATCGACTCCCATGGACTATCCAAGTGGCAAACGTACTGTCAGCAGTATTTTAATGAAAACACATTATTTACATGTATTCCTGAAAAAGCTCAGCTCAAGCACGATGTAGGGATTCCAACTGATTTCATCATCACATAAAGGTGTGCCGACTCTCATACTAATAACATGGCGGGCATTGGTGGTTTCTTGCGGTCAAATCAGAGCTAAATGTCCCATTTCGGCCATTTGCCTCTGCCAAAATGGGACCTCTATGTCGGCGGAAATACTCCTGTGAGTCGGTACACTTTCTTTATATCATACTAAAATCAGTTGGTATCACTACATCGTGGCTCCAGTCTCCCCTCCTCCTAATGCAGCTTCCGATGACGTCATACGATCCTTCTCATGAACTCTCAACCCAATAAACGTTTCTCTCTCACCATCACCAAACATCTTACAGCATAGTTTATCCAGACACTTTCAAATTCGACGCACAAACGTAGCCATACGATTCTATGGGTGCAATGCTCGCAGTGAGTTACCGTGTGGCCCTTAACCTCGCATGTATACAGTATCGTCACCCGGCAATTCGTTGTCGCATTGCACTGATTCTCAAGGTGAGCTTAAGGGAAGGAGATAGTGTTCGTTTGGTAATTCTTATAAAGAGTGCAATGGGCAACGAGTTTCCCATAGAAAGGGAACTTAAGGCTCATTCACGATTAAAGATTTAGCGTAACTTTAGGGTGTAACTTTATGACGTAAACTTGGACCGCAATGTCACTGTTCATGACTAATTGATTTAGTGCTGAATCCAAAGTAAATCAACCAATGAAATTCCGTGTCAAAGACGATCTCGGAGTTGTTCGGACGATCTCGGTACCTGGTAGACGATGTTCGGACGATCTCGGAGTTTCTCAGCCTCTGATTGGTAGAATTCTACGTCTAGATTTAGACGTAGCCGTAGAAGTTTGGAGTTTGCAAACTTCTACGTTACGCCTACATATATTTCTGCGGCTAAATTTATCGTGAATGGTTGCATGGAATGCGACCAACCAAACATTGCTTAAGCTACGGCTAAATCTTAAGTTTACTTCTTACGTCAATCGTGAATGAGCCTTTAGGGGTTCGTGGGAGTCGATTTAGCGGAATATCAGGTTTTTGGGGATAACTTTTGAACGGTATGAGATTTCAAAATTCTAGAAATAAGGGCATACATATATTCTCATTACCTTCAAGATGGTATTAGTAATAATATTCATCTCACATAGCCCAATTGTTAGCCGTATACGGTTTAAAAACACACATGTTTCAACCGTTTACGCCTGACAATTATGCGATATGAGAAGAATAGTTGTCTCCAACATTACATAATAATCACACAGACAAATATGAAAATTGAATTGATGAATAGAGAGGAAGCCACACAAGAGTAATAAGCTCTTGTGTACGGGCCACCTCGAGAAACAAGACCTCAACGATGTGTTTTCAAAGAGAACACAAATAAACAAAATAACTGATCGATAATTAACAGACGATGAGTGTGAAATCTTCTTTATTTAGATGATCTCTGCCCATAGTCGGGTTGCCGATGCGACACAGAATAAAAAGAACAATAAGATACAAAATATATAAACACAGATAATGAAATAGAGGAATGGATAATGATCAAAAATACAATAGAAGAATGAAGTTATGAGAAAAAAGTAGTAATTCAATCTAAATCAATTAAAACACTAACAAAATTACTAATGGTATATGAAAAAAAAAATATATATGCACCTACTCTAACTGTTTACTTGAATATAAATGATTTCTAAAAATGGATACTGAACCTTTCATAGCGAGGAGCGTAACATTATGAATAAAACTACTACTTAGGTTAAATCTCGTACAAAAATCTACAAAAAATGTTGGGATGGTGCCCTTTTCTCCAACTCAAACTAATGATCCCATTCTCTTGGAAGATAAAGATTAGGATATGAATAAATTACTCGTACAATACATGAAATAACAATAATAAGGAAATTTGAGTAAAAAAGATAAAAAATTTAACCATCTGTTCCGCCACCAAACCATGGCGGAAGTCGAACTGCGGTCTCCAGAACGACAATTCATCGCGCTGATTAACCCATCACATTATACTTACTTATAATTACAACCATTGCTCTCAGCGGTCTAAAAATGTTATTTCATGCATGAGAAAGGATCACTTAACGATTGTTATTTGTCAGAATTTTCTGAAAATCATATTCGAATTTTCCCGTTTTCTGGACACTGGGTAGGACACATGCCCGCGATGAAACATATATTTAATTACAACCATTGCTCTCAGCGGTCTGAAAATGTTATTTCATGCATGAGAGAGGATGAATTGACAATTGTTATTTGTCAGAATTTTCCGAAAATCATATTCGAATTTTCCTGTTTTCTGGACACAGGGTAGGACACATGCCCCCCTTGAAACAAATATTTAATTACAACCATTGCTCTCAGCGGTCTGGAAATGTTATTTCATGCATGAGAAGGGATCACTTAAAAATTGTTATTTGTCAGAATTTTCCGAAAATCATATTCGAATTTTCCCGTTTTCTGGACACAGGGTAGGACACATGCCCGCGGTGAAACATATATTTAATTACAACCATTGCTCTCAGCGGTCTGAAAATGTTATTTCATGCATGAGAAAAGAACACTTAACAATTGTTATTTGTCAGAATTTTCTGAAAATCATATTCGAATTTTCCCGTTTTCTGGACACAGTGTAGGACACATGCCCGCGGTGAAACATATATTTAATTACAACCATTGTTCTCAGCGGTCTGAAAATGTTATTTCATGCATGAGAAGGGATCACTTAACAATTGTTATTTGTCAGAATTTTCCGAAAATCATATTCGAATTTTCCCGTTTTCTGGACACAGGGTAGGACACATGCCCGCGGTGAAACATATATTTAATTACAACCATTGCTCTCAGCGGTCTGAAAATGTTATTTCATGCATGAGAGAGGATCACTCAACAATTGTTATTTGTCAGAATTTTCTGAAAATCATATTCGAATTTTCCCGTTTTCTGGACACAGGGTAGGACACATGCCCGCGGTGGAACTTGAATTTAATTACAACCATTGCTCTCAGCGGTCTGAAAATGTTATCTCATGCATCAGAAGGGATCGATTAACGATTGTTATTTGTCAGAATTTTTCGAAAATAATATTCGAATTTTCCCGTTTTCTGGACACAGGGTAGGACACATGCCCGCGGTGAAACATATATTTATTT
Organism: Brachyptera putata; assembly: GCA_907164805.1. Classification (NCBI taxonomy): domain Eukaryota; kingdom Metazoa; phylum Arthropoda; class Insecta; order Plecoptera; family Taeniopterygidae; genus Brachyptera; species Brachyptera putata. The sequence goes on along the minus strand of OU015469.1, from coordinate 25,663,227 downwards.
ACAACCATTGCTCTCAGCGGTCTAAAAATGTTATTTCATGCATGAGAAGGGATCAATTAACCATTGTTATTCGTCAGAATTTTCTGAAAATCATATTCGAATTTTCCCGTTTTCTGGACACAGTGTAGGACACATGCCCGCGGTGAAACATATATTTGATTTACAACCATTGCTCTCAGCGGTCTGAAAATGTTATTTCATGCATGAGAAGGGATCACTTAACAATCGTTATTTGTCAGAATTTTCCGAAAATCATATTTGAATTTTCCCGTTTTCTGGACACAGGGTAGGACACATGCCCGCGATGAAACATATATTTAATTACAACCATTGCTCTCAGCGGTCTGAAAATGTTATTTCATGCATGAGAGAGGATGAATTGACAATTGTTATTTGTCAGAATTTTCCGAAAATCATATTCGAATTTTCCTGTTTTCTGGACACAGGGTAGGACACATGCCCCCGTTGAAACAAATATTTAATTACAACCATTGCTCTCAGCGGTCTGGAAATGTTATTTCATGCATGAGAAGGGATCACTTAAAAATTGTTATTTGTCAGAATTTTCCGAAAATCATATTCGAATTTTCCCGTTTTCTGGACACAGGGTAGGACACATGCCCGCGGTGAAACATATATTTAATTACAACCATTGCTCTCAGCGGTCTGAAAATGTTATTTCATGCATGAGAAAAGAACACTTAACAATTGTTTTTTGTCAGAATTTTCTGAAAATCATATTCGAATTTTCCCGTTTTCTGGACACAGTGTAGGACACATGCCCGCGGTGAAACATATATTTAATTACAACCATTGTTCTCAGCGGTCTGAAAATGTTATTTCATGCATGAGAAGGGATCACTTAACAATTGTTATTTGTCAGAATTTTCCGAAAATCATATTCGAATTTTCCCGTTTTCTGGACACAGGGTAGGACACATGCCCGCGGTGAAACATATATTTAATTACAACCATTGCTCTCAGCGGTCTGGAAATGTTATTTCATGCATGAGAGAGGATCACTCAACAATTGTTATTTGTCAGAATTTTCTGAAAATCATATTCGAATTTTCCCGTTTTCTGGACACAGGGTAGGACACATGCCCGCGGTGGAACTTAAATTTAATTACAACCATTGCTCTCAGCGGTCTGAAAATGTTATCTCATGCATCAGAAGGGATCGATTAACAATTGTTATTTGTCAGAATTTTTCGAAAATAATATTCGAATTTTCCCGTTTTCTGGACACAGGGTAGGACACATGCCCGCGGTGGAACATATATTTATTTACAACCATTGCTCTCAGCGGTCTAAAAATGTTATTTCATGCATGAGAAGGGATCAATTACCAATTGTTATTTGTCAGAATTTTCTGAAAATCATATTCGAATTTTCCCGTTTTCTGGACACAGTGTAGGACACATGCCCGCGGTGAAACATATATTTGATTTAGAACCATTGCTCTCAGCGGTCTGAAAATGTCATTTCATGCATGAGAAGGGATCACTTAACAATTGTTATTTGTCAGAATTTTCCGAAAATCATATTTGAATTTTCCCGTTTTCTGGACACAGGGTAGGACACATGCCCGCGATGAAACATATATTTAATTATAACCATTGCTCTCAGCGGTCTGGAAATGTCATTTCATGCATGAGAAGGGATCACTTAACAATTGTTATTTGTCAGAATTTTCTGAAAATCATATTCGAATTTTCCCGTTTTCTGGACACAGGGTAGGACACATGCCCGCGGTGAAACATATATTTAATTACAACCATTGCTCTCAGCGGTCTGGAAATGTCATTTCATGCATGAGAAGGGATCACTTAACAATTGTTATTTGTCAGAATTTTCTGAAAATCATATTCGAATTTTCCCGTTTTCTGGACACAGGGTAGGACACATGCCCGCGGTGAAACATATATTTAATTACAACTATTGCTCTCAGCGGTCTGAGTATGTTATTTCATGCATGAGAAGGGATCAATTTACAATTGATATTTGTCAGAATTTTTCGAAAATAATATTCGAATTTTCCCGTTTTCTGGACACAGGGTAGGACACATGCCCGCGGTGAAACTTGAATTAAATTACAACCATTGCTCTCAGCGGTCTGAAAATGTTATTTCATGCATGAGAAGGGATCACTCAACAATTGTTATTTGTCAGAATTTTCTGAAAATCATATTCGAATTTTCCCGTTTTCTGGACACAGGGTACCTCAGATGCCCCCGTTGAAACATATATTTGATTACAACCATTGCTCTCAGCGGTCTGAAAATGTAATTTCATGCATGAGAAGGGATCACTTAACAATTGTTATTTGTCAGAATTTTCTGAAAATCATATTCGAATTTTCTCGTTTTCTGGAACAGGGTAGGACACATGCCCGCGGTGAAACATATATTTAATTACAACCATTGCTCTCAGTGGTCTGAAAATGTTATTTCATGCATGAGAAGGGATGAATTAACAATTGTTATTCGTCAGACTTTTCCGAAAATCATATTCGAATTTTCCCGTTTTCTGGACACAGGGTAGGACACATGCCCGCGGTTAAACATATATTTAATTACAACCATTGCTCTCAGCGGTTTGAAAATGTTATTTTATGCATGAGAAGGGATCACTTAACAATTGTTATTTGTCAGAATTTTCTGAAAATCAAATTCGAATTTTCTCGTTTTCTGGACACAAGGTAGGACACATGCCCGCGGTGAAACATATATTCAATTACAACCATTGCTCTCAGTGGTCTGAAATTGTTATTTCATGCATGAGAAGGGATCAATTAACAATTGTTATTTGTCAGACTTTTCCGAAAATCATATTCGAATTTTTCCGTTTTCTGGACACAGGGTAGGACACATGCCCGCGATGGAACATATATTTAATTTCAACCATTGCTCTCAGCCGTCTGAAAATGTTATTTCATGCATGAGAAGGGATCACGTAACAGATGTTATATGTCAGAATTTCCTGAAAATCATATTCGAATTTTCCCGTTTTCTGGACACAGGGTAGGACACAGGCCCGCGGTGAAACTCAAATTTAATTACAACCATTGCTCTCAGCGGTCTTAAAATGTTATTTAATGCATCAGAAGGGATCAATTAACTATTGTTATTTGTCAGAATTTTCCGAAAATCATATTCGAATTTTCCCGTTTTCTGGACACAGGGTAGGACAAATGCTCGCGGTGGAACATATATTTAATTACAACCATTGCTCTCAGCGGTCTGAGAATGTTATTTCATGCATGGGAAGGGATCACTTAACAATCGTTATTTGTCAGAATTTTTTGAAAATCATATTCGAATTTTCCTGTTTTCTGGACACAGGGTAGGACACATGCCCGCGGTGAAACATATATTTAATCACAACCATTGCTCTCAGTGGTCTGAAAATGTTATTTCATGCATGAGAAGGGATCAATTAACAATTGTTATTTGTCAGAATTTTTCGAAAATCATATTCGAATTTTCCCGTTTTCTGGACACAGGTTAGGACACATGCCCGCAATGAAACATATATTAAATCACAACCATTGCTCTCAGCGGTCTGAAAATGTTATTTCATGCATGAAAAGGGATCAATTAACAATTGTCAATTGTCAGAATTTCCTGAAAATCATATTCGAATTTTCGCGTTTTCTGGACACAGGGTAGGACACATGCCCGCGGTGAAACATATATTTAATTACAACCATTGCTCTCAGCGGTCTGAAAATGTTATTTCATGCATGAGAAGGGATCACTTAACAATTGTTATTTGTCAGAATTTTCCGAAAATCATATTCGCATTTTCCCGTTTTCTGGACACAGGGTAGGACACATGCCCGCGATGGAACTTGAATTTAATTACAACCATTGCTCTCAGCGGTCTGAGAATGTTATTTCATGCATGAGAAGGGATCACTTAACAATCGTTATTTGTCAGAATTTTTTGAAAATCATATTCGAATTTTCCTGTTTTCTGGACACAGGGTAGGACACATGCCCGCGGTGAAACATATATTTAATCACAACCATTGCTCTCAGTGGTCTGAAAATGTTATTTCATGCATGAGAAGGGATCAATTTACAATTGTTATTTGTCAGAATTTCTCGTAAATCATATTCGAATTTTCCCGTTTTCTGGACACAGGTTAGGACACATGCCCGCAATGAAACATATATTAAATCACAACCATTGCTCTCAGCGGTCTGAAAATGTCATTTCATGTATGAAAAGGGATCAATTAACAATTGTTATTTGTCAGAATTTCCTGAGAATCATATTCGAATTTTCTCGTTTTCTGGACACAGGGTAGGACACATGCCCGCGGTGAAACATATATTTAATTACAACCATTGTTCTCAGCGGTCTGAAAATGTTATTTCATGCATGAGAAGGGATCACTTAACAATTGTTATTTGTCAGAATTTTCCGAAAATCATATTCGAATTTTCCCGTTTTCTGGACACAGGGTAGGACACCTGCCCGCGGTGAAACATATATTTAATTACAACCATTGCTCTCAGCGGTCTGGAAATGTTATTTCATGCATGAGAGAGGATCACTCAACAATTGTTATTTGTCAGAATTTTCTGAAAATCATATTCGAATTTTCCCGTTTTCTGGACACAGGGTAGGACACATGCCCGCGGTGGAACTTAAATTTAATTACAACCATTGCTCTCAGCGGTCTGAAAATGTTATCTCATGCATCAGAAGGGATCGATTAACAATTGTTATTTGTCAGAATTTTTCGAAAATAATATTCGAATTTTCCCGTTTTCTGGACACAGGGTAGGACACATGCCCGCGGTGAAACATATATTTATTTACAACCATTGCTCTCAGCGGTCTAAAAATGTTATTTCATGCATGAGAATGGATCAATTAACAATTGTTATTTGTCAGAATTTTCTGAAAATCATATTCGAATTTTCCCGTTTCCTGGACACAGTGTAGGACACATGCCCGCGGTGAAACATATATTTGATTTACAACCATTGCTCTCAGCGGTCTGAAAATGTTATTTCATGCATGAGAAGGGATCACTTAACAATTGTTATTTGTCAGAATTTTCCGAAAATCATATTTGAATTTTCCCGTTTTCTGGACACAGGGTAGGACACATGCCCGCGATGAAACATATATTTAATTACAACCATTGCTCTCAGCGGTCTGGAAATGTCATTTCATGCATGAGAAGGGATCACTTAACAATTGTTATTTGTCAGAATTTTCTGGAAATCATATTCGAATTTTCCCGTTTTCTGGACACAGGGTAGGACACATGCCCGCGGTGAAACATATATTTAATTACAATCATTGCTCTCAGCGGTCTGAGTATGTTATTTCATGCATGAGGAGGGATCAATTTACAATTGATATTTGTCAGAATTTTTCGAAAATAATATTCGAATTTTCCCGTTTTCTGGACACAGGGTAGGACACATGCCCGCGGTGAAACTTAAATTAAATTACAACCATTGCTCTCAGCGGTCTGAAAATGTTATTTCATGCATGAGAAGGGATCACTCAACAATTGTTATTTGTCAGAATTTTCTGAAAATCATATTCGAATTTTCCCGTTTTCTGGACACAGGGTGGGACACATGCCCGCGGTGGAACATATATTTGATTACAACCATTGCTCTCAATGGTCTGAAAATGTAATTTCATGCATGGGAAGGGATCACTTAACAATTGTTATTTGTCAGAATTTTCTGAAAATCATATTCGAATTTTCTCGTTTTCTGGAACAGGGTAGGACACATGCCCGCGGTGAAACATATATTTAATTACAACCATTGCTCTCAGTGGTCTGAAAATGTTATTTCATGCATGAGAAGGGATGAATTAACAATTGTTATTTGTCAGACTTTTCCGAAAATCATATTCGAATTTTCCCGTTTTCTGGACACAGGGTAGGACACATGCCCGCGGTTAAACATATATTTAATTACAACCATTGCTCTCAGCGGTTTGAAAATGTTATTTTATGCATGAGAAGGGATCACTTAACAATTGTTATTTGTCAGAATTTTCTGAAAATCAAATTCGAATTTTCTCGTTTTCTGGACACAAGGTAGGACACATGCCCGCGGTGAAACATATATTCGATCACAACCATTGCTCTCAGTGGTCTGAAATTGTTATTTCATGCATGAGAAGGGATCAATTAACAATTGTTATTTGTCAGACTTTTCCGAAAATCATATTCGAATTTTCCCGTTTTCTGGACACAGGGTAGGACACATGCCCGCGATGGAACATATATTTAATTTTAACCATTGCTCTCAGCCGTCTGAAAATGTTATTTCATGCATGAGAAGGGATCACGTAACAGATGTTATATGTCAGAATTTCCTGAAAATCATATTCGAATTTTCCCGTTTTCTGGACACAGGGTAGGACACAGGCCCGCGGTGAAACTTAAATTTAATTACAACCATTGCTCTCAGCGGTCTCAAAATGTTATTTAATGCATCAGAAGGGATCAATTAACTATTGTTATTTGTCAGAATTTTCCGAAAATCATATTCGAATTTTCCCGTTTTCTGGACACAGGGTAGGACAAATGCTCGCGGTGAAACATATATTTAATTACAACCATTGCTCTCAGCGGTCAGAGAATGTTATTTCATGCATGGGAAGGGATCACTTAACAATCGTTATTTGTCAGAATTTTTTGAAAATCATATTCGAATTTTCCTGTTTTCTGGACACAGGGTAGGACACAGGGTAGGACACATGCCCGCGGTGAAACATATATTTAATCACAACCATTGCTCTCAGTGGTCTGAAAATGTTATTTCATGCATGAGAAGGGATCGAATAACAATTGTTATTTGTCAGAATTTTTCGAAAATCATATTCGAATTTTCCCGTTTTCTGGACACAGGTTAGGACACATGCCCGCAATGAAACATATATTAAATCACAACCATTGCTCTCAGCGGTCTGAAAATGTTATTTCATGCATGAAAAGGGATCAATTAACAATTGTTAATTGTCAGAATTTCCTGAAAATCATATTCGAATTTTCTCGTTTTCTGGACACAGGGTAGGACACATGCCCGCGGTGAAACATATATTTAATCACAACCATTGCTCTCAGCGGTCTGAAAATGTTATTTCATGCATGAGAAGGGATCACTTAACAATCGTTATTTGTCAGAATTTTCCGAAAATCATATTCGCATTTTCCCGTTTTCTGGACACAGGGTAGGACACATGCCCGCGATGGAACTTGAATTTAATCACAACCATTCCTCTCAGCGGTCTGAGAATGTTATTTCATGCATGAGAAGGGATCATTTCACAATCGTTATTTGTCAGAATTTTTTGAAAATCATATTCGAATTTTCCTGTTTTCTGGACACAGGGTAGGACACATGCCCGCGGTGAAACAAATATTCAATCACAACCATTGCTCTCAGTGGTCTGAAAATGTTATTTCATGCATGAGAAGGGATCAATTAACAATTGTTATTTGTCAGAATTTTTCGAAAATCATATTCGAATTTTCCCGTTTTCTGGACACAGGTTAGGACACATGCCCGCAATGAAACATATATTTAATTACAACCATTGCTCTCAGCGGTCTGGAAATGTTATTTTATGCATGAAAAGGGATCAATTAACAATTGTTATTTGTCAGAATTTACTGAAATCATATTCGAATTTTCTCGTTTTCTGGACACAGGGTAGGACACATGCCCGCGGTGAAACATATATTTAATTACAACCATTGCTCTCAGCGGTCTGGAAATGATATTTCATGCATGAGAAGGGATCACCTAACAATTGTTATTTGTCAGAATTTTCCGAAAATCATATTCGCATTTTCCCGTTTTCTGGACACAGGGTAGGACACATGCCCGCGGTGAAACTTGAATTTAATTACAACCATTGCTCTCAGCGGTCTAAAAATGTTATTTCATGCATGAGAAAGGATCAATTAACAATTGTTATGTCAGAATTTCCTGAAAATCATATTCGAATTTTCCCGTTTTCTGGACACAGGGTAGGACACATGCCCGCGGTGAAACATATATTTAATTACAACCAATGCTCTCAGCGTACTAAAAATGTCATTTTATGCATGAGAAGGGATCACTTAACGATTGTTATTTGTCAGAATTTTCTGAAAATCATATTAGAATTTTCCAGTTTTCTGGACACGAGGTAGGACACATGCCCGCGGTGAAACTCAAATTAAATTACAACCATTGCTCTCAGCGGTCTGAAAATGTCATTTCATGCATAAGAAGGGATCAATTAACAATTGTTATTTGTCAGAATTTTCTGAAAATCATATTAGAATTTTCCAGTTTTCTGGACACGAGGTAGGAAACATGCCCGCGGTGAAACTTAAATTAAATTACAATCATTGCTCTCAGCGGTCTGAAAATGTTATTTCATGCATGAGAAGGGATCAATTAACAATTGTTATTTGTCAGAATTTTCTGAAAATCATATTAGAATTTCCCGTTTTCTGGACACAGGGTAGGACACATGCCCGCGGTGGAACATATATTTAATTTCAACCATTGCTCTCAGCGGTCTGAAAATGTCATTTCATGCATAAGAAGGGATCAATTAACAATTGTTATTTGTCAGAATTTTCCGAAAATCATATACGAATTTTCCCGTTTTCTGGACACAGGGTAGGACACATGCCCGCGATGAAACATATATTTGATTACAACCATCGCTCTCAGCGGTCTGAAAATGTTATTTCTTGTATGAGTAGGGATCACTTAACAATTGTTATCTGTCAGAATTTTCTGAAAATCATATTCGAATTTTCCCGTTTTCTGGACACAGGGTAGGACACATGCCCGCGGTGGAAACTTGAATTTAATTACAACCATCGCTCTCAGCGGTCTGAAAATGTTATTTCTTGTATGAAAAAGGATCACTTAACAATTGTTATTCGTCAGAATTTTCTGAAAATCATATTCGAATTTTCCCGTTTTCTGGACACAGGCTAGGACACATGCCCGCGGTGAAACATATATTTAATTACAACCATTGCTCTCAGTGGTCTAAAAATGTCATTCCATGCATGAGAAGGGGTCAATTAACAATTGTTATTTGTCAGAATTTTCCGAAAATGATATTCGAATTTTCCCGTTTTCTGGACACAGGGTGGACACATGCCCGCGATGAAACATATATTTAATTACAACCATTGCTCTCAGCGGTCTGAAAATGTTATTTCATGCATGAGAAGGGATCACTTAACAATTGTTATTTGTCAGAATTTTCTGAAAATCATATTCGAATTTTCCCGTTTTCTGGACACAGGGTAGGACACATGCCCGCGGTGAAACATATATTTAATTACAACCATTGCTCTCAGCGGTCTGAAATGTTATTTCATGCATTGAGAAGGGATCACTTGACAAATGTTATCTGTCAGAATTTCCCTGAAAATCATATTCGTATCTTCTCGTTTTCTGGACACAGGGTAGGACACATGCCCCTGTTGAAACATATATTTAATTACAACCATTGCTCTCAGCGATCTGAAAATGTTATTTCATGCATGAGAAGGGATCAATTAACAATTGTTATTCGTCAGAATTTTCCGAAAATCATATTCGAATTTTCCCGTTTTCTGGACACAGGGTAGGACACATGCCCGCGGTGAAACATATATTTAATTACAACCATTGCTCTCAGCGGTCTGGAAATGTTATTCCATGCATGAGAAGGGATCACTTAACGATTGTTATTTGTCAGAATTTTTCGAAAATCATATTCGAATTTTCCCGTTTTCTGGACACAGGGTAGGACACATGCCCGCGGTGAAACATATATTCAATTACAACCATTGCTCTCAGCGGTCTGAAAATGTTATTTCATGCATGAGAAGGGATCAATTAACAATTGTTATTTGTCAGAATTTTCCGAAAATCATATTCGAATTTTCCCGTTTTCTGGACACAGGGTAGGACACATGCCCGCGGTGAAACATATATTTAATTACAACCATTGCTCTCAGCGGTCTGAAAATGTTATTTCATGCAATGAGAAGGGATCACTTAACAATTGTTATTCTGTCAGAATTTTCCCGAAAATCATATTCGAATTTTCCCGTTTTCTGGACACAGGGTAGGACACATGCCCGGTGGAACATATATTTAATTACAACCATTGCTCTCAGCGGTCTGAAAATGTTATTTCATGCATGAGAAGGGATCACTTAACAATTGTTATTTGTCAGAATTTTCCGAAAATCATATTCGAATTTTCCCGTTTTCTGGACACAGGGTAGGACACATGCCCGCGGTGAAACATATATATGATTACAACCATTGCTCTCAGCGGTCTGAAAATGTTATTTCATGCATGAGAAAGGGATCAATTAACAATTGTTATCTGTCAGAATTTTTCCGAAAATCATATACGAATCTTCCCGTTTTCTGGACACAGGGTAGGACACATGCCCGCGATGAAACATATATTTAATTACAACCATTGCTCTCAGCGGTCTGAAAATGTTATTTCATGTATGAGAAGGGATCACTTAACAATTGTTATTTGTCAGAATTTTCTGAAAATCATATTCGAATTTTCCCGTTTTCTGGACACAGGGTAGGACACATGCCCGCGATGAACATATATTTAATTACAACCATTGCTCTCAGCGGTCTGAAAATGTTATTTCATGCATGAGAAGGGATCACTTAACAATTGTTATCTGTCAGAATTTTCCGAAAATCATATTCGAATTTTCCCGTTTCTGGACACAGGGTAGGACACATGCCCGCGGTGAAACATATATTTAATTACAACCATTGCTCTCAGCGGTCTGAAAATGTTATTTCATGCATGAGAAGGGATCACTTAACAATTGTTATTCTGTCAGAATTTTCTGAAAATCATATTCGAATTTTCCTGTTTTCTGGACACAGGGTAGGACACATGCCCGCGGTGAAACATATATTCAATCACAACCATTGCTCTCAGTGGTCTGAGAATGTTATTTCATGCATGAGAAGGAATCAAATATTAATTGTTATTCGTCAGACTTTTCCGAAAATCATATTCGAATTTTCCCGTTTTCTGGACACAGGGTAGGACACATGCCCGCGGTGAAATTTAAATTCAATTACAACCATTGCTCTCAGCGGTCTGAAAATGTAATTTTCATGCATGAGAAGGGATCACTTAACAATTGTTATTCGTCAGAATTTTCTGAAAATCATAATCGAATTTTCCCGTTTTCTGGACACAGGGTAGGACACATGCCCGCGGTGAAACATATATTTAATCACAACCATTGCTCTCAGTGGTCTGAAAATGTTATTTCATGCATGAGAAGGGATCAAATATTAATTGTTATTTGTCAGAATTTTCCGAAAATCATATTCGAATTTTCCCGTTTTCTGGACACAGGGTAGGACACATGCCCGCGATGAAACATATATTTAATTTTATCCATAGCTCTCAGCGGTCTGAAAATGTTATTTCATGCATGAAAAGGGATCACCTATCAAATGTCATTTGTCAGAATCTCTTGAAAATCATATTCGAATTTTCCCGTTTTCTGGACACAGGGTAGAACACATGCCCGCGGTGAAACATATATTTAATTACAACCATTGCTCTCAGCGGTCTGAAAATGTTATTCCATGCATGAGAAGGGATCACTTAACAATTGTTATTTGTCAGAATTTTCCGAAAATTCATATTCGAATTTTCCCGTTTTCTGGACACAGGGTAGGACACATGCCCGCGGTGAAACATATATTTAATTACAACCATTGCTCTCAGCGGTCTGAAAATGTTATTTAATGCATGAATAGAGATGAATCAACAATTTGTATGTGTCAGAATTTCCTGAAAATCATATTCGAATTTTCCCGTTTTCTGGACACAGGGTAGGACACATGCCCGCGGTGAAACATATATTTAATTACAACCATTGCTCTCAGCGGTCCTAAAATGTCATTTCATGCATGAGAAGGGATCACTTAACAATTGTTATTTGTCAGAATTTTCTGAAAATCATATAGAATTTTCCAGTTTTATGGACACAGGGTAGGACACATGCCCGCGGTGAAACATAAATTTGATTACAACCATTGCTCTCAGCGGTCTGAAAATGTCATTTCATGCATGAGAAGGGATCAATTAACAATTGTTATTTGTCAGAATTTTCCGAAAATCATATTCGAATTTTCCCGTTTTCTGGACACGAGGTAGGACACATGCCCGCGGTGAAACATATAATTAATTACAACCATTGCTCTCAGCGGTCTGAAAATGTTATTTCATGCATGAGAAGGGATCAATTAACAATTGTTATTTGTCAGAATTTTCCGAAAATCATATTCGAATTTTCCCGTTTTCTGGACACAGGGTAGGACACATGCCCGCGGTGGAACATATATTTAATTTCAACCATTGCTCTCAGCGGTCTGAAAATGTTATTTCATGCATGAGAAGGGATCAATTAACAATTGTTATTTGTCAGAATTTTCCGAAAATCATATACGAATTTTCCCGTTTTCTGGACACAGGGTAGGACACATGCCCGCGATGAAACATATATTTAATTACAACCATTGCTCTCAGCGGTCTGAAAATGTTATTTCATGCATGAGTAGGGATCACTTAACAATTGTTATCTGTCAGAATTTTCCGAAAATCATATTCGAATTTTCCCGTTTTCTGGACACAGTGTAGGACACATGCCCGCGGTGAAACATATATTTAATTACAACCATTGCTCTCAGCGGTCTGAAAATGTTATTTCATGCATGAGAAGGGATCACTTAACAATCGTTATCTGTCAGAATTTTCCGGAAATCATATTCGAATTTTCCCGTTTTCTGGACACAGGGTAGGACACATGCCCGCGGTGAAACTTGAATTTAATTACAACCATTGCTCTCAGCGGTCTGAAAATGTTATTTTATGCATGAAAAGGGATCACTTAACAATTGTTATTCGTCAGAATTTTCTGAAAATCATATTCGAATTTTCCCGTTTTCTGGACACATGCTAGGACACATGCCCGCGGTGAAACATATATTTAATTACAACCATTGCTCTCAGTGGTCTGAAAATGTCATTCCATGCATGAGAAGGGATCAATTAACAATTGTTATTTGTCAGAATTTTCCGAAAATGATATTCGAATTTTCCCGTTTTCTGGACACAGGGTGGGACACATGCCCGCGATGAAACATATATTTAATTACAACCATTGCTCTCAGCGGTCTAAAAATGTTATTTCATGCATGAGAAGGGATCACTCAACAATTGTTATTTGTCAGAATTTTCGAAAATCATATTCGAATTTTCCCGTTTTCTGGACACAGGGTAGGACACATGCCCGCGGTGAAACATATATTTAATTACAACCATTGCTCTCAGCGGTCTAAAAATGTTATTTCATGCTTGAGAAGGGATCACTTGACAAATGTTATCTGTCAGAATTCCCTGAAAATCATATTCGTATCTTCTCGTTTTCTGGACACAGGGTAGGACACATGCCCAAGTTGAAACATATATTTAATTACAACTATTGCTCTCAGCGATCTGAAAATGTTTTTGCATGCATGAGAAAGTATGAATTGACAATTGTTATTCGTCAGAAATTCCCGAAAATCATATTCGAATTTTCCCGTTTTCTGGACACAGGGTAGGACACATGCCCGTGGTGATACATATATTTAATTACAACCATTGCTCTCAGCGGTCTGGAAATGTTATTCTATGCATGAGAAGGGATCACTTAACGATTGTTTTTTGTCAGAATTTTCTGAAAATCATATTCAAATTTTCTTGTTTTCTGGACACAGGGTAGGACACATGCCCGCGGTGAAACATATATTCAATTACAACCATTGCTCTCAGTGGTCCGAGAATGTTATTTCATGCATGAGAAGGGATCAAATATTAATTGTTATTTGTCAGACTTTTTCGAAAATCATATTCGAATTTTCCCGTTTTCTGGACACAGGGTAGGACACATGCCCGCGGTGAAACTTAAATTCAATTACAACCATTGCTCTCAGCGGTCTGAGAATGTAATTTTCTGCAAGAGAAGGGATCACTCAACAATTGTTTTTCGTCAGAATTTTCTGAAAATCATATTCGAATTTTCCCGTTTTCTGGACACAGGGTAGGACACATGCCCGCGGTGAAACATATATTTAATTACAACCAATGCTCTCAGCGTACTGAAAATGTCATTTTATGCATGAGAAGGGATCACCCAACGATTGTTATCTGTCAGAATTTTCCGAAAATCATATTCGAATTTTCCCGTTTTCTGGACACAGGGTAGGACACATGCCCGCGGTGAAACTCAAATTAAATTACAACCATTGCTCTCAGCGGTCTAAAAATGTTATTTCATGCATGAGAAAAGATCAATTAACAATTGTTATCTGTCAGAATTTCCCGAAAATCATATACGAATCTTCCCGTTTTCTGGACACAGGGTAGGACACATGCCCGCGGTGAAACATATATTTAATTACAACCATCGCTCTCTGCGGTCTGAAAATGTTATTTCTTGTATGAGAAGGGATCACTTAACAATTGTTATTTGTCAGAATTTTCTGAAAATCATATTCGAATTTTCCCGTTTTCTAGACACAGGGTAGCACACATGCCCGCGGTGGAACATATATTTAATTACAACCATTGCTCTCAGCGGTCTGAAAATGTTATTTCATGCATGAGAAGGGATCACTTAACAATTGTTATCTGTCAGAATTTTCCGAAAATCATATTCGAATTTTCCCGTTTTCTGGACACAGGGTAGGACACATGCCCGCGGTGAAACATATATTTGATAACAACCATTGCTCTCAGCGGTCTAAAAATGTTATTTCATGCATGGAAAGGGATCACTCAACAATTGTTATTCGTCAGAATTTTCTGAAAATCATATTCGAAATATCCCGTTTTCTGGACACAGGCTAGGACACATGCCCGCGGTGAAACATATATTTAATTTCAACCATTGCTCTCAGCGGTCTGAAGATGTTATTTTATGCATGAGAAAAGATCAATTAACAATTGTTATCTGTCAGAATTTCCCGAAAATCATATACGAATCTTCCCGTTTTCTGGACACAGGGTAGGACACATGCCCGCGGTGAAACATATATTTAATTACAACCATCGCTCTCTGCGGTCTGAAAATGTTATTTCTTGTATGAGAAGGGATCACTTAACAATTGTTATTTGTCAGAATTTTCTGAAAATCATATTCGAATTTTCCCGTTTTCTGGACACAGGGTAGGACACATGCCCGCGGTGGAACATATATTTAATTACAACCATTGCTCTCAGCGGTCTGAAAATGTTATTTCATGCATGAGAAGGGATCACTTAACAATTGTTATCTGTCAGAATTTTCCGAAAATCATATTCGAATTTTCCCGTTTTCTGGACACAGGGTACCGCACATGCCCGCGATGAAACATATATTTAATTACAACCATTGGTCACAGCGGTCTGAAAATGTTATTTTATGCATGAGAAGGGATCACCTAACGATTGTTATCCGTCAGAATTTCCTGAAAATCATATTCGAATTTTCCCGTTCTCTGGACACAGGGTAGGACACATGCCCGCGGTGATACACATATTTAATTACAACCATTGCTCTCAGCGGTCTGAAAATGTTATTTTATGCATGAGAAGGGATCACTTAACAATTGTTTTCTGTCAGAATTTTCTGAAAATCATATTCAAATTTTCTTGTTTTCTGGACACAGGGTAGGACACATGCCCGCGGTGAAACATATATTCAATCACAACCATTGCTCTCAGTGGTCTGAGAATGTTATTTCATGCATGAGAAAGAATCAAATATTGATTGTTATTCGTCAGACTTTTCCGAAAATCATATTCGTATTTTCCCGTTTTCTGGACACAGGGTAGGACACATGCCCGCGGTGAAATTTGAATTCAATTACAACCATTGCTCTCAGCGGTCTGAAAATGTAATTTTTGGCATGAGAAGGGATCACTTAACAATTGTTATTCGTCAGAATTCTCTGAAAATCATAATCGAATTTTCCCGTTTTCTGGACACAGGGTAGGACACATGCCCGCGGTGAAACATATTATATTCAATCACAACCATTGCTCTCAGTGGTCTGGAAATGTTATTTCATGCATGAGAAGGGATCAAATATTAATTGTTATTTGTCAGAATTTTCCGAAAATCATATTCGAATTTTCCCGTTTTCTGGACACAGGGAAGGACACATGCCCGCGATGAAACATATATTTAATTTTACCCATAGCTCTCAGCGGTCTGAAAATGTTATTTCATGCATGAAAAGGGATCACCTATCAAATGTCATTTGTCAGAATTTCTTGAAAATCATATTCGAATTTTCCCGTTTTCTGGACACAGGGTAGGACACATGCCCGCGGTGTAACCTTAATTTGATTACAACCATTGCTCTCAGCGGTCTGAAAATGTTATTTTATGCATGAGAAGGGATCACTTAACAATTGTTATTCCTCAGAATTTTCTGAAAATCATATTCAAATTTTCTCGTTTTCTGGACACAGGGTAGGACACATGCCCGCGGTGAAACATATATTCAATTACAACCATTGCTCTCAGTGGTCTGAAAATGTTATTTCATGCATTAGAAGGAATCAAATATTAATTGTTATTTGTCAGACTTTTCCGAAAATCATATTCGAATTTTCCCGTTTTCTGGACACAGGGTAGGACACATGCCCGCGGTGAAACATATATTTGATTACAACCATTGCTCTCAGCGGTCTGAAAATGTTATTTTATGCATGAGAAGGGATCACTTAACAATTGTTATTTGTCAGAATTTTCCGAAAATCATATTCGAATTTTCCCGTTTTCTGGACACAGGATAGGACACATGCCCGCGGTGGAACATATATTTGATTACAACCATTGCTCTCAGCGGTCTGAGAATGTTATCTCATGCATGAGGAGGGATCACTTAACAATTGTTATTCGTCAGAATTTTCCGAAAATCATATTCGAATTTTCCCGTTTTCTGGACACGGGGTAGGACACATGCCCGCGATGAAACATATATTTTATTACAACCATTGCTCTCAGTGGTCTGAAAATGTTATTTCATGCATGAGAAGGGATCAATTAACAATTGTTATTAGTCAGAATTTTCCGAAAATCATATTCGAATTTTCCCGTTTTCTGGACACAGGGTGGGACACATGCCCGCGGTGAAACATATATTCAATTACAACCATTGCTCTCAGCGGTCTGAATTTTTTTTTTTTTGCATGAGAAGGGATCAATTAACGATTGTTATTTGTCCGAATTTTCTGAAAATCATATTCGAATTTTCCCGTTTTCTGGACACAGGGTAGGACACATGCCCGCGGTGGAACTTTAATTCAATTACAACCATTGCTCTCAGCGGTCTAAAAATGTTATTTCATGCTTGAGAAGGGATCAATTAACAATTGTTATTTGTCAGAATTTTCCGAAAATTATATTCGAATTTTCCCGTTTTCTGGACACAGGGTAGGACACATGCCCGCGGTGAAACATATATTTAATTACAACCATTGCTCTCAGCGGTCCGAAAATGTTATTTCATGCATGAGAAGGGATCAATTAACAATTGTTATTTGTCAGAATTTTCCGAAAATCATATTCGAATTTTCCCGTTTTCTGGACACAGGGTGGGACACATGCCCGCGGTGAAACATATATTTAATTACAACCATTGCTCTCAGCGGTCTGAAAATGTTATTTCATGCATGAGAAGGGATCAATTAACGATTGTTATTTGTCCGAATTTTCTGAAAATCATATTCGTATTTTCCCGTTTTCTGGACACAGGGTAGGACACATGCCCGCGGTGGAACTTTAATTCAATTACAACCATTGCTCTCAGCGGTCTAAAAATGTTATTTCATGCTTGAGAAGGGATCAATTAACGATTGTTATTTATCAGAATTTTCCGAAAATTATATTCGAATTTTCCCGTTTACTGGACACAGGGTAGGACACATGCCCGCGGTGAAACATATATTTAATTACAACCATCGCTCTCAGCGGTCTGAAAATGTTATTCCATGGATGAGAAGGGATCACTCAACAATTGTTATTTGTCAGAATTTTCTGAAAATCATATTCGAATTTTCCCGTTTTCTGGACACAGGGTAGGGCACATGCCCTCGGTGAAACATATATTCAATCACAACCATTGCTCTCAGAGGTCTGAAAATATTCTTTCATGCATGAGAAGTGATGAATTGACAATTGTTATTTGTCAGAATTTTCCGAAAATTATATTCGAATTTTCCCGTTTTCTGGACACAGGGTAGGACACATGCCCGCGGTGAAACATATATTTAATTACAACCATTGCTCTCAACGGTCTGAAAATGTTCTTTCATGCATGAGAAGGGATCACCTAACAAATGTTATTTGTCAGAATTTCCTGAAAATCATATTCGAATTTTCCCGTTTTCTGGACACAGGGTAGGACACATGCCCGCGGTGAAACTATATTCAATACAACCATTGCTCTCAGCGGTCTAAAAATGTTATTTCATGCATGAGAAGGGATCAATTAACAATTTTAATTTGTCAGAATTTTCCGAAAATCATATTCGAATTTTCCCGTTTTCTGGACACAGGGTAGGACACATGCCCGCGGTGAAACTTTAACTTAATTACAACCATCGCTCTCAGCGGTCTAAAAATGTTATTTCATGCATGAGAAGGGATCAATTAACAATTTTAATTTGTCAGAATTTTCCGAAAATCATATTCGAATTTTCCCGTTTTCTGGACACAGGGTAGGACACATGCCCGCGTTGAAACATATATTTAATTACAACCATTGCTCTCAGCCGCCTGGAAATGTTATTTTATGCATGAGAAGGGATCACTCAACAATTGTTATTCGTCAGAATTTTCTGAAAATCATATTCGAATTATCTCGTTTCCTGGACACAGGGTAGGACACATGCCCGCGGTGAAACATATATTCAATTACAACCATCGCTCTCAGCGGTCTAAAAATGTTATTTCATGCATGAGAAGGGATCAAATATCGATTGTTATTTGTCAGACTTATCCGAAAATCATATTCGAATTTTCCCGTTTTCTTGACACAGGGTACGACACATGCCCGCGATGAAACATATATTTAATTTCACCCATTGCTCTCAGCGGTCTGGAAATGTTATTTCATGCATGAGAAGGGATCACTCAACAATTGTTATTCGTCAGAATTTTCTGAAAATTATATTCGAATTATCTCGTTTCCTGGACACAGGGTAGGACACATGCCCGCGGTGAAACATATATTTAATTACAACCATTGCTCTCAGCGGTCTGAAAATGTTATTTCATGCATGAGAAGGGATCACTTAACAATTGTTATTTGTCAGAATTTTCTGAAAATCATATTCGAATTTTCCCGTTTTCTGGACACAGGGTAGGACACACGCCCGCGGTGAAACATATATTTAATTACAACCATCGCCCTCAGCCGTCTAAAAATGTTATTTCATGCATGAGAAGGGATCACTCAACAATTGTTATTTGTCAGAATTTTCCGAATATCATATTCGAATTTTCCCGTTTTCTGGACACAGGGTAGGACACATGCCCGCGATGAAACATATATTTAATTACAACCATTGCTCTCTGTGGTCTGAAAATGTTATTTCATGCATGAGAAGGGATCAATTAACAATTGTTATTTGTCAGACTTTCCCGAAAATCATATTCGAAATTTCCCGTTCTCAGGTCACAGGGTACCGCACATGCCCGCGTTGAAACATATATTTAATTACAACCATTGCTCTCAGCGGTCTGAAAATGTTTTTTCATGCATGAGAAGGGATGAATTGACAGTTGTTATTTGTCAGAATTTTCCGAAAATCATATTCGAATTTTCCCGTTTTCTGGACACAGGGTAGGACACATGCCCGCGGTGTAACATATTTTCAATTACAACCATTGCTCTCAGCGGTCTGAAAATTTTATCTCATGCATGAGAAGGGATCAATTAACAATTGTTTTTTTGTCAGAATTTTCCGAAAATCATATTCGAATTCTCCCGTTCTCTGGACACAGGGTAGGACACATGCCCGCGATGAAACATATATATTCAATTTCAACCATTGCTCTCAGCGGTCTGAAAATGTTATTTCATGCATGAGAAAGGATCACTCAACAATTGTTATTTGTCAGAATTTTCTGAAAATCATATTCGAATTTTCCCGTTTTCTGGACACAGGGTAGGACACATGCCCGCGGTGAAACATATATTTAATTACAACCATTGCTCTCAGCGGTCTGAAAATTTTATCTCATGCATGAGAAGGGATCAATTAACAATTGTTTTTTTGTCAGAATTTTCCGAAAATCATATTCGAATTCTCCCGTTCTCTGTACACAGGGTAGGACACATGCCCGCGATGAAACATATATATTCAATTTCAACCATTGCTCTCAGCGGTCTGAAAATGTTATTTCATGCATGAGAAAGGATCACTCAACAATTGTTATTTGTCAGAATTTTCTGAAAATCATATTCGAATTTTCCCGTTTTCTGGACACAGGGTAGGACACATGCCCGCGGTGAAACATATATTTAATTACAACCATTGCTCTCAGCGGTCTCAAAATGTTATTTCATGCATGAGAAAGGATCACTCAACAATTGTTATATGTCAGAATTTTCTGAAAATCATATTCCAATTTTCCCGTTTTCTGGACACAGGGTAGGACACATTCCCGCGGTGAAACATATATTTAATTACAACCATTGCTCTCAGCGGTCTGAAAATGTTATTTCATGCATGAGAAGGGATCACTTAACAAATGTCATCTGTCAGAATTCCCTGAAAATCATATTCGAAATTTCCCGTTCTCAGGTCACAGGGTACCGCACATGCCCGCGTTGAAACATATATTTAATTACAACCATTGCTCTCAGCGGTCTGGAAATGTTATTTTATGCATGAGAAGGGATCACTCAACAATTGTTATTCGTCAGAATTTTCTGAAAATCATATTCGAATTATCTCGTTTCCTGGACACAGGGTAGGACACATGCCCGCGGTGAAACATATATTTAATTACAACCATCGCTCTCAGCGGTCTAAAAATGTTATTTCATGCATGAGAAGGGATCAAATATCGATTGTTATTTGTCAGACTTATCCGAAAATCATATTCGAATTTTCCCGTTTCCTTGACACAGGGTAGGACACATGCCCGCGATGAAACATATATTTAATTTCACCCATTGCTCTCAGCGGTCTGGAAATGTTATTTTATGCATGAGAAGGGATCACTCAACAATTGTTATTCGTCAGAATTTTCTGAAAATCATATTCGAATTATCTCGTTTCCTGGACACAGGGTAGGACACATGCCCGCGGTGAAACATATATTTAATTACAACCATCGCTCTAAGCGGTCTAAAAATGTTATTTCATGCATGAGAAGGGATCACCTAACAAATGTTATTTGTCAGAATTTCCTGAAAATCATATTCGAATTTTACCGTTTTCTGGACACAGGGTAGAACACATGCCCGCGGTGAAACATATATTTAATTACAACCATTGAACTCTGCGGTCTGAAATTGTCATCTTATGCATGAGAAGGGATCACTTAACGATTGTTATTTGTCAGAATTTCCTGAAAATCATATTCGAATTTTCCCGTTTTCTGGACACAGGGTAGGACACATGCCCGCGGTGAAACATATATTTAATTACAACCATTGCTCTCAGCGGTCTGAAAATGTTATTTCATGCATGAGAAGGGATCACTTAACAATTGTTATTTGTCATTATTTTCTGAAAATCATATTCGAAATTTCCCGTTTTCTGGACACAGGGTAGGACACATGCCCGCGGTGAAACATATATTTAATTACAACCATCGCCCTCAGCCGTCTAAAAATGTTATTTCATGCATGAGAAGGGATCACTCAACAATTGTTATTTGTCAGAATTTTCCGAATATCATATTCGAATTTTCCCGTTTTCTGGACACAGGGTAGGACACATGCCCGCGATGAAACATATATTTAATTACAACCATTGCTCTCTGTGGTCTGAAAATGTTATTTCATGCATGAGAAGGGATCAATTAACAATTGTTATTTGTCAGACTTTCCCGAAAATCATATTCGAAATTTCCCGTTCTCAGGTCACAGGGTACCGCACATGCCCGCGTTGAAACATATATTTAATTACAACCATTGCTCTCAGCGGTCTGAAAATGTTTTTTCATGCATGAGAAGGGATGAATTGACAGTTGTTATTTGTCAGAATTTTCCGAAAATCATATTCGAATTTTCCCGTTTTCTGGACACAGGGTAGGACACATGCCCGCGGTGAAACATATTTTCAATTACAACCATTGCTCTCAGCGGTCTGAAAATTTTATCTCATGCATGAGAAGGGATCAATTAACAATTGTTTTTTTGTCAGAATTTTCCGAAAATCATATTCGAATTCTCCCGTTCTCTGGACACAGGGTAGGACACATGCCCGCGATGAAACATATATATTCAATTTCAACCATTGCTCTCAGCGGTCTGAAAATGTTATTTCATGCATGAGAAAGGATCACTCAACAATTGTTATTTGTCAGAATTTTCTGAAAATCATATTCGAATTTTCCCGTTTTCTGGACACAGGGTAGGACACATGCCCGCGGTGAAACATATATTTAATTACAACCATTGCTCTCAGCGGTCTGAAAATTTTATCTCATGCATGAGAAGGGATCAATTAACAATTGTTTTTTTGTCAGAATTTTCCGAAAATCATATTCGAATTCTCCCGTTCTCTGTACACAGGGTAGGACACATGCCCGCGATGAAACATATATATTCAATTTCAACCATTGCTCTCAGCGGTCTGAAAATGTTATTTCATGCATGAGAAAGGATCACTCAACAATTGTTATTTGTCAGAATTTTCTGAAAATCATATTCGAATTTTCCCGTTTTCTGGACACAGGGTAGGACACATGCCCGCGGTGAAACATATATTTAATTACAACCATTGCTCTCAGCGGTCTCAAAATGTTATTTCATGCATGAGAAAGGATCACTCAACAATTGTTATATGTCAGAATTTTCTGAAAATCATATTCGAATTTTCCCGTTTTCTGGACACAGGGTAGGACACATGCCCGCGATGAAACATATATTTAATTATAACATTACATTATAATTATATTATACTACTTATTAAAAATATTTCACAAAATATCCATCCCCAGAGAAACTTTAGTTTTTAATCATACTTTAATTGCCTTCAATTCCAGAATTGCCTTCAATCTACAGTTTAAAAAACGGAGGCAATAAAAATAAATGACATTAAAATATTTCCCTTCAACTAAGGTAATCTTATCCTTATTAGTTGGACAAGGATCCAGCAGAAAAAAAACAATTTAGCCTGAGGTGTACGGTACGCTAATGTGTTGCCACGAGACAACGGTTCGATCGAGAGTCTCCCTTATAGATCACCGCTAACGTTTGGGTGTTCCGATCCGGACATGAACTCGAAACAAAAATACTTCATCCGCTTATCTATATTGTTTTTACTTTCCTGTAACGAACACTAAAGCAAGTTAATTAAAGTTGTGTGGCTTGTTAAAGTGAAATATAATAAAATTTTAGTTTCATAGAATTAAAATTACAATGTGAAACTTTGAAGTTGAGAGTTATTCATCGCATGTACACTGACGGGCATTCAAAATCTTAATTTAATCGAGATTGAAATTGATGGAATTTAAAGAAAACGTAGTCACATGAACACCAAAACTAGCCATAGATTAAATTGAAATCAGAGTATATATAATGTATGCAATTATTAGCGGGGAAATGTATTTAGGTTTTCTTCGACATAGAATTTTTATTCCTGCAAAAAACATGTTTCCATGTCCTCGAGTGTACATGTCTCCGCATGTTGAAATGGTTTCGAACAGGGGTGTGTAGCTAGAACAATTTACGAGAACACCACATTCGAATGCGAATTTTAATTGCAAATGAAGGGGTAAAAAATGCGTTTATGTGAAAACTAAAAACGTAGTATCACAGACTGAACTGTCAACATCTGTCTCGCCAATAAGCTGTTTATTTTCATAAACCATCGAGAGAAACTCGAAAGTTGGGAAAAACGGACGACATTAATTCTGTAAATGACGCAGTTAAGGGGGTGCTTGCACGGTGCTTGTAAAAAATAGGGAAATCCATCTTTACTGTTCTTTTTTATGTATGCGAATTAGTGTAATTTAATGAAAAGTACAACAACCCCAAGATAATGTTTCAATTCTGTAAATGCATGGTGCTTGAAAAAAATAGGGAAATCCTTCTTTACTATTTTTTCTGTGTTTGCGAAACAGTGTGATTCAATGAAAAGTATAACAATCACAAGATAATATCAAGCCCTTTAATTATTATTACATTCTATTTCAGTGAACTAAATCAGTTTTGAGATAATACGTTGATGAATATCAAGAATACGATGAAATTCATTGAAGTATTATCTTAAACCTGATTGAATTCACTTAAGTAGAATGTCATATTAATTGAAGTGCATACCATTTCGGGGTTGATATACTTTTTATTCAATTACACTTGTTTGTGAACATAGAAAAAAATGAAAAAAAACATTCTCCATTTTATATTCACCTTCTAGAATGTCATTTATATCAGAAACTTTTAAACAAAAATATTAAGTTCGAAATCCAAAACTATACATGGTCCTACGAGAGGAAGTTTCACGAATTTGAGTTATCAATGCTTAATCCATGGATTTTCTACATGTCACTCGAGTATACGAAAATACGTTTTCGCATACTCCATCATTTTACAGTTAAAAAGTTGAGATACTGAAAAATTATGTCAGACTGAACTCGTTTTGTCACTAGAATAATGCGTATGTTGATTTGTGATGGAGAGGGGGAATTGTTAGGGATGTGCGTGGGTGAGGTAAAGGGGGAGAGGGAGGAAACGCCGAACAATTTGCCTTATCCGCAAAGTTTGTTTCGAAACTCGGACCAACCCCCCCCCCTCGACCACCCACCCGATGAGGATGTCTATATTTTGACCAGAGCCGAATTTGCTTACTGATCAAACAACTGGTTGGGTTGATTGATCCCCCTGGAAGATAAACATGGCGCAGGGATGAGTTTTTGATTACAAAAACATTGAATGTTTCCCAACCCACGCGTAAATGCATGGATACAATTCAAATGTTTTCGTTTGTGTGTGCATTGGGCAAAATAAACATGATCATATATATGATGTCTTGATAAACATATATATTTTGATGCTGCGAAACGACCCCACCAACAGCTAGGTTAAACGGGGCTACGAGTGAGCGGGTGATAATGAGACGATGAAGTGATGATGGGTGAAAGGACGTTTACAAAAACCAATGCATTATGCAAGACGGCTACAAACGGCTACAGCTATCAATTTCAAACTTTGTTTCAATATGGTTCCGCATCTAACTTAGATCTGTATAGTTTCGTGGCATTATCGAGGGGTAACTTTTTTTTATTCTAGACATTTTAAAAATACCAGTTAGAATAACACAGCGCAAAAAAAAGGAAATTTTGAGTGAAGTTGAATTATATTTCGATACACATTTCTAAAAATTCAGCTTGATCGGGTCAGCCATTTTGAAGAAAAAACATAAAATGTACTAAATTGGTACCACTCTAAGCAGTTTTCACCCATGTTTACCCATACTATTACTATTCGCTCGTCTAACAACGCATAAATGGCAATCTTGTCTTAATTGTCCTACGTGTCTATTCACCACTCCTCGTCAAGATGAACAAAACATTCACTCTATTCACTAACACCTCTTGTGTTGCGTTAATTGAACGAAGAATCTACGTCGACAGCTAATAAACACTCTGTGTAGGTGTACGCACTATCTGCATTGCTTTCAGTTCACTTCCTTCACAGAGAGGTTCCTTAGTTAGCCGCAGGGACGTCGTTAGGGGGTCCAAGGAGGGGCGCGCGCCTCCCCAATCGACATTTGTGCCCCCCAATAATGTATCCTCTTTAAAAATATATAAATGTTCACCTATTACGAATAATTACACAATGAAATATTGTTACTTATCAATATGAATTATATCAGTATAAACTCGACTTCTTCAAACTTCCTTCCAGAAGTGATAAACATGAATGGTTCGTTTCTTAGAACGAGAATGACTCTGGATCCCGGTGACACGTTTCTTCGAATTCATTCAGATCTCCAACTCGTTTTTGGCAATACAAAACTCATTATAGCGAATAACTAATACACACGTAACGCATGCTTTGTGTTCCTCGTCCAACGATATTTCATATTTAGCGATAATAAAGTACACAGAACTACACAAACTCACCCCTGTTCTTGCCGACAAAACCGAATTAGCCGACGATATTACTTGATGATATTTCCAAATTCTTATCTGCGCCCTCCCAATACAGAAATCCCAACGACATCCCTGGGTAGCCGATGTGACAACCAGAGGGTTTAACTGCCCCTAGCAACATATGTGCGTCGATTTGTTGGATGAGCGTCAGCGAAGACCTTCATCTCACTCTGATGAAGCTTTGTCTGTGTGTTTTTTGGTTTATTAGAATGTATAGAATGTAAATCATTTGAACAGGGAGTTGATTTAGCGGAATATAATGTTTTTGGTGATAGCTTTTTCGCAGTATGATGTATCGAAATTCTGAAAACAAGGCAACACAGATATTTTCAATACTTTCGAGAAGGTATGAGTTATAACTATTCATCTCACATCGCATAATTGTCACGCGTATAGTTTTTAAAATGTGTATTTTTTAAACTATACGCCTGACAATGAGGCGATTTGAGATGAATAGTTATAACTCATACCTTCTCGAAAGTATTGAAAATATCTGTGTTTGCTCGTTATTAAAATATCGATATCTCATACCGTTCTTAAGTAATCACCAAAAAACTATAATATTCCGCTAAATCAACTCCCATGGGGCCTTATTCTATTACAGTAAACGAAATGGATGCGTGACGAAAGTGTCAGAGCCCATATGATACACCGTGTTATAGAATACGAAATAGTTGGGACAAATTGAAGATGGCCTGATTTCGTTTCGTTTTAGAGTTACAGAATGAGCCTCCTGGACTCATAATAGTCTCAATTGACCTTATTCACATTGTGATGTAGATTCTTACATACTCCAATAATGATAAAACCATTCCAATTAATTTCAACCAACCAGAGAGTTGGGCCTATCCAGACTACTGGAGCATAGACAACAGATTTATCAAGTCGTGTGTATGGATGGAGGAATCAAGGGAATACCCAAGAGTACCAATCGATTGAGATCATGATGCTTGTGAGACGGATGAGTCGGAATTGCCAATTGTCTCGATGGTGGTCTTGTAATTATGGCCCTTGTATAAAGCTAGGCAAACGCAGAATATGCGTTGTAAAATGAGCGAGATATCTATATAAAGTACTAGCTGACTCGGCAAACGTTGTTATGCCATCGAAGTAATTTGTAGTGAATATTGGTTGTTACGCTACCTAGCGTGTAGCCCCGCAAATGGTGAGTCACCTTGAGTAACATTGAGCAACTTCGTCAATGTCAGTGAACAACGTCATTACTGGTGTTGTCCTTGAAGTGTCAATTATTTGGATATTGCTTATAGGAGAAAGCTCGGCGGAAGATCTCGTGTACTTTAGGACCTTCTACCAGCCCTATCGAATGTGCGTGAGGAATTTCACGACACTCAGTCGAGCCGTTTCGGAGGAGTTCATCCTCTAACATGTGACACAAGCTTTTTATATATAAGATAATCGAAAACTCTACACATCTGTATACAGTTAATCTACAGTTATCAACATTTTTTGTGAAATAAATTTACAAAACTTAAAAGTCAGCTATTTGCATTTTTTTCTTAAAGTACAGTAAATTGAGTTTTCGCTTCGTTCATTCAATTATATTATACCGGTCTTTTGACCAATCCTCATTGCGGTTCACTTAAATTTATATGTCATATAAATTATTACAATGCTATAAAAAAGTGAATTATTGAACATAAAAATGCCCATATATGCATACTTCAAGATTGGAAATATCTATAGTTTTTTTTTTATCGGTGAGGTATTTATCTATGACTTTTTTATCAATGGTTATTCTAGTCCTCCCTTGAATTAGTTCATGTTTTCAACGCTTTTACAACGGTGGAGACATGATAAATGTGTCACTGGAATACAGCCATAAAAGGACCCATTACATTTCTAATAATGTACAGAAATAAAAGCATTAATAATAATAAATCTCAGCGAAAAAAGTAAGTACCATATTCGGAGAATTTACGGCTAGAATACTTCCATGATGTAATTCCGTATAAAATGTTTCTAAGCTAGATTTGTTATTTTGATATCTTGAAGTGGGGTTATGTTAGAATGTCAGCAAAATGGCCTCCATTTCTTTCAAGTGCTTTGAAATGCAACTTCCGGTTTTAAACCATGTAGTATATCATTTTGTGAACGTTCATTTTGTGTTTACTTCTTTTCTAGAAGTACAAAGTAACACTTCCAATTGCCAATATGAAAAAATGGTAAGGTATATGTGAAGCTGGATTTGTGTACGTCGTAACTCATGGCGGGCGTTGTTGTTGTTGTTGTTGTTGTTGTTGCGAGTAATCTAAATTGACGATAGATTACCTGATCTAACTGACCCAACCAACCTAACCAACCCAACCTACACTAATTTATTTTAACCTAACACTAACACAATTTAATCCAAATCACCAGTCAATAGTTATACTAATTAAATTTGTATTAATAGTTAACTATTAACACTGACCGCCAGAGCTGTTTGTGAATAGTCACTTCGTTGAAAGATGAGCACAATAGTAAAAAAGACGCCTGTCCTTCACAATCCTTATTTCATCTCTATTGTGTAAAGTTGAAGCCATAGAGCTTAAAACCCGTAGAGAGCGCATAGCCGAGGCCGAGATGCTTGTTGGCGCGGGGTCTGCGGGGTGGGCGTAAGTCACGTGCTTCGGTGATACCAGTCTAACTGGAAATATCTCGCTATACGCTATGCTTATGGGTAACGCTCCTTGTCAGACCAAACAAATGACTTGACTCATTGATTGCTATGACTGATGTGGCAATTCTGCTGAGAAATGTACTTCATGATAATCAGCATATATTTGTGCGTCTTTTCATGTTACTTACACCCTCGTTATTGTACTCATTATCCTCTGAGAATCAAAATAAAACAGTAATGTGCGTTTTCGCTGTGTATAAACATACACCCGCCTCCCAATCTCTCTCTGTGTCACGTGGTATTTCCCCGCCGGTCAGGCAAGCTATCACGGCCTCACTATTGCACGTGTTAATTGTTACATCTCGCGCAGTCTAATGTATACTAGGTCTTTGGTTGAAGGTGTGATGACAGTTAATATATCATAGAAATCGATAAATTTCTTTTTTCAGCCTCAAGCTTCTTTTTAATCACATAGATATCTTGAACCACAATGATTGTTTCTCAATTGAGGCAACGGATAAATAATAAGATCGTTTAGAAGCGGCATTTCTTCCTCCAGCTTCAGTCTGGGATTCACATGATGTTGGACTAATGAAGGCTTTCGAAAGCTGACGTAAGAAGAGTATTGCGGAGAGCGTCATCCTCTCCCGGGAATGGCGTTGAAGGATAATCAGGAACGAAAAGGATGTGGTTGCGAAAGATATAAAAAGACAAAAGTCAAATGATTAAGGTAATGAGATGATAAAATTGCTCAATAAGAATAAAAATAGAAATAATGCGAAATTTTTTCACAGTGGCGAATAGAATATGTATATAATGAGAAGCTGGGGATGTGTTCCTTCGAGTAGCAGAATTGGAAATGAATTACGAAAAGTAGAAAGAAAGGGGTGAGAATAGATGTGGAAAAATTGTGAATATGTAAGTAGGGAGTTAAGGTTTCATCCAGAGAACGACATGGGAATAATGTAAATTGTAAATGGAGTTGAAAAACAACTTAGATCATTAGTTTGAGAAAAATACTGAGGAATAAGACCAATGTATAGTTTCATAATTAGTCGTTCTTCTCTGTATTATGATTAGAGTCATCATTATCACATGTTTCAGAAATAAGTAAATAATCAAATTAATATCATCTGAGCACCTTCGAGAATTCAGTCAGTTTCGTCATTAAATATGCATAATTTTGTAGGCATAATATACAATTTTGAGTCAAAGTCGCTTACACGAGTTCGTTGCTTACACAAATCGAGAAATTTATTTTCACAATTTTTTCCATTTTCAAAACCCAGTGTGATGACAAACTGAATTGGATGACAAGTTCAAATCTCCAAGATAATTTTATGTTCTTCAATTTATATGGCATTTTATTTTTGTGAATTCAATCAGTTTTGAGATAATACGTCAATGAATTTCATCACATTTTTTTTATTCATCGTCGTAGGCCTATATTCTTAGAACTGATTGGTCGTATAATAATAAAACAGATTGAATTCACTGAAATTGATTGTCATATTGATCAAAGTGCATAACATTATCTTGTTGTTGATATACTTTTCATTCAATTACACCAGAATAACAAAGTGAAGATTTATAACTCTTTTTTAAAAGCACCGTGTATTCACCCCCTTAACATGTGAATTTTCAATTGCAAATTTGAAAGAGAAATAATTCTATTAAATACACATATTATACATCATTGCAGGTATCCAGAACAAAAACACAAAAAAAATGTGTATAATGTGAGTTTTCGCTCATATGCTCATCTACAGCTGCTAGAATATGAATATTCATATGAAATAAAATTGAGATATTTCTGAAATTATTAACATTCACAATTCCATATAGATCGTCTACCAGATACAGATGTTCTCATTGAGTAATGTATATACTCTTCAGTAATGATAATAAATTGATATAGAATATATATTTTGTTTGTGTATATATTACTTTAAATTTATTATCTTCAGTTTACATTAGCTTGACTATTCGAGATATTTCATATATGGTTATTGGCTCTGAATTATTCAAGAAGTTAACGGTATTTTTCATATTTATATTCGAAAGATAATCAGAATTTTCAGTCAAATATGCCAACTATGTGAATACATTTTTGGAATTATATGTGCTTTTTGAACTGATGTGTGGCAAATTGTATATGTGTCAAGGGGAACCCACCCATAAAATGTATCAAATATGTTGTTATTAATGAATTATCAAGGTTGAAATAGTATATTAAAAATTTGAAATTGAAAAAAAAAAAATCCCAATCAAAGTGGCCCTTAGGCTGAAAAGTTTGGATACCCCTGGGATAGACAAATTAACAAAGTCAATCGACTGTCGCGTTGTTGATTCCTGTTTTATATGAATTATCTTCTCTATTTTAGAAACGATAATCAAGAATTTATTGATAAGGTTAGAGTAAACCAATCATTTTCTGTTTTCACAAACTGAATAAAAATAGATAAAATGTTTGATCATTTCGAGGCCAATTACCAACTGTTGCTCTTCTGCCTAACAAACTCCGCCAATAAAGTGTAACTTTTCAAATATTATTTCAAAATTTAACCGTTATTAAACTAAGAAAACCACACAAAAGACAAAAATAGATAAAATGTTCAAATATTTCGAGGCCAATTACCAACTGTTGCTCTTCTGCCTATTAGAATCCACTAATAACTGTCACAAGTATAATTTTTTGAATATTATTTTTGAATACAACCGTTATTAAACTAAGAAAACCACACAACAGTCACTTCCGGCGGAAGTTTAATAACATAAATCTCGCGTACGTTTTGCCGCGTGGACTTCACTGCAGTATCTCCATCAAAAGCCTCGTATAGTAGAGCAACCTTGACTTGCAAATAGTTCTGATTTAACGACGTGGCGAAATTAATAAGTGTGTGGCGACGTGTCAACGGCGTGAATATGTATATCTTATTTTCTAAATCAGCTTTTGAAAGACATTATCGTATAGGTTTTGATAACGTGTAGTAACTTATACAGATGTTTACAATAAATGATGTTGAAAATGCATGTTTAAGCGATTGAGGGTGGATAATAATATTATAGTGCATTCCTTGACTTGGTTGTGTAGAAGAGAGGCGAGATGTGGAAGTATCGAAGTAATTTCCCTGAATTTTGTTTTATCAATTCTGACTTGGTTTTTCGTGGTTTCCCACAGTCCTCAAATGATTGGATGAAGTACTAATTGGTCACAACTTTCAATTAGTAGAGTGATGTGCATAGTTATACCAATTTAGACCTATCACTAATTATTTTTGTTATTTTTTCCTCATTTTATAATGATAAACACAATGACAATTTGACAAAATATAATTTGCCACCTCTAGCTATACATTATTAAATGTGATAATCCAAGCTATTTATCTTATTCGATTTCATTTTTGTAGGTATCATTAGAAGTAGTAAAAAATAAGTTGGTTCATTCACTTTTTTCCTGTTTTTAAGGTTATCATTATATTTTTCCATTTTCATCACAACTATTCCTAGATTTAATTAACCTATATTTTATTACTCTTTCAAATAATTCATTATGGCTATTTCTTATACTTCAATCAATTATCTTTGAAGTGAGTATTTTTAGTATATTCCACAGATTTACCCTCAGTGGGTTTTGTGGACATTTGAACGAGAAAAATGGCTCTATTGTCATGTAAATATTTATTGGATGAAAAAAAAAATGATTCATATAATGTGATTTCTAAGCAATTTTTATGTGTATAAGACAGACTTTTCTTCATTAGTATATATTCCTTCAACCCTATTTCGAAGAAATCGGTACACAAAACACATATTTCACAATATAACTTATAAATAGCATCAGATACTTCTCTCATAATCCTCCACGTATCAACTTATCGAGTCCATGCACGTATTAAATATATCTCTCGGTCATTCAGTCAGGTTTATTGCCCTGTCCGACACCAACACCCTCAGATCTATACGAGGTATTGATTTAGATACAAGCCTTACATCATCCGCAGGATACTCATTGCGGGGAACAACATCACTGACTCATAGGATTTCATAAGAGTACATGAGAGGCGATAATTTCTCTCTCTGTTTCTCTCTTCACTCGTCTCTATCGCTCTCTCTATCTCTCTATCTCTCTATCTTTTTTCTCTTTTTCTCTGTCTTAGTCGATTATTTCTGGTGATGTAAATTTTCATGAAAATTTTTTTCGATGAAAATTTTCAGATTTATTTTCAACTCGATTTTTTTTTTTTTTTTTTTGGTTTATGTGTGGTCACAGAAGAAGTTGGCGTTTGAATTCACTCTTTGCAATGATTTGCTATACCACCACATGCATTTGCAGTTTGCATTTAGATCCAAAATTGTCAAGGATAGGGAAAATAAATTGAATGTAGGTTGGACCAGTACTCCTTCGTAATGTCCCATTTGAAAAGTAAATGAGGAAAGATGTTGGAAATTTTACAACTTACATTTACATTGAGAATTTAAATGATTGTGCATTAAAAAAATCATCAATTGATGAAACCCACGATTCT